>CM040930.1:19461905-20061905 GCA_023029165.1 Gobiocypris rarus
GCAACAACTTACAAATAATAATTAATGAAAAAAAGATCTGTGAAAAATTCACTAATGATTAGTTGCATCTTTGTATCGTGCAAAGAGAACCTTTCTATAAAAAATGCATTTGCTAAATTGCTACCTTTCAAATGTTTGAGTTTGGCCAGATAATTTTTTTTTTAAGTGCTCCTTTTTGCTATTTTAAAGGTATGGAAGTTAAAGGAACACTCCACCGTTTTTAGAAATAGGGCTTATTCAACATCTTTCCTACATTGATATGTGGGCAAATGCATTTTTTTCTCAGTGCATGCATTGTTTTAGTTTGGGAGGGTTGCCGCTAGCTTAGTTTAGCATAATGAATGAGCAATGAATGATTTAAAAAAACACCTAATTGCTTCTTGTTGCCTATGTATTCACAACGAGTACAAATAGCGATGCAGATTAAGACTAGGCGATTTCCTAAGCAGATAATAAAGGGTTAGTTCACCCAAAAATGAAAATTCTGTCATTAATGACTCACCCTAATGTCGTTCCAAACCCGTAAGACCTCCATTCATCTCCAGAACACGGTTTAAGATATTTTAGATTTAGTCCGAGAGCTTTCTGTCCATCCATTGAAAGTGTATGCACAGTATACAGTCCGTGTCCAGAAAGGTAAGAAAAACATCATCAAAGAAGTCCATGTGACATCAGTGGGTTAGTTAGTCTCTTTTGAAGCATCGACAATACATTTTTGGTATGTTGACGGAAATTTCATGTGTTGCGTGATATCTGCGCCCAAGTAGCAGTGCTTCGCCTGTGCTTCCCCTATAATATATTCCCAAGTCAATATCTGCCAAGGAAATAGCCTAGTCTTATTCTGCATCGCTATTTCTATTCGTTGTGAACATGCAGGTCACAAGAAGTAATTAGGTGGGGTTTTTCTTTTTTTGCATCGCTTTTACTCGGGACATGCTAGCTGGCAACATAGGATTCCATTCATTATGCTAAGCTAGCGGTGACCCTGCCAAACTAAAACAATGCATGCACTGAGACAAAAATTAATTTGCCCACATATCTAAATGTATGAAAGATGTTGAATAAGCCCTATTTCTAAAAACGGTGGCGTGTTCCTTTAAATAATGCCAAATGTTTTTGAAACAAAAAAGCTTGTTGAATCGCACTACTTAAAAAAATATGTATTGCATTAACCATGCTTGCATTTTAATGCATTGTATTTTCAGGGCTTGCATTTTTATGGGCTGAAATTCAACACAGTTGTATATTTAAGATGTGAATATTTAAATTCAAAACATTTTACACACATTTTCATTATTATAAAAAAATCAATAATCCATATTCACCTCTCAGATTTCACTTCCAAATTATTAATTCTGTTTAAAAATACAACCTATAATAAAGGCAATTTTCAGTCCATTTTATTTAGCTTCCACAAATTCAACAGAAAATTCAACAGTTCACATCCGGGATCGGAATGGCAGGAATAGCAGTAGATTACTGAGCATAAAATCCATCTGCTGTTAGTCGACCTCACCAGCAGGTGGTGCAAGCAGCTGTTGACGAAGACCAGAGCAATGTGTAGACAGTCATTCTTTAAAGGTCCCGTTATTCATGTGTTTTTGAAGCTTTGATTGTGTTTACAGTGTGCAATATAACGTTCATGTTTCGCGTGAAAACACAGTATTTTTCACACAATTTACTTATCTGTATACCGCTGTTTTCACTGATGAAAAAACGGCCTGATGATTTCCTTGTTCTATGAAGTCCCTCCTTTAGAAATGCGTAAGGAGAGCAACAAGACCATGCCCCCTTTTTTGCGTATTCTTGTGGGCGGAGGTTAGTCAACAAACTATTCTAGTGATGTAACTATTCTAGTGATGTAATTGTGATGTAATTTGCTGTAGGCTTTGAAAGGGAACTTTTGTTAAATGAAATATCTCGTTTGGCATTGAACTTTGAGGTGTATAATTTTACAGGTATTATGTATGCACTAACAGCAACATTACACACTAACTAAAGTTTGAAAAATGGGATCACGAAGAACAGGACCTTTTAAATGGATGTACAGAAATGGAGCAAGCGGTAATGACACAAAAGCTGTGTTTACATTTAAATCTTCAAAAAATAAAACAATTATTTTAACATGTAAGCAGCTTTCTCTTCCGCCCATTTAGGGACCATCTCAAAAGTTACATATGATATGTATTCATGTTTCCAACTTCACTAGCATTTGAAGAGAATGACTTCATAAAACCAGAGAGAATGGCCATAAAACCAACTGTGAAGTGTTCATGTAGGTTTCAGGCATGATGCACACCTTTTAAATGTTTAAAATTAAAGAAATTAGAAATGTTAGGGATGTAACGATTTAATCAGAGTCGGTTGAAAATCAATTCAAATGTGTGACGATTCGAATCGATTGATGTCAAATGAATCGCGATTCACCTTTTAAACAGCAGGGACGCTGAAACCTCTGACCTCCCTTTACAGGAATGATAGCAACGAGCAATTTGTAGCTAGCATTACGAACTGTGCATGCACACTAGCGCAAAGAGTGAAATACGCAAATGTTTTCAGTTCATTCATATGGAAATTGGGCGCGAGCGCAGTCAGCGCACCCACGCCGTCAAATAGAAGCATGGCGACGGCAAGTGCGTAGTTTACATTGACTCATTCAAATTGGAAGTGTGGCATTTCTGACGACTAGTAAGCACCACAGCGAGAGACTCCAATCACCTCCGTCCGCATGTAAAAAGATTATAGGCCAAACCACACAGAAAAAGACCAGCGCGAGTATGTATTCCACAGACTGAAGGAGAAATCTGTGCTGTTGCAGAACCAAGTGTTGTATTTATTTTACTATCTCTTTCTCTAAATGTGTGTTTACCTCCTCCCAAGAAAACACTATTAGGGACTTTTTGTTATTATTTACATCAAATATATATTTACATTTTTACAAAGAAATATGCAGATTCTTCCCCCTGAGAAATAAAAGGAAACTTTTTTGAATTATTATATGAAATTTTGAGGAAAATCGTGTCGTGAAATTAGTATTGTGTATCGCATCGTGAGTTGGGTGAATCGTTACATGCCTAAGAAATGTGTATACAAATGTGGTATGTAACTTTAGAGACAGTTCCTAAATGTATGACTATCGTCCAATGTCATTGTCAAGCCAACTCTATGCCAGTATATCACTTGGAAGTGCTTAGCATGAATCTGTTCATATTCTGAGTCCACTTTCTTGCCTTTAGCCTATATACACAGCTAAAAAAATATATGAAAGGAACACCTTGAGAACACATCAGATCTCTTTGGGGAAAAAATATCATGCTAGATATTTATACTAATATGGACTAGGTAATAGGGATGGAACGAAATATCGTTTCACAAAATATCGCGATACAAAACGTGACGAAACGCATCGAGTTAGAAAAAAATGAATCGCGAAATAAAGATAGATGGCACTGCTGCATGATACGTAATATATAAATAATTTAGTGTATTATATGTATGGGGCAGACATACAGTCTATGGTGGCAAACTGGCAGCACCATCTGCTGATCAAGCAGGGTAAAAAAACTAAATGAAAAAAAAAATTATATCCGGGGAACGGTGCGGTACGTCGTCACGTCAAGACAGCGCATGTTGCAACAACAACACTGCAGCGTAACACATATTAGCATTAGCACCAACTGCCTTGCCCCAAAACAGCCGACCATGGAGTCAAATGAGGTCGAATTGAGGACGCTCCGCCTGGATACAAGTCATATGTCTGGCAGTATTTTGGCTTTCTCATTAAAAAAGACAAAGACGGCAATAGAGTAACTGATGTGTGTACGCTATGCATTGCTGTCATTCCGTACACCACATCCAACACATAAAACATGAACCACCACCTTCAACGCGTCACCATAAAAATGTGAAGACGGCCCCGGAGAAAACGAGCCTACCGGGACAGCTGACCATGAAACAAGCACTGACACCAACTCTACCTCCGTCAAGTCCGCGTGCAAAACAGATAACCAGGCTCATTGGCGAATTCATAGCGGACTATATGGCTCCATTTAACATGGTAGAGAACAGAAAATTCATCCAAATGTTCAATGTGCTGGAGCCCAAGTTTAAGATGCCATGTCGAGGGGAGTGCCCACATGAAAAAATACTATAGTATATTATAGTAAAATTACTCTAGTAAATACTATAGTGTTTTTAAACCGTACTATGGTAAATATACTAGCCTACAGTAAATTAACAAAGTGTAGTAAATACTAAAATATACTACAATTTACTGTAGTATCTTTACTATAGTATGGTTCAAAAACACTATATTATTTACTAGAGTAATTTTACTGTAATTTTACTATAATATACTATAGTATACTATAGTATTTTTTGATGTGGGTGTTCTTGTTTGTGTTTGGCCAGTTAGGCCTTGTGTTTCCCTGTGTGCAGCTGAAACAAAAATAAATAAGTTGTTGTTATACAGTAATATTTTCTTCTTTTTTTTCTTTTTTGATATCGTATCGTGACGTATCGTATCGTAACCCTGGCATATCGAGGTGCATCGTATCGTGAGTTTAAGTGTATCGTCCCATCCCTACTAGGTAATGTGTTATGAAAGAAAGGATGCCACATCGTTTGATGGAAATGAAAATGATCAACCTACAGAGGACTGAATTCAAAGACACCCTGAAAATCAAAGTGAAAAAATTATGCAGCAGGCTAGTCCATTTTGCTGACATTTCATTGCAGCAACTCAAAATGGTACTCAGTTTGTATGGCCCCCACATGCTTGTATGCATGCCTGACAACGTCGGGGGACGCTCCTAATGAGACAACTGATGGTGTTCTGGGGTATTTCCTCCAAGATCTGGACCAGGGCATTACTGAGCTCCTGGACAGTCTTGAGGTGCAACCTAGCACCATCAGATGGACAGGAACACAATGTCCCTGTGGTGTTCTTTTGGATTTAGGTCAGGTGAGCGTGGTGGCCATTCAATGTTATCAATTCCTTCATCTTCCAGGAACTGCTTGCATACTCTTGCCACATGAGGCTGGGCATTGTTGTGCACCAGGAGGAACCCAGGAACCACTGCACCAGCGTAGGGTCTGACAATGGGTCCAAGGAGTTCATCCCGATACCCAATGGCTATCATGGTGCCATTGTCTAGCCTGTAGAGGTCTGTGCGTCCCTTCATGGATATGCCTCCCCAGACCATCACTGTCCCACCACCAAACCAGTCATGCTGAACGACAACGGCTTCACCAGATCCTTTCACAACTGTCACGTGTGCTCCGGGTGAACCTGCTCTCATCTGTGAAAAGCACAGGGAACCAATTCTGGTGTTCAATGGCAAATGCCAATCAAGCTCCACGGAGCCGGTCAGTGAGCACAGGGCCCACTAGAGGATGTCGGGCCCTCAGGCCACCCTCATGAAGTCTGTTTCTGATTGTTTGGTCAGAGACATTCACACCAGTGGCCTGCTGGAGGTCATTTTGTAGGGCTCTGGCTGTACTCATCCTGATCCTCCTTGCACAAAGGAGCAGATACCGGTCCTGCTGATGGGCTAAGGACCTTCTACGGCCCTGTCCAGGTCTCCTAGAGTAACTGTCTGTCTCCAGGAATCTCCTCCATGCTCTTGAGACAGTGCTGGGAGACACAGCAAACATTCTAAGAATGGCACGTATTGATGTGGCATCCTGGAGGAGTTGGACTGCCTGTGCCTCCTCTGTAGAGTCCAGTTATCGTCTCATGCTACCAGTAGTGACACTGACCCTAGCCAAATGCAAAACTGGTGAAAAACAGTCAGAAAAGATGAGTTGGGGAAAAAAATGTCAGTGGCCTCCACCTGTAAAAACATTCCTGTTTTGGGGGTCGTCTCCTTGTTGCCCATCTAGTGCACCTGTTGTTAGTTTCATTAACACCAAAGCAGCTGAAACTGATCAAAATCCCCCTCTGCTGCTTAACTGACCAGATCAATATCCAGGGAGTTTAACTTGACTTTGACTTGATGCTATTCTCTGATTTAAAAAGTGTTCATTTAATTTTTTTGAGCAGTGTAGTATTGCCTACATCCCCCAATAAGTTGTGAGTTTGGTCTTTTATATCACTGTAAGCTACGTTACGCGTCCCGATGACATATTGAGGGAACCCCCAGTACTGCAGCACAGCGCTGTAGAATAACAGAGAAATATATATATACAGCATTATAATCTTGTTCACGGTAGAGAAAACATGCTTACATGTACAAAAGTAACCATGAAGACTGAAATGTAAACACACGCCCACACACACACACACACACACACACACACACACACACACATATATTCATACAGGGCCTGATAATCATCTCAAATACGTATTATCGCTTGCTCCATTTCTGTAAATCCATTCAAAGAATGTCTGGTCTTCGTCAACAGCCGCTTGCACCACCTGCTGGTGAGGTCGACTAACAGCGCTCGGTATGCTCTGTAATCTACTGCTATTCCTGCAGATCCCGGATGTGAACTGTTGAATTTTCTGTCGAATTTGTGGAAGCGAAATAATGTGGACTTAAAATTGCAGGTTGTATTTTAAAAATGATTAATATTTTGGAAGTGAAATCTGAGAAGTGAATATGGATTATTTAATTTTTAATAATGAAAATGTGTGAATATTTGAATATTCACTTCTTAAATATACAACCGTGTTGAATTTCAGCCCATAAAAATGCAAGCCCTAAAAATACAATGCATTGAAATGCGAGCATGGTTAATACAATGCATATTTTTTAGTCGTGCGATTCAACAAGCTTTTAAGTTTTAAAAACATTTTTTTCATATAAAGGTTTCTAATTTAGGGGTTTTCTCCTAAAATAGGTTTATGTGCATCCAAGGCCAAAGAAAACACTTATAAAAAAAAGTATAGATACTGATTTTTTTTCAGAAGTAAAAATGCATAGTCTTTAGTGTTAATGAAAAATAAAAACATTTGCTTGTTATTAAAGCGAATGAGTTGAATACCCTCTTTTCTTTTGTTGCTTGATTAACATTAATGACAGACTTATTAAGGTTTATTAAGACCTAATACATGGATCATGTAAAATGATTATACTCCACAGCTCTAAGAAAATGTTATCGGATATATCGATATTTCAGAATCGTGACAACACTTTATTGTAGACCGAATGCCCGGATCTAATACACTGTTACACATTTTCTTTCTCCTCTGTTTACATTAAGACATAACCAACAGTGTTTCTGAAGATACTCTCTATGACTTTTGTGTATTTTTTCTGTTCAAGTGCAAGAAAGAGAACTCAATTCATTACCCGTAAGCAGTTTTTTCTGCATGCACGCAGAGTGCTGTCTGAGACACAGAAAATGGTATACGAGTACTCAATTGAGTTTTCTTTTGTGATCTTGTGCTTGAATCATCTGAATGGTTAAAATTGCTTGAACGTTTACATTGACAAGGCTTAAAAACATGTGCAAATGATAAACTGTTCCTGGCGACTGGCCTGATTGTGCAAGCAGCTTCAAGTTGCAGCATTATTTTACAGAAATATGACCATATTCTCTGGCTAAAAATTTTAGAACGCATCGCCTTATTGTTTCTATGGCGACTCGTCGCGTGATACACGGCGGCCGCAATAGTGCTGTATGACAGCTGTATTGGTTTTTTCCTTTCTTTTTTCACAAACTTGTTAACTGTCATGAACAATCTGATATTCAGATTTTTAAATATGTGTAAATGTGTGTGTTGATCTATAATGCGCGATGGGCGCCGCCATGTTAGTTTACGCCATAATTCAGAGAATCGAATCTGTCGGATTTGCATCACGTAAATTCTTCCATGTCTCACAAAATACAAGTAAGTGAGTGACCGGTGAACTGGGTCAAGAATATAGTAAACCTATAGTTACTATATACTGTGTATCTTATATAATAAGACATGTAGTCAAATTATGACTGTTTTTTATTGCCGCTACCATAGACATCAGTGTGTATTGTTTGCTAGTACTTATGTGCATTAAAATGGCTGGAACCTAAAATAAACATTATGTGGTTGAAAACACTGAATAGTTGTGATATGTGATGAGTGCTGAGCACGTCTGTCTCTGGCTCGGAGCCAGCCAAAGCACAAAAGCATGTTTGAATTTAAGTGGCACTGAAATGAGAAACCGAAATCTGTTCCGTTATCATCTACTGATTCGTTCCGTTATATAGGTACCTTCGGTAATCGGTACCCAACCCTACTTGCATGTGAATTTTATTATAAACAGAAAGCAAGCGCTGTATCTGTGTTTCTTGGCTAAAAAGATCATGGTTACAGTACATGTAGATCTATTACTAATTGAGCAGCAGAGGCTTTTTAAGTTCCCTCACAGAAATATCTGTATACAGAGATTTAGCACTTAATATAGCCCTGTAAATCCTTAACCTGTTTATTTTGACATGCTTTGCATCCTGTAGTGCATTTTCACCTTATGGCTCATTGTGAGCTTTCGTTGCATACAAGTGCTGATGGTCAATGTATAGCATTTTATAATTGGTTTATTATAAACTAGGAAACTGGTTGTTGATGGTACTTGGCACCAAGTTTTGCCATGTTCTGTTGAGCTAGTCTGTGTGTTGTGCCATTGTGTGTGTTTGTTTGGGATGAGTTGGTATGGGTGAGGCCCAGCGTGTTAGGCTTGATTCTCTACACCGACCTGCCCTGCCCCATGAACGGATAGTTATCTCGCAGAGGAACCAAAGGAGAGATTAGTGGCAACAATGGATTTCCATACAGCAGCAGCAGCATCGCTCATGACTCAGCACTGGCCTTTAGTACACTTGTGTACTGTCTGTGTGTGTCTTAATTTGTGACCATAACCATCTATATTGCCTTTTCCATCTGTGCAGAATGTGTGTCTTTTCTATGTTTAGTCATTTGTTTCTCTGTGCTTTTGTTATTGTCTTTCTTGCACTTAATTGTTCTCCCGTTATGCTGTTTGTACGTTACCTACTGTTTACACATGCTTTGATGTGTTTTCATTCCACCTTAACCACACTATTGTGACTGAAAATCTCTATACCTCGTGTTTTACATGCTACCACGAGTGTTATGTGTTTTGTGTCATCATAGGAAAGCAAATACTGCTCTTCCTGTTTGAGGTTAAATCCCTTGAAATCTGTGTTGCCACTTGTCCTGTCCAAAAACCCACACTCGCGGTCTTGGTCGGTTGAGAGTGTATGTACGCGAAGTAATTGGGCAAGACTGCCTCATGTCTTAAAAATGCCTTTAATTCACACTAAAGTGCAAGTGCAAAGACAGCAAATGTGGGTGTTTGGACAGGACAAAAGTACAGTGGTCATTTGTTACAAGATGGAGGGGATGGTCTATGCTCAAATAGGCCTACAGCTGTTGTCATGAAAACACAAGGTGGAATTAAAAACAACCTGCTTATCAAATTTGATGGTTGGGAATGGTGCATAGCACACAAATTTCAGACATAAACGGACATTGATTTACAGAGATTAGAGGTTGACCGATTGGAACTATCAGCAAAAATTAATCATTTTATGTATGTTTAATCATTTGTGTATGTTTTGCAAAACCCTGTTTGCTGTGTCTAGATCTGTTGTCATCTATATCTTTTAACACAGTTCATTTTAATTACATAATCAACTGAAATGACAGCATGCAAAAACAAATGCAAGGGCAAACATGGACAACTCTTTGTATCTGATGCTTTCGGTGATGTCTTGGTCACTAACTAATTATAATGCAACAATTTGCAATTATTAAACTTTGATGTAAAATACGGTGCAAAAGTTTGGGGTTGGGATTTTTTTTTTAATGAAGTTGAAGTTTTTCATGATTCTTTGATGAATAGAAAGTTCTTATGTTGTCAACTATAAGGTTCCAATACTCTTCCGCAGTATCGCTTTATACTGATACCAGCTGTGTTTTCTTGCTCTCTTCTCTCCAACAACGATTGGATACACACCCGTCTCCTCTCACTCACTCGTTTCATTCACTCCGGTAAAATAGGGTTGCTGTTAAAGGGCCTGAATTTCGCTGCATGATTGTGAGGATTGCACATGATTTCACTCATTCCCGCAGGTTTGTAGCAAAAAATCGATCCCTCTCCCTCAACTCCCCCCTCAAATAAATTCAAATAAAAATAAATTAAATTCAGGCCCTAATACTAGAGGTGACATTTACCTGTTAGAAATGCATACTGTTAGGACTACTTATTTTAAGGTGGGGTACAGTTAAATCAACGGCAAAACTCAGCGCATACCCCCTCACCTCACACACTCCAGTTTGGGAGCCACTGTCTTAAGTGTATGTAAATGTGAAAGTTTTTTTTTTTTTACCCTGGTGTCAAAAATGAGATGGTTAGATAGATAGATGGATAGATAGTTACATACAATCAGTGGGCCAAAAAAAGTATTTAGTCAGCCACCAATTGTGCAAGTTCTCCCACTTAAAAAAATGAGAGAGGCCTGTATATTTTCCCATAGGTACACTTCAACTATAACAGACGGAATGAGGAGAAAAATCCAGAAAATAACAATGTCTGATTTTTAAATAAATTATTTGCAAATTATGGTGGAAAATAAGTATTTGGTCACCTACAAAAAAGCAAGATTTCTGGCTCTCACAGACCTGTATCTTCTTTAAGAGGCTCCTGTCCTCCACTCGTTACCTGTTTTAATGTCACCTGTTTGAACTCGTTATCAGTATAAAAGACACCTGTCCACAACCTCAAACAGTCAGACTCCAAACTCCACTATGGCCAAGACCAAAGAGCTGTCAAAGGACACCAGAAACAAAACTGTAGACCTGCACCAGGCTGGGAAGACTGAATCTGCAATAGGTAAGCAGCTTGGTGTGAAGAAATCAACTGTGGGAGCAATTATTAGAAAATGGAAGACATACAAGACCACTGATAATCTCCCTCGATCTGGGGCTCCACGCAAGATCTCACCCCGTGGGGTCAAAATGATCACAAAAATCCCAGAACCACACGGGGGGACCTAATGACCTGCAGAGAGCTGGGACCAAAGTAACAAAGGCTACCATCAGTAACACACTACACCGCTAGGGACTCAAATCCTGCAGTTCCAGACATGTCCCCCTGCTTAAGCAGTACATGTCCGGGCCAGTCTGATGTTTGGTAGAGAGCATTTGGATGATCCAGAAGAGGATTGGGAGAATGTCAAATGGTCAGATGAAACCAAAATAGCTTTTTGGTAAAAACTCAACTTCGTGTCGTGTTTGGAGGAGAAAGACTGCCGAGTTGTATCCAAAGAACACCATACCTACTCTGAAGCATGGGGGTGGAAACATCATGCTTTGGTGCTGTTTTTCTGCAAAGGGACCAGGAAGACTGATCCATGTAAAGGAAAGAATGAATGGGGCCATGTATTGAGATTTTGAGTAAAAACCTCCTTCTATCAGCAAGGGCATTGAAGATGAAACGTGGCTGGGTCTTTCAGCATGACGATGATCCCAAACACACCGCCTGGGCAACAAAGAAGTGGCTTCATAAAAAGCATTTCAAGGTCCTGTAGTGGCCTAGCCAATCTCCAGATCCCAACCCCATAGAAAATCTTTGAAGGGAGTTGAAAATCCTTGTTGCCCAGCGACAGCCCCAAAACATCACTGCTCTAGAGGAGATCTGCATGGAGGAATGGGCCAAACTACAAGCAAAAGTGTGTAAAAACCTTTTGGAGACTGACAGAAAACGTTTGACCTCTGTCATTGCCAACAAAGGGTATAAAACAAAGTATTGAGATGAACTTTTGTTATAGACCAAATACTTATTTTCCACCATATTTTGCAAATAAAATCTTGCACAATTGGTGGCTGACTAAATACTTTTTATTCCCACTATGGATACTATAGATAGGTATATAGATATTCTCACAAGGTATTAGTGTGGTCATGTTACTGGAATTTCTCATTTCGCTACAATACCTGAAAAAGTATCGATAAGTTCAATACCATGGGGAAAAACGCTGCATGTTCTGTCAAATAGATATTTTTGATTGAAAATTGAAAGACAAAAATGTCTTGTTAACAGAGCACTTTATATGATAAAGCCTTAAGCTTTTAAAAATAAGAACAAATAAACAAATTACTAACAATAGTAAAAATAAATACAATAGAATAAAGATACAAATTAAATGGACTGCTTTATTTTTTCAGGTAGGTCTAACCGTAGTATTCAGGTAAAAAGCTGATTTAAAAAAATCTAATTTAAAGTAACTTTGGATAATCTTCATTGTAAAAAATGTAATACAGATGAAAGTTGCACAAGTTATCAGTCAAGAGCAGTAAGTGATCGTTTGTTTTTTTGTAGTTTGAATAACATTAACAGCATGGAGAGTGGCACTTATTTGGGCGGCTGTCTCTTTAAGACCTGACAGATCCAAAATACTGTTCCTATTGGTGTGTTTACCAAAATGGGGATTGTGACATTGTTTTTGAGTGTATTTGACCATTAATAAGCTGGGCTTTATTTCTGTATGCGTGTGCGCTTCAGATGTGAGCATGAGATCGGCAGGAATGAGTAGAATTGTGCAATCCCGCATGAAATTCAGACCAGTCACACCAACTGTATTTAACCAGAGTGAATGAGAAAGGAGGCAGGTGTGCATCATCTCGCTGTCGGTCGGAGGAGAGCAATAAAGCGCAGATGGTATCAGTGTATTGATACTGTAGAAAGGAGTATTGGTGTTGTTTCATATATTTTAGTATCGATACATATCAAAATTGATATTTTTGACAACACTACAGGGTACATGGATTATTTTTCAAGGTATTGTATCGATGTTACAAATTCCAGTATCATGACAACACTAGAAATTTATTTAATTGAAAGACATTTTACTGCCACTTTTGATCAATGCATCCTTGCTCTTTCTTTTTTCCTTTTTTTTTTTTACTTACCGTCTCCAAAAAGTAGTGTATGCAGATATGTATTGTTTTCTCACCGCTCGTACACGCTTGCGCACACACACCCCTATTGATACAAGGCCTTACACTTACTCACACACAGACACATTTAAATGCAGTCTATCTTGCACTTACAGGCACGACGCACGAGCCTACTTAAGCCACTTGAGTGCATTTTTATTGTGGATAAAAAATTAAAATCAAAATAATTGGCAGCATGCTTGATTGCCAATCGATAGAGAGAGCCCTATTTATTGACAACCATTTACCTGCTTGAGAGCCACATGCAGCAAAAATAATTCTGAACACAATTCTGCTTTACTTTGATGCTTTTTTTTTAAATTTAGTAATCATGTTGTGAATCGTCTTTTTGGGATTTATTTTCACAATATACCGCATACATTTTGGACTAAGTTTCTGCACCATTAATGGTATACAGGGCTATAGAAATACTAAGGAATAACACATTCAATATCATTCAGTAAACATATTTTTTTAAATCTTAGTTATTGGTATCAACAAAAGCATTATCGTTCAACCTCTAATAAATATAATTTATTTCATGGTAAAATCATTTATAATTTGTTTGGGCATTGATAGTGTTATGCCATTCTGAATCTTTGTGGGAGCTTTGAAATTACATTTTTGACACAAGTTTAGACATTACTAAAACTGCATGGTGTGTATTTGGCTAACTGACCGTTGTATTTCCTGTGTGTGAGTGTGTTGGGCCTGTACTAACCATGGATGCGTTTGTTCTTGCTGGATGGCGTGTGGTGCTGGTGTGGGGCTGGATGCTGCAGGCATTGGTAAACTCTCCACTGCCGATGGCAAAGCCTTTGCAGATCCAGAGGTGTTACGCCGTCTGACGTCGTCAGTGAGTTGCGCGCTGGATGAGGCCGCCGCCGCCCTCACCCGCATGAGGGCCGAAAACACACTCAACGCCAGCCAGGCCGACAAGTAGGCATCTTTTCTCACACATCTCCTGTGTCCACACATCATGATGCAACACTCATGTTCAACCAGCAAGAATGACTACATTAAGGCTAAAAGCTAAGCAATATTAAATGTGTTTTAAGCTTTGTCTCAGTCTGAATGTTTAAAGTGCACTTGATATTTGAAACCTCTGTAATTAGACAAAAGCAGCTGTATAGGTCTTCTTGTTCCTCCATAAGCCTTGAGTTAGAGTAGTTAGCTTAGCTTCGCCTGCACAGTCGCAGTAATTGTAGTAGTCTGGTTATTTTTAGCCGTAGCCTGGCTGAGGCCTGCTCGGACGGCGACGTGAATGCGGTGCGGAAGCTGCTAGACGAGGGACGCAGCGTCAACGAACATACAGAGGAGGGCGAGAGCCTGCTGTGTCTGGCCTGCTCAGCTGGATACTATGAGCTTGCACAGGTACCGTGTACAGACTCGGACATTTATGCTAGTGTTTTGTCCTACAAAAATTCCAAGCCTGAAGCTTTCCTTTCAGACAGCCGAAACTCCTTGTCAGATGCATAAATGATTAATAAAAATAAATTAAATAATTAAAATTAAATAAATAATTAAAATGTTGAGTAAAGGTTGTGTGTGTAATTTCAGCACTTGAAGCAGCATTGAACTGAATTAGAAATAAAACACATTTTCAAATTTCAGAAACATTTCCCTTCTGCCTTTTTTTTTTCTCACAAGATAAACAGGTAGTTAGCTAATCGTGGCAATGTGATTTTGTTTATATAATCACAAAATGTAAACTATATAATTGCATAGCTTTATATATATTTAAATTTGGATATATAGCTTGTCCAGCTTAATCAACACTCACAGAGGACTATAATAAATATAAATCTCAACTGCTTGTATTGTCGCATGACGTAATCTCCCAGCTTTTATCTTCTATATGCGACTGAAAGCCATTAAGATATAATTATTAACATGAATTTTTGTAAAGCTTCTTTGAAAACAGTGTATTGTGAAAAGACAAATAAACTTGTCTTGGCTAGTCCTTGTTTATTAGACTTTTTGTCATTCTGATATTGAAGTATTATCAAGGCTATTATCATTTTATATACCTTGATACCTCAAATAGATTATTAAAAAAAAGAAAGAATAAATAACTTTACGGCCTATTTCAAGGCCATTCGTCCCATTCCTGACTGCAGTTGGTTATGGTGCTGTTAGTGGTGAAGAAATTACATGCTTTACCTTTAATTTTCAGTTTTAATGGAAGCATGCACTGTCGTTGTCTCGTTTGATTTGAGTTTGATGGGTTGTAGGTCTTGCTGGCCATGCATGCTAACGTGGAGGACCGAGGGATCAAAGGAGATATCACGCCACTTATGGCTGCTGCAAGCGGTGGTTACGTTGACATCGTCAAACTGCTCCTAGTGCACGGCGCCGACGTTAACGCACAGTCCTCGACAGGTACAGCATTATACAGCCATTTTTTTTTGTAAATAAATAAATAAAACAACAGTGTGAAATTAAATTGGGCTTAAATGGACCAAAAAAGTACAGTACATTTTTGCTCTTGTGCATGCCTACAAATGCATGCTTCCAAACATACCTTGTTCATCAATTGCCTTTCCCTTTCTTGCAGGTAACACAGCCTTGACATATGCGTGTGCAGGAGGTTTCCTGGATGTCGTAAAGGTGTTGCTGAAGGAGGGTGCTAACATTGAGGATCACAATGAGAATGGTCACACTCCATTGATGGAGGCTGCCAGTGCAGGCCACGTGGAGGTCGCTCGTGTGCTCCTGGAGTATGGCGCTGGAATCAACACACACTCCAACGAGTTTAAGGAGAGCGCACTCACACTCGCCTGCTATAAAGGTGCATCTCATTATATCACAGACTGTTTACATGCATAAGATAATAATCAGAATATGGTATATTCCTTGTGCATTTAACCTGATTCCCATAACCAGATTAAGGTTTCTAGAAATCTAAATGATAAGGTAGGCACATGCCTGTATTAATCGGAATTTTGGATCTTGTAAAAAGCCTTTTTAGAAAATCTGCTGTAAATGATCATTCATGTTGTTCTGCACATTGAAACAAATGTAAATCTGGGTGATAATTAAATACAAGAATTTATAGTAGAGAATAGCATGGGGGAATTTTTTTCATATCTTATTTCTCTGAAATATGATGTTTACATATGCTGTGTACGCTACTGTTCAAAATGTCGGGGTCACTAAGGTTTTGAGAAAAAAAAAAAGTTATAGCAAGGATGCATTAAATTGATCAAAAGTGACAGTATAGAATTTTGTTCTTTTGGACTTCAAATTCATCAAAGAATTCTGGAAAAAATATCACCATTTAAACTAGGGATGGGCATGATTAATCGACGTTCGATAATTAATTGTTAAGAATTTCGTCGATCACGTTAATTTGTTATCGATTAATCTAATGCATTTTTTAAATCTAATGCAGGTTGCAAACGAATTTCACTGTGTGGCATCAATTAAACATTTTACCACCAGGGTGCAATACCACTCAATGCGAGGCTGGCATCGAAGCAGCACTTTCTGAGGGAGACTTCCCCACCCCTGAACTGCACATCTACAGACTGGTGAAAAGTGAATGGAATAAGGTTTCCCGGGCTGGCCAAGTTAGCGCAGAGGTCTGTGCATCCCGGTAACGTCAGTCCCCTCAGAGCGGGTGTTTTTGGCGGCTGGACTGACTGTCACCAGGTTGCGGGCGGTCGCGTCTGAGATCATGTCAACATGCTTATATTTAGCACAAAACATGCGTGATGGTGGCAGTTTTTACCACAGCGGTGGTCTAGGTCTGTGCCGGTGAACGTGTCATCCACTCCACTGCGGTGGTAGAGCGCCAACGCGGTGGCTGTGTAGCACCGGTGGTGGTCAGCCAAACAATATTTTTTTTTTGTATGTGAATGCTGTTTTACGTGAATATTATGACAGAAGTGAAGCACAATGCTTTATTTACAAAATAAATAATAGGTTCGCAATTAAATGTTACCTCGCAGCCATGGAAACATAACATTACCACATGAAAAATGTGTTCGGTTTGCCTAACTGAGCGTAGTTTAACTGTCTGCCACAAGTTGATCTTGTAAAAAAGGTCTCATCGAGGAAAATCCTGCTGTATTTTTGTATTCATTGCATTTTTGAATTATAAAAGTTAAATAATTAATTTTATTATAAAATATTAATGATTAATCGATAGTCGATTGTTAATTCTCCCGACGATCAACTAAGAAATTTTAATCGAATGCCCATCCCTAATTTAAACAAACAAATATTCCAATAACTGTGGAGCTTATTGTTAATAATGTTATTACTGTTATTTCATAATAAAGACCAGAATATACACCTTATTTGGACAATGATGTGCATGTAAATTCTGATCATTAAAATAGTATGCCTAACTGTATATAATGAAATCAATCAGTTTGGTACATTTTGGGGTGATATTGACTGTATCCTGCCTTCTCCTCAGGGCACTTGGACATGGTCCGGTTTCTCTTAGAAGCAGGAGCCGACCAGGAGCACAAGACAGATGAGATGCACACTGCTCTCATGGAGGCCTGCATGGTAAAACCGGCTTTTATGTACACAGTCTTGTACATACTCCCTCCGATGTTTGTGCTGGTCTTTTGAGTCGTTGTTCTTGTGGTTGTCTTGTGTAGGATGGGCATGTGGAGGTGGCACGGCTGCTATTGGATAGTGGGGCACAGGTAAACATGCCTGCTGACTCATTTGAGTCGCCTCTAACGCTGGCTGCCTGCGGGGGTCATGTGGAGCTGGCCGCACTTCTGATCGAGAGGGGGGCCAACCTGGAGGAAGTAAATGATGAGGGCTACACTCCACTGATGGAGGCAGCTCGTGAGGGCCATGAAGAGATGGTAGCTCTGCTCCTAGCACAAGGTACTGGGGTCATTTTCAGTTTCGCACAGGATTAAGTGAATAACACACAACCAGAATCCATTTAGAAAAGTAATATCAAAAGAATGAATTAGAAATACAAAGTTTCCTTTGCAATTTTGTTCGTTGTTGTTCACATACTGAGAATTGGTCTATATTGTTTGGTTTTAGGTGCAAATATTAACGCTCAGACAGAGGAGACGCAGGAGACAGCGTTGACACTGGCATGTTGCGGAGGCTTCCTAGAGGTGGCTGATTTCCTCATCAAAGCTGGGGCGGACATTGAGTTGGGGTGTTCCACCCCGCTCATGGAAGCTGCACAGGAGGGGCATCTGGAACTGGTCAAATACTTGTTGGCTGCAGGTGTGGCCTTGATTTGGATGTAATTCTTTAAATGTCTTTCTCCTGCCTATGACACAATTTGTTCACACAATCTTCTCTCGTCCCAGGAGCTAACGTACATGCCACAACAGCCACGGGTGACACAGCTCTGACATATGCGTGTGAAAATGGACACACGGATGTGGCTGACGTGCTGCTGCAAACAGGGGCTGACCTGGTTTGTTGATGTCTTGATTTACCACGATTGCATTTTTATTACTTTGTGTTTGTTTTGTTTTTTGTTTTTTTGATGACTGGTGTCTGTTTTTCAGGAACATGAATCAGAAGGGGGAAGGACTCCACTGATGAAAGCAGCCAGAGCTGGACACCTGTGCACTGTGCAGTTTCTCATCAGCAAAGGCAAGTTGTGACGTCCCAAACTAGGGCTGCAAAAAAACAATCAATGAAATTGACAATATATAATGAAAATAATGAATTTTGTCACCAATGAATTGGGTCTTCGCATCAGCATAATGAACCTTCATCGGTGACATCATTTTGCTGTAGAAAAAACATTTGAAAAAAGCACAGAGTATCAAATTGGTCACTTTATGTAAATTGTTTATTTAAGTCATTTGCTTATAGTTTAATTTTAACAGCTCATCCCTACAGAAAATGAACAATTCTGTCACTGTCACATTAAAAAGAGCTACCGGTTTTATTTTTTTAATACATGTTCAAAACATGTATTAACATGTTCTCTTGTGCTTACTTGGACTCTATTTACTTGATCAAAAATACAGTAAAAGCAATTCAGTTGTGAAATATTAACATTTCAAACTAGCTGTTTTCATTTTTAACATATATTTCAGTGCTCAACGCTAGGGATTTTTTTTTTTAACTAGCCCTGCTCAACTTTTCAATGGGCCCACCACAAAAAAAGTTATTGTTTATTATTTTTTAATAAGTTTGACACCCAAATGGAAAATTCCATTGAATTTTATTTTTTACATTTATATAACTTTATCAAATGATGAACAACTATGAATTACATTTGTCTGTTTCTGCCGCCTTTGTTTCTTTTTTGCGTCATATTTTAATTGTACACATTTATATCCGCAGGTGCTAATGTTAATAGAGCCACAGCCAACAATGATCACACAGTGGTTTCTCTGGCTTGTGCGGGGGGCCATCTGGCTGTTGTGGAGCTGCTGTTGGCCCATGGTGCTGACCCCACCCACAGACTAAAGGTGAGGTTTTCAGAGATGACACTGCTCAGATGCTAATAGGTGTTATGTGGTGTCACAAACTTTGGTCAGTGCCCTGCGTTAATTAGAGTTTCTCTTCTGCTCACAGGATGGCTCCACAATGCTGATTGAAGCTGCTAAAGGTGGTCACACTAATGTGGTGTCTTACCTGCTAGACTACCCAAACAACATCCTGTCAGTCCCTGCCCCAGACCTGTCCCAGCTCACTCCGCCCTCTCATGACACTTCTCAGGTGAGCATAAACATGCTTTACACACTATCCAACAGTCTAAACATCACAAAAAATTAACCTGTTTAACATTTACCTAATGCTTTGAGAGATTAAAATAGCAATTTGTGGAGAGAGAAGTATATGTAACATGTATGTTTTATATAATAGTTTACAATTTGATTCAATAGACTGTCAATTTTGTTTTATGTGCAGGCCCCTCGAGTCCCATTCCAAGCCCTGGCTATGGTGGTACCCCCACAGGAACCAGACAGAGTGCCCTCCACCATCCCCACGCCCCCACCCGTTACAAGCAAAGGTTAGTTTGACTTATAATGTCAAGTAAAGTTATTCTAATCAACTGGGCGCTCAAACTGACGTACCACTTATCAAAGTGGCTATACTTGGTTCAAATCAGATTTTTGTGAATATCTAATTTGGAATCCAATCATATTTAGCAAGTGTGAATGGCAAAAAACAAACAAAAAACTTTTGTTTCAAGCTACATCCATATGTGGCTCTGATCTAATTTTGCATAGTTTAACAATGTCATATCAAAAGTTTTTAGCTGGACTGCAGTTAGACTTTCATTCCAATGCATCTAAAGCATGAGAGCAGTGTCTTGTCTTTTTGTGAGAGCAGAAGAAACAAACAGCAACACATGCTGTAATGTATATGAGAATTGGCAGCTAAGACCATCTTTAAATGCTTCTTAAGTAATCCCATCTCAATGCATATAAGAGTGCATTTGTGTAAGTTGCCTTTTAACATGGCAAAGCATCATTCAATTGTGATATGATCACAGAAAACTAAGTGGATTCTTCATCTGTTTATTGATGGCAGAGAATTGATCCAATATCAGTTCATAAAGGCTGTTCACACTTTCAGTCCAAATCCAAATATTCATGTATCCAACTAGAATCTTATCTAAATGATTGACTCTCCTCATGTATCGCGACTGTTCAGATCTGATTTATGGGGCGCTTTTTTTTTTTTTTTTTTTCATTGGTTTCTAAGACAATGATGTTCAAAATGCACTTTGCATCAATAACCTTGTTTCTGTAACGAGTTTCAGCAGGTTTCCTAAAACAACATCAGACATGTATACATTTTAATTGGCATAGCGTTGTTAATCTCTGGTGTAAAGGGGGCCCCATGAGTATCAATGCATTCAGTTGAGTAGAATAACTAGACTATTGATGAGTTAGACAGTATGCATGATGTCTGGTTAAACTAACGCTTAACCCAAAAAGCTGATATTGTTTTTTCTCTTAGGTGCGTCCAAGCAAAGGCTAAGCTCCCTTCAGAGCAACTCTGTGGCTCCGGGTGGCTTAGACGCTGACCTGCTGCCGCCCTTTCACCCGTACCAGCCTCTGGAGTGCATCGTCGAGGAGACAGAAGGCAAGCTGAACGAGCTGGGCCAGCGCATCAGTGCCATCGAGAAGGCCCAGCTGCAGTCGCTCGAGCTCATCCAGGGTGAGCCGCTCACCAAAGACAAGATCGAGGAGCTGAAGAAGAGTCGTGAGGAACAGGTGCAGAAGAAGAAGAAGATCTTGAAGGAGCTGCAGAAGGTAGAGCGGCAGTTGCAGCTGAAGACGCAGCAGCAGTTCACCAAAGAATACATGGAGACCAAGGGGCTCAAAGAGGAGCTGGGCCAGGCGGCAGGGGTGGAGATGCCCGGCACCCCCCTGCCCCTGCAGGCCACACAGCTGGGCTCTGACAACGAAAGTGAGGTTAATCGCAGAGAGGAGGACCACAGGCCCACCCCTACCAATGATGAAGACGACGAGGATGAAGATGAGGAGGAGTATGAAGATGACGTTGAGTGTGCCAAGCTGCCACAGGTGGATACCATTCTGTACAGAGAGGCAACGCAGCCACCGCCACCTCCGCCGCCTCAGAACCAGGCCCTCCAGAGTCCCCCTCTGCAAACCAGCTTCGTTCCCATCCAGCCTCTGGCCCTGCAGCAGTCCACAGACTTCAGTAATGCAGAGTACCCGGGAAGCAGCAGCCCAGACCTGCAGAGGGTGTTGCTAGGTCAGCAACTGACAGGGTTGGGGCCGGGGCTTCTTACGCAGGCACCTGATGGACTCATGGTCGCCACACCCGCACAGACGCTCACAGATACGCTTGATGACATCATGGCGGGTGAGCTCACTGCAACTAGGGCTGCCTTTTCTTCCTTTCAGGATGACAATCAGTGATAAGCAATGAAATGGCTACATTGCTATTGGCAAATAATCAGTCTTTTGGCTTTAAGCCCACTTTGATTATGCAAAAATGTATGCATGATTAACTATTTATGCTATTCCCAAACATTGACTAAATTATCTTTTTAGAAGATGTCATTCTCTTCTGGGAAATCCGACCAAAAATAGTGGTGACCACAAATGGGTGTACTTGAACCTATGGCCAATCAAATGCTTTTTATAATGTGAATACAACTCCCCTAATATAAGCTACTACTGACTAACAATAGCTGATCATGATCCATGACTTTGATGTAAACTAAAAATGTTTGGGAATAGAAAAACAGAGATGAGGGAATGTCCTGCCCTAAAACGGAAAAGCTGAAAAATAAACCTAAATAGAATATTAAACAAAACCTAATACAAATGACACGATTATTATACACCATAAGTTACTAAAACAAAAGGCTAATTTAAAATGATAATTTATAGTATATAAATAATACTAAGCGCCCACTGGTCTGTCTCTGTCTTTGCAGCTGTGAACAGCAGAGTGCCTGTGGTAAACACTACAACTTCGTCCTCCCCTCAGCCCTCCGTACAGACGCCCATCAACACAGTCTCCCCACCCTCCATGCTCCCTCTGTATCCCTCAGTGGACATTGACGCACATGTAAGACCATCTTCTCTGCATGTAACATGAACACAGCAATCATGTAACACAAATGACTGCTGTGGAGCATTTGTAGACATGATAAAACGATGTATCAAATGGTCTATAAATGTCTTTAAAGTGACATTATTAAAGCATCTTCATCTATTTCCCCCTCAGACTGAGAGCAATCACGACACGGCACTGACCCTGGCCTGTGCAGGTGGCCATGAAGAGCTTGTCTCAGTGCTCATTGCACGTGGGGCCAACATCGAGCACCGGGACAAGAAGGGTAAAAGGCTCCTTGATTTGTTGCGTGAAGTCTTATCTGTATGGTAAATTTACAGAGATGTTGAGTGTCGCTCTACCTGTCTGCCTACAGGGTTCACTCCCCTAATCCTAGCGGCTACTGCAGGCCACGTGGGTGTGGTGGAGATCCTGCTGGACAAGGGAGGGGACATTGAAGCTCAGTCTGAGAGGACCAAAGACACCCCTCTGTCCCTTGCCTGCTCAGGTGGCAGACAAGAGGTACCCTAACAGTTTTAGCGCCACCTCTTTACCGGACAAGCTTTTAAACCCTCCAAAGTTCCCCAAAGATTTAGAAGTATATTAATTTATCTCCATCTTTGCAGGTGGTGGAGCTGTTGTTGCTTCGTGGAGCTAATAAGGAGCACCGTAACGTTTCCGACTACACCCCACTCAGCCTGGCGGCCTCAGGGGGCTACGTCAACATCATCAAGATCCTTTTGAATGCTGGTGCTGAGATCAACTCTAGGTCAGAACATCTCTTGCTATTGGTTTGATCAGGTGTCTTGAGACTTGTATTAGGAAGCATAAGACACTGTATGAACTTTTTTATTTTTTTCTTCTCTCGTTTCTCTTGCAGGACTGGCAGTAAACTGGGCATTTCTCCACTCATGTTGGCGGCCATGAATGGCCATGTGCCTGCGGTGAAGCTGCTGTTGGACATGGGGTCTGATATCAATGCACAGATTGAGACCAATCGTAACACAGCACTGACCTTGGCTTGCTTCCAAGGCCGAGCAGAGGTTGTCAGCCTGCTGCTGGACCGAAAGGCCAACGTGGAACACCGTGCCAAGGTCTGTGGTGTGCTCAACCTTACCACAGTGTTACTTGGGCAGTGAGGTCCTTGAGTAGGGTTGCTTGATATTGAAGAAAAATGCATAATACATAATGATGATTTAAGTGTGTAAAATCAATTTAAATCAAATTTAAATATATTTAACAATTGAAAATGTTATAAACAACATTTAGTTCCAAATGCATGGAAAATTTGTCAACTGCAGGCGCCTTGGGCCAACAAATTTTTTTAGGTTCTATCAAACCCATTTGCGTTCATCTTATACTATCACAAACATTCATGGTGCATGAAAGAAAACAGGACACAGGCCAATATTTAGTTTTTTATTAATTTGGTGCTATTATGCGGAGGTGGCGGCGGCTCTCTGTACAGAATGGCGGTTTACTGTTTGTGGAATCTCATGAAGATGGCTTTCTGCTGCTTGCAAATGGATTCTTTTAAGGAGACCACGGATCTGCTTCAGTATTGCATTTCCATTCAGCCACGGTGTGCTCCCGATGTGCATGACAGCTTTCGCATTACCAATTTTTCATGTGAACCGTGCCCTGTTTCAAACTAAACTGTCAGTGTGACAGCAGCCTCAGACTAGTTTACTATGAGCACACCAAAATGGCTGGTTGATTCTCACATACATTATCGGAGGGTGCACACAAACCTTAAATAATAGCTGCATACCCAGTCTATCTGCGTCAACCTGTCAACATTTTGAAGAATTGAAAAAAATATTAATCGCAAGCCATTGCAATATGCCAGTGGCTCCCAATTCTAGTCTTGAAGTAATTTCAACACTGCACATTTTTTATGTCCCTTATCTAGCACACATTTATAATCATGGAGTCTTTACTAATGTGCTGATGAATTGAACCAGGTGTGTTTGATGTTCAGTGCAGGTGGTACTCCAGAACCAGGATTGGGAACATTCCAATATGCATATCAAGATTTGTATATTTTTTGTGATATTTCAATGTATCTGTATGAAAAAAAAGCCTAAACTGTATACAGTTGATGCAAAAAAAATTGAATAATGCATTTGGAAAGATCTTAAGAGGTGTCTAAAAGATGCAATTTGAAGGCCTAGCACATTGTTGTTGTAGCAAAATGTTTTTTCCTTACCTTAATATTAAATTTAATGGTAACGGGACCTTTTCTACCACTAGACTGGCCTCACCCCTCTCATGGAGGCTGCATCAGGCGGTTATGCTGAAGTGGGCCGTGTGCTGTTGGATAAAGGGGCGGATGTCAATGCCCCTCCAGTTCCCTCCTCTCGCGACACCGCCCTCACCATTGCTGCAGACAAGGGCCACTACAAGTTTTGTGAGCTTCTCATCAGCAGGTGTGTTTTTAAAACACTGGAAGTGTACAGTACCAGTCTGTCCTCTCTCCAGAATGTAGTGTCTAATGCTGCTCTTTCTGCTCTGTTAATGTAGAGGGGCTCACATTGACGTGCGAAATAAGAAGGGGAACACCCCTTTGTGGCTGGCTGCTAACGGTGGCCACTTTGATGTGGTGCAGCTCTTGGTGCAGGCTGGAGCCGATGTGGATGCAGCAGACAACCGCAAGATAACCCCCCTCATGGCAGCGTTCCGCAAGGTGAGCATCTTGGCTTAAGACTGAATGTCACTAATGCTGTGCTGCTCATTTGTAGAAAAATGAATGATGATAAACTACCAATAAACACTAAAATATTACCTTTTTTTTAGGGCCATGTAAAAGTAGTGCAGTACCTGGTGAAGGAAGTAAACCAGTTCCCATCTGACATTGAGTGCATGAGATACATTGCAACTATTGCAGATAAGGTATAAAAGACTTAAATTCAGAGACTGTCTTGGAATATACCCTTAGAGTACTGTTTCAATTTCTTAAGAAGTCTTTAATTGACATGTTCACCTTGGCACTCTGCAGGAACTGCTGAAGAAATGTCATCAGTGCATGGAAACCATTGTCAAAGCCAAAGATCAGCAGGCGGCCGAGGCGAACAAGAATGCCAGCATTCTGCTCAAGGAGCTTGATCTGGAGAAGGTTTGTACCTTCAGATGACCAGTTAACCATTGAGCTAACTAATTGGTTAAGGAATTTTATTTTATTTTGCAGCATGGGTTATCATGGTGAACTTAGTTTTTCTTAAATTGTTTCTTAACAGTCTCGTGAAGAAAGCAAAAAGCAGGCTCTGGCAGCAAAGCGAGAGAAGAGAAAGGAGAAGCGCAAGAAAAAGAAGGAGGAGCAGAAGAGGAAGCTGGAGGAAGAAGAGGCAAAAGTGAAAGAAGTGTTCTATGAGATGCAGGATCAGAAGGAGGACTCTGCAGAAGGTGAGGAGCACCATGTTGGTTTATGCCCAGATATCATAGAAATACCTACAGCTTTAATACTTTTGTTTTATTTATTTTAATCGGAAAAAATGACCTTTTTAATGATACACTGCAATGCCTAAAAAAAAAGATTTTTGGAGAGACAAAATCATTGACTAAATCAGTGACATTTAGTTGGCTCTTTGCAGTGTTTTGACTCGTCTTATGCACACATGGATAAGCTAAATAAAACATGCCATCTGTGTGAATGCTATGTCTACACATGAAAGAAGTTCTTATGTTCAATAAAACCTTTGTTTGTGGAGGTTTTTGGTCTTCTAATAAAAAGGCTCCATGGTTCCAAATGCCATACATTTTGATTGATTTAAGAAATTAACATCAACATTTAAAATTTGGCCCAGATGCAGGTGACACATTTGTGAACAAGCCCAAACGTGATTATTTTTTTTTTTTTATATATTTTAATCAATTTTAAAGGTTTTATATGAAATGAGATATGTACTTAATGATACCTTGTTTTTTGTAGAGTCAAAAGCCATTTTTTTAAGGGTGCCTCTTGAAATCATGTGAAATCATCAAAACTGCCTTTGGGATGTAACAGTCACCATCAACAGAGAGATTACATATCACTTGTATAAAGCTTGAATGATTGGGATTGGTATCGGCCAATCATGATGACACAGAATCAGTAGCCTATATTAGCTGAAAAAATCCTGTTTTTAGCATTCCTAGTATTTTGATTTATTAAACACATTTGATTAACCATTATAAAATAAATGTTTTTCGGCTAAATTTTAATTTCAGAAATTGTTTTTACATGATTAACCTTTTGTCATTATTTTATCCCGCAGAGGTGGAAGTTCCCATCGAGCCCCCAAGTGCTACCACCACCACAACCATCGGTATCTCCGCCACCTCCACAACCTTCTCTAACACTTTCGGCAAAAAGCGAGCCAATGTGGCCACCACACCGAGCACCAATCGCAAAAACAAAAAGAACAAGACCAAGGATTCACCTAGTGAACCCATTATTCTTCAGGACCCGCAGGTGGCACTGGCACAGCAGAAAGCAGATAAAAATAAGATCCACGGAGAACCTCGAGGGGGTGGGGCACCGGGAGGAACCAGCGACTCTGATAATCTAGATAGCACCGACTGCAACAGTGAGAGCAGCAATGGCAGTAAGAGTCAGGAGCTCGCTGACCTGCCTTCATCATCGTCCTCTTCCTTCTCTGTCCCTTCGGTACTTGCTGGCTCTAACCAGCCCCACATTGCAAGTGAGAGAAGACAGGGGCCATCGCTGCCGGGTTCTCGTGAGGAGAAGATCACGGTGTCCATCTCCAAACCACAGCAGAAGTAAGAGTTAAAATATTTCTGCTTGCCACTACCTCTTACATGCGCTACTTTGTATTGCAGGTCGAGACAGTTACTTACTGCAAAAATTCATAATTAAAGTGATTTGACAAGATGTTGCTTTTCCATTTTGCAGATTTTTGCAAAGAATGATTTGTGGGGAGATAATTAAACTTCTTGTTCTGTTCACATCTCTAACAGATCTCATGACATCAGTGACTTGACCCCCAATTCCCTACCCTGCTCGTTCAAGACCATTTCACTGCCAGTCACCTCGCCCAACATTAAGATGAATCTCACTAGCCCAAAGAGAGGCCAGAAGAGAGAAGAGGGATGGAAAGAGGTGGTTCGAAGGTGAGATGCTCCCCCACCCCTTTCTTGTTACTAGTACAAGCAAACATCCTCCCTATTATTGTTGTTGTTGTTGTTATTATTACTGATGCACCAAAATTTTGGCAACTAAAAATTTTAATAAAAATATGCACCATTACATAATCATTTATATTTTTTACTTAATAGACTATTATTACTATTATTAGCAGCTTGTGCTTATTGATGATTGCTGAAACTCGTCTTGCATTGTGTGTGATATGGACATATTGCCTTAATGCATTAAGTCATGCAGCTTGTTGAGGAGAGATGTGCTGTTAATTTTCTAAGCAATCAGACTTCGGCTCTAAAAAAGATGAAAATATCTAAAATACTTCATTTAAAGCAATCACATAAGCCATATCTAGAGATCATAATATCTCAGAAATATAGGTATAAGATGTGCTAAAAACCTCAGTAGCCAAATGTAAATGTCCTGGCAAACACCTAGCTCTGTGTCATCTAGTTTTTTGTAATTTCTCCTTTAGATCAAAGAAGCTCTCTGTCCCTGCCTCTGTGGTTTCTCGGATTATGGGTAGAGGTGGCTGCAACATTACAGCCATCCAAGACGTTACAGGTGCACACATTGACGTGGACAAACAGAAGGACAAGAATGGAGAAAGAATGATCACAATCAGAGGTGGCACAGAGTCCACGCGGCATGCTGTGCAGCTGATCAATGCGCTGATCCAGGACCCAGCCAAAGAGCTAGAGGACCTGATCCCTCGTAACCACATCCGGCCACCTGGTGCCAACACCAAAATCAGCTCCACCTACACAACCTCCACTGGGGCCACAAGCACTACTGCAGCCAGTTCAAAAGGCCTGCCATCTGTAGTGCCCGCCGCCAGCGTGTCGTTCCAGTCCTCCACCAACTTCACAGCTCAGCAGGCTGGCAAGTTAGGCAAAAGTATGGCACCAGGCGTCAGGCCTCCCTTCGTTTCTTTGCCACCTCTTGCTTATGCTCATCCTCAGCTTGCCCTTCTAGCTGCCCAGACTATGAACCAGATCCGCCACCCTCGATTGCCCATGGCACAGTTTGGTGGCACTTTCTCATCCTCTCCTAACACTTGGGGTCCTTTCCCTGTGCGTCCTGTGAGCCCTGGTAGTGCTAACAGCTCACCCAAACACAGCGGTAATTCTGCACTGCGTCCTGTCAGCTCTGCTCCGGCCCACACTGAGCATCCTATTGCTCCTGTGTCCAGCACCTCGACTCCCACTGCTTCCACGACTTCTCCCACCAGTACCGCACCTGTTAACACCCCCACGCCTTCCTCTGTCAGAAAGCAGCTTTTCTCAACTGAGCCCAAGGCTGGAGTTATTGTGCCCACTAGCGGCAACAGTGCTCCCTCTTCGCAAGTTGCTCCCTCTCCCATCAGCTGCACTCCCACAACCCCTACGACCCCTCCATCTCCATCTGCGCCCATTGCACAACCCCCACAGCATCCTCCACCCCCCAAGCCAGAGCCGGCCAGCCTTAGTACTCCTGCTAAAGAGAAGGCTGTCACAGAGCTCGCCGCACCTTCCGCAGGAGCTCCATCTGACGGGCCCAGCCCCTCCGCTCCCCTGCACTTCACATCATCTCCCTCAGGCCCATCGATGTTAACCATACAGCCCGACAGCCGGCAGCCGATTGCGTCACATTTCACCTCAAGCTCAGAACCCAGTTCCTCTTCCTCAACTCAGCCAGGATCATCTCATCCTGTCACACGCCTGCCACCTCCGACCTGCAGCAGCACAGTCACTAATACCAGCAGCACCTTACCTCATTACGCCACTCCCACTGCGCCAGGCGTGACTCCCCGCATGCAGCCACCCACACCCTACTACCCCATGGCTCCAGGGGCCCTGCAGGAGCAGCAGTCTGTGTTTGTGCCTCCGGGAGCCTCACAGGAGCCCCTTAAACAGAAGCAGCAACAACAACAGCAGCCTCCACCTCAGCCCAACTTAGCTCCGACTGGCATGCCACCTCCCTCACTTACAATGTCCTCCACCATGGGCATGATAAACGGCTCTCAAATGCACCTCCACAGTGGAAAAGCGCAACTGCCCCCCAACTTTGGCCCTGCGGCTCTCTTCAATCACTTCAGCAGCATCTTCGACAACAACCAGGTGGGCAACAACCAGGTTTGGGGTGCCTGCCATCTACCTGCACGAACGCCACCAGAGCAGCCCTACAGTGCCCCACCTAATGCCTATATAGGGGGAATGGGGCAGATGGAAAATGTCATGCCTCCTGATGGCTCAAAAGCTCCAGGGTATCGCTGCACCTCACAGCGGATGGTTTCCAGTCCCATTGGTGAGTGCAACCTTTAACTCAAGGGTGTCTAATTGTGTTCCTGGAGGCCCACCTTCCTGCAGAGCATTGCTTCAACCTGCTCCAACACACACCCACCTGGGAGTTTCTAGTAATCCTGAAGACCTTAACTAGCTGGTTCAGGTGTGTTTAATTTGGGTTGGAGCTAAACTCCGTAGGAAAGTGGCCCTCCAAGAGCAGGATTGGACACCACTATTGCTAATTGAGGTCAAATTCTCTTGAGTAATGCTCTTGTATTCACCCTGTACCATAGGAATACACCCCATGGACAACTCCATGTCCTCGTCCACTGCGCTCACCAGCTTTACCACAAGCATATCTGCCAGCCCTGTGTTCCTGCCCGGTCCTGCTCCTGTGGGCACACCCTCTTTCAGCCGCCAGCACTTCTCCCCCCATCCCTGGAGTGCCTCCACCTCTTGTATGTCAATAAATAAGTCCTTTTAATGCAGATGCATCAAGCACAGCATCACTTTTATAAGACTATAGTGCTCATGTGTTCTTTCTGATAGTCCCTTCATTTCTCATTGATTTTAGGCGAGTCTCCAGTGCCCTCTGTGTCTTCCGGGGCATCTTCACCTCTTTGCACATCTACGGTAACTCCCGCTCTGATCCAGGCTAAACCTAGTAGCTCCAACCAGCAGGACCGCAAAGTGCCCCCTCCCATTGGAACTGAGCGCCTGGCCCGCATCCGGCAAACTGGCTCTGTCAACCACACCATGCTGCCCACCAGCTACACCCCACCAGTTGGACAGGGTGGCATCTGGTCTTTTGGAGTGGGCAGTGCCTCTGGTGAGTCTGTGACTGAGATGGAATAGGCATTTACAAATTGTTCTACATGTTACGGAATGGAACACATTTTCATATGCAGTGACAGTTGTTTTGCTTGAATAACTAATTGCGCTAAATGTGGAGAGTTGGTATTGGATCTGAAGAACTTAAATATGTCTCTGTTCTTCACAGAGACAATGTCAGGCTGGTCTCAGCCCCTGATGGGAGGGCCAGTGATGCACCAGCAGATGCAGGAGCCCTCAGCCTTCTCGCAGCATCAGGCTATGGAACGAGATGATACTGGGATTGTGGCTCCTTCTAATACTTTCCACCAACCATTGCCCACCAACTTCATGGATTTTCAGAAGGTAAATTGTACATAGGCTATCTTTTAACAATATAGTTTTGGTTTGATTTATAAGTTCCATTCAATAAGCAAAATTTTCATTTGTAGTTCCACTGAAAAATCTATTGTTTCATGGACTGTATAGGGGCTGCCAATGTCAATGTACGGTGGCACGATGATCCCTCCTCACCCTCAGATGGCGGAGGGTCCTGGAGGCCCTGTATACAATGGTCTTCACACTTCTGACCCTGCCTGGAATCCCATCCTGAAGGTTGTTCCCAACTCTGCTGAGAATTCAGACCCACAGCAGGTAATTGCAGCTGGCCCCAAACGAAAGTATTTGTTAGTTAGATCTCCATTTGTTGTCTAACTCTTGTAATCCTTGTTGTTGCAGGTATGGCCAGGCACTTGGGCCCCACATGTGGGAAATGTGCATTTGAATCATGTCAACTAAACAGTGATCGAGAGGCCTAGGAGCAGTAACACGAAACACGTTAAAAAGAACAAGATAATTACCTAATTACTGAGACGTGGTATTAACCTAGATGTGTCCCCCAAAAAATGTTAAACAAGATAAGAAATTTGAGAAATGGACACCCTCGATGTGCCTAACTAAAAAGAAAGAATCCAGTGTGGGATTTAACGTGTTTACCACTGTCTATGAACAAATCGATTGCCTGTTCAACAGGATACATTCTGAGTAGTATAGCCATTTTGACATTTAAGCCCCACGTAAAAGTGTTCTTGGTCGGCAGGGCTCAATAGGACAGTGCGCTATTTATACTTGGCCAAGACCTAGATGATTGCGTAAAGAATGAAATCAGACCTTTTAGAGTGGTAAATACCTGTATAATTGTTTACATACTGAAAAAAGGGTTAAAAATGAGAGTAAATTTCATGTCGTATAGTGGCTCTACTTTATGTAGCCTGTATTAATGTGAAATATTTACCTTAATATTCAATAAAAAGTTGGAAATGTATCTGGTGTGTGAAAGTTATTTTGATCAGTTGATTGATTTTACATTGGTGACCAGTCTAACCACTGACACTCTTAAGTTGCCTATTGCAAGCATGACCATTTATTATGTAACTACATGGAAAGCAGGGATGGGCAGCATTTCAAATAAATGTATTTAAAATATGTATTTGAAACACACAATACTAATTTGTATTTAAATAAATACATGTAATCTTAGTATTTTTTTGTATTTTCAAAATACATAAAATACAACTTGCCAATCAACCTCTTTATAAGGCAATGATTTCCTGTATCAACTAGTTCAGACATGTCACTTTCATGCACGTGAGTTGCAGCTGTAGGACTCCATCTAGAATTGGGGGAGCACATTTTCTGGATTCTTGCGAGGAAATAAAGAATAAAGCTGCCTTCGTGTGCCATCAGAAATGTCCTACTTCCAATTATTCTTCTTGAATACAAGCGTGTCATATTCAAGTGTTTGCTTTTGGAAAGAATAGGAATCACGGAGGATGCCAGGTTTCTTGGGGAAAACGTATTAAAGTCATCTTAGCTATTTAAGATACTACATTTTATTCAAAATAAAATATCCCATTCATTGACAACCATATTAACATTCACAGAGCTATCTATAAAGTCAGCTTGTTGACGATTCTGGATCTTCAGTTAAAAACATGCTGTTTTCCTGTGAATAAAACATAAAATGCCTGCGCTGGTTATTGCACAACTATATGCACATTCACAAAATCTGACCTAAATCTCAAGCTGACCTACGAGAAACATTTAAGACATCTTGGCACACGGGCAGCACATCTGAAAAAGACTGTTGGGATATAATAAGGAATTGCCAATATGGGGAGGCGAACCATGACATTAAGATGAAATGTATATGTTGAGTGTATAAGTTATGATTTTAGAACTGCATATATATATATATATAATCTCGTATATAATGTACCCAACTGAATCACTACGGACACAGTTCAAAGAGTTTACATTCCATGAAATGGCTCTAAACACTTGCTCGGCTCCCTACACAGGGCCTCAGGGCTGCTCTGGGGTGGATTCGTCTTTCTGATTGGCCAGATTTGATCGTTTGCAGCACGTGAGAAATCTCCTCCCTCGAGCGTTCAAAACATGTGGAGCGCACAGACACGCAGCAGCGCAACGGCAGATCAAGCAAGTCTTCAGCGTGTGTACAGTAAATGATCGAGTTTAGATTTAAGTTTAGTCATGTCAACCAGCTGCGAAGCTTCATCTACCTGCCCGATTCCAAGCCGCTCCATCCATGAGACACTCCCGGACAGCTACAGTCAGACTCCAGGAGGAACTCTGTTTTCGACTACTCCTGGTGGTAAGATGTAGACTTATTTTATTTATTTTTGATCGCAGGATATATTTTTGAACGAGTGGTTTTGCTGTGTGTGTGAGTTTATCCACATGTTGCTCGAGCACACTTTTTTCTGACGTTCTTTGATCATATCGATACGATGTTTACAAACTGCCTTTTAAACGATTCTTTGACTTGCTCTGGTTCCAGCTGGATTTGAAGGTGTTTCCCCCAAGTATACGCAAATTGGGCCAAATGTATTATTAAAAAATAATAAAGCGGTTTTTTTGTACACTCACTAGTTTTATTTGCTTGCTAATGTCCAAAAGTGTGAACACGTGCAGGTAAACTGTCATTTGAATTCTCTGAAATGTTGTCATGAAAATGTATAACATTTTATGATTACTTGGTCGACTCATTTGCTAAGGCAACTTATTGCAATATTACAATATCGCGTTCACATTTTTGTACTGCTAAAGTAGACGATAATACCATGGTCGAAAAATGATACATTACAAAATATATTTAATTACATTATTTACGCTTTAATTTTATATATTTCCTATTTTATCGTAGACATGGAAAGATATCAAAGACAATGTTGTTGTCTTCTAAATAAGTACATGAATTTTTGCAAAAAGTATTAGAGGTTAAGGTAGAGATGACTCAACTGGCCATACATTTATGGACAAGATTTGGTCGTAATTTATATTCAGAATGAATTTTGATATTTTTTACACTGGAAAATAAATGTTATGTGTAGTCTTGTTGGGCAAGGAAAAAACATTACATTAAGGCATGGTAAAAAAAATAAATTAAAAAAAAAGCTGAAAAGATTGATTTGAAATATGTTAGTTTTAATAAAAAGTAACTTCTATAGAAGTTCCTGTAGTAAAATAAACACATATATCTCTTACAACTGCCAATATTGATCATAAAGCTTACATGGAGAAATGTTTGCCATTGCATCATTTGACTTTGTAGTTACAGCACATTTTTCCATAAAAACCGTCCTGCTTTGAAGAACCATATATCTCGCCAGAGATGTCTAACAAATTGTGTTGAATTGTAAAGATAGTCATATCTAAGAGTGAATTCATTTCTAAAACTTGCTTATTTTAATTAATACTTTAGACACTCCTAATGGAGCCAGACCTCAGTCTGTCCAATCACGCTGGGTGCAGCAGTGGGTGATGTTTCTAAATTTTCTTGCTTCATGGGTTACTAAAGGACATCTAAACAGGGGCGCCTTGTTTTTATGAGCGCTTTCACCTGCATGCATTTAGAAAGCCCCAGTCAGTTCTTCACCCTGTTTTCCATTACTCCAGCATGAGCTAAACTACAGGCTTTCACTTGGGTGACATAACATGTTTTTCGAGCAGAAAACAACGTGAAGAAAGTCCCCTGACGCAAAGAATGCTATGAACTTGTGCCAAGTTTTTTCTGAACCTCTTAAACTAATATTGGTATTTTCCCTGCAGGAACTCGCATAATCTATGATAGAAAGTTTCTCTTGGAATGTCGAAACTCACCGATCGCACGCACCCCACCTTGTTGCCTTCCCCACATTCCAGGGGTCACCAGACCCTCACTGCAACCAGCAGAGCTGGAGGATGACAGCAAAGATCTATCTGGTAATTCCTCCACCTTTTTAAACAACCCCATCTTGCGTCTCTCTCACGTGTGTCCTAATGTATAGCATTTTCGATTTCCAAATCAACAGCCTCAAGCAAAACCTGAGGAACAGGTTTAAGCATATTCTTTATTGATCGCATCATTTCTGTTTTGCTGCAAGTCGACAAATACGCTGCAAGGCACGTTACGGTTGTCTACTGGAATCCAGTATGTGAGAGAGAGTCTTGTATGAATATTTGTGAAGTATAGCTCAATTACAAAAAAGTGATCATCAGGATAAGGAAAGATTCCAAGTTCTTAGAAATGCACTCTTTGTATCCATGCTGGTTCCATTTGATTTTGGTTTCAGTTTAATGTCAGGTGCAAGCATAAAGTAATAATAAAAATGTTCCTTTACTTCAAGAATATATTTAAATATATTTTTGTATTTATATATTTATTAGTATTTAATTTGGTCCTCTCTATAATTTTAGTGTTTTATTGCTTCTTATATTTTTATTTCTTTTGAAATAGTTGTACAACATTGCCCCAATAGTGTGAATTCAGGTTGATTAGGTGTCCCGATCTACCAGAATTCACCCTATCAAAATAATTGATTCAAAAATGAAAAACATGCTCATCAATGCAGAGGTGTATTAAGTCACTGGCTGCGTCCGAAATTGCATACTATGTGTACTAGGTACTGCTTTTTATGTTCTATATAGTATGAATGTAATCCGGATGTACTACATTCGCCATGTTGTCATTATCATATGACTTACAGGCGTAATTTGTGTCCCTTCACCTCCATTCATAAATCCTCTCCAGTGGCATCATGGGATAGTAAGGCCCTGTCCAAAATGGCACCCTAAACCCTCACAGTCTTCCTCTGAGTCTGCACTTTCACAATGTAATGCCGCTTTGACTGCCGGGTAGAAGTCTCCTGCGTAGCTCGCAAACTTGCGGGCTCAGCTGAAGTGCGCATCAAGGGCGCATAGCAGCCCTAAAGGGGGGCGCTCACGAGAACCCTTCTTTAAGCTTAAATGACAAATGGGACACACTACGGTCTTGAAAGTGCACATGAAGCGTGCCATTTGGAACAGGGCCCAGAATGTCCATCATATGCGCACTTTAGAATCTCCCGGAAGTAGTAGGTCATCCGGGTACTTTTCGCCTACTATAAATTCGGACATACTACTCTGTTGGTGTACTGTTTTTTGCAAACTATATAGTAGAGAAGTATTTGATTTCGGACAGGGCAATTGTCTTTTTTTTTATTTTAAATGTATTTTTAGATAAATGAATCCAGACAAAATAAAAAAAGCTTTATATAATTGACCCAAATGTCAATAAAAAGAAGAAAAGCTTCAAATGTTTCCAGGTGGAGTAGATACTGAAGTAATACTAAAGATAAAGTTACCTGAAAAGTAGTTCCCTTTCTGTTTTAGTTTTTCTTCTCCATTCTAAGCTCAAGGTCACGTTTTGGTGTGACTGAAGTCACTTCATGAGAAAAGCAAACAAAATGCATCTGACCTGCTCGCTGTTTGCAAGTCTGATTTCCATATCAGTAGACCGTCCACAGGGTGTACTGTGCTTTGTGTGAGAGGGGTGACACCGTCCAGAGTGACTCAACACTTTGAACCCTCTAACTCCTCTCTCTGTCTCTCTCTCTCTCTTTCTCCTTCCTCAGTTGATGACAGCCAGTTTGTGATGGATATGTGATGGATGTCTCCTGCTCCTGTGGGAAAATGGACTGTCTCAGCCTGTTCCACCAGTGCTCATGATCTGAAGAACGGAAGATCACACCAACTGTGGATCCCTTCGTTATTACCTCCATGCTTTATTTTTTACTTTAACTAAATAATGAAATGCTCAGGGCTAGTGCTTCGGTTGTGGGGAGGAGCATTTTGAGTTCGGTGGATATTATGTTCAGAAGGTTACTATATATAATCAACACTTTTAATATCTGAGAATAGTTCAAATGCAGCTATTTCATTCTTGCAATGGAATTATGAGTTTATGGGGGCATTTAAGAAAATCCAGAATGCCAGAAATCAACAGTTGGGGTGACAATTTTTGTACTGTTCTCTGGATATAATATGACGTTTTGGAATAAAACTAAAACACATCTTTGACTCGTATCTTCTTTAAGTGTTTAAAATGACATGCATTATGTAGGGTTCGTGCATTGCGTTCAAACTGTTTAGAAGAATATTCCCAGTTTAATAAAAATCCCCAACGTTTGTGATATGGTAATAACAAAAAAGTGTTGAAGTCTTGCTTATTTTATTCAACAAATAAAAAAGAAAATGAATGGGGCCAACTTTTGGAGGATGTAAAGGCAGATATGATTTTACATTGATTTTTCTGTTAGAAATGTGTTGATCCAAGAACAACATTTCAATAAATCAGATTTGAGGGACACGTTTATGTCAAGTTAAGGCTTACATCCAGGTTTAGGTGCTTCTACATCAGTGTTATTCACCCATCATTTCCCTCTTATTTTAGATATAACTTATGGATAGGGATAGAGTCAAGATGAAATTTTTGGACAGGAATATTGTTTCTAAGATCAACAAAATATGTGTTACTTGGCAAAATCATATATGGCCCATTTTGTGTATTAATTGAGATGTAAAGGTTTTATTTTATTTTAGATGCTATGTTGTCACAGCAACAAAGTTGTACAATTAGGTATAAAGGGTTAGTAAGCATTTTTTCCACACTAAAGTCATAGTTCACCCAAAAAAAATTATTTTGTAATTTACTCACCCTCAAGTTGTTTCAAACCTGTATGAATTTGAGCACAACAATGAGCACGTTTACATGCACACCAGTAAACTGATTACTAAAAAAAAATCAGCTTATTGAAATAACCAGTTTTCCCCGTTAACATGCAAACCAGTAACCTGACAACGCAAGTAAACCGCGTTTACATGACTTCATTAATACACCGGTTTTTATCCTTGTAGTGACGTAAAAAAATATTTGAAAATTTCCATATCAAATGTTCTGTCAATTGTGATGTTAAATAAAGCTTGCAACATGTCAGCGGGAAATGTACGGCTTATTTTTCTCAAATTATTTTTCAAAAATGTACGGCTTATTTTTCTCAAATTGCAGTTTCAATTGTCTGGCTCTTAAAAGAGTCTGCATTTGTGATATGTCCTTACTTTCATGCAAAACACTCACTCTGTCTGGATGCGTTTAAATGTGCTCTAATGCTGCGTTCCAGGCAGGTTTTTGAGCCCGTAAATTACGACTTCAAACCACGACTCACGACTTTGTACCGTTCACGCAAAGTCATGCCAAACTGCCTGAGCGCAAGGAATTGCGAAAGAGAGATGCATCTAAACGGCAATTATGCTCATTAACAATCATTTCTATCGCCAAAGGTGCTTACTCCTTGCTTATTTGAGTGAAAAGGAGGAGAAAATGGCGCATAAAGCAAGAGGAGCTGTTATACATTTTTATTTTACATTATTTGTATATTTAAAAATGTATTTGGTGTTGCACTCAATGGATTGAAAACTAGCTAATGCTAGAGAAGCTGCTGATAATGCATAACATTTGCTGATAAATAACGTTAGAGCCATTATTTTATTAAACGATTTGGTTTTTAAAGCATGACTACCGCATCCGTAGGGGCTGCCATTGTTGTTTCGCGGGCTATGTGACGTCATAACTCGTAACTAGGAGTACAACGATCTAGTACGAGTTCACGGTTGTCAAGTCATGGGTTTGACGGCCGTTCCAGTGCACTTTCACGGGAAGGTTGGAAAAACACGGGTTACGGGTTGCCTGGAACGCGGCATAAGTATGCGTTTTTTGTCACCTGCTATAACACATTCGCACTTCAATAAGCCGACAGAAAGCAGGTTATAATGCGTTTACATATATGAAATATGGGTAAGAGGCAAAAAAACTACCTGTGTCGACCGGTTTATTCTTAGCCGTTAATGACCTCAGGCTAGCTACTCCGTTAATGGGTTACCGCGTTTACATGACCACTTGCATTGTCGGCTTATAAGCATAATCGTCTTAAGAACGTGCATGTAAACGCACTCATTTTAGTGACAACATGAAATTGTCACCCAAAAAACAAACAAAGAAAAAAACGTAACGTAACACTGCCTTTGTATTTTCCCCCTACTTTGAAAATCAATTGCTACCATTAACGGTTTGGTTACCAACATTCTTCAAAATATCATCTTTTGTGTTCAACAGAAGAAAAAAAGAAAGAAAAACACATATTTGAAACAACTTGAGGGTGAGTAAATGATGACAGAATATTCATCTTTGGGTGAACTATCCCTTCTACTGAAACAAATTGGCTCCATTCACTTAAGTTCCTCTAACCTATTTTTATGCTTTTTTTTGAAAGATAAGTAAGCAAAGTAATGTTGATAGCCACAAACATTTATGCCGTGTTTTGTTGTTGATAGAATAGAATGAATATTGTAAATATCACTTCTTTACCCTCCAACCTAGATCCCAGTGTTCTCATCAGATATATAACAACAGAGTGTGTCCTGTCTGATGTCATGGGGTGCAAAGTACAAAACCGTGGCTCCTGAGAACCAGAACACTGTAGTCATGTGGGAAAGACTTATGTGTTATTAAAACTCATTGGAGGAACATGATCAGTTAATTGGACACCTTCACGTCACTGTGTGTAGACAGGTCATTTGTAATACCAGCAGTTCTTTTGTTCCTGGTTAAGGTGCCTGTTTTGCATTTAACCTAGTTTTGGAAAAGCAAAGTATTTTTAAAATGACATGATGCAGAATAATACATTAATTAAATATTATTAGCTGCAATGAGGATGTGAAGAAAGCTTCTCCATGGGCATATCATTGGGCACATGTGAACTGCTCCAAACCTTACCAATGTCCATGTTTGCTTTTGAACTGCCACCCATCCATAGTTTTGTGTATGTCTTTCCACCTTCAATACAGAAAGTCCTAAGTAGACACTTTGGCCTAAGCATGAGAAAATTTGGCGACACACACACCCTGTCCTGTTCCTAGAATGCCACTTTGGCAATACTGAGAAATAATGAAGTGCTGCCAGGGCAATGCACATTGCACAGCCATTCTGTCCCTGAACGATGACCAGTACTGGCCGGTGCTTCTGATAGCAGTCTGTTTCTCATGCACTAGATGTGTCTGAGAATGATGCTTAGATGATTGTTTTCCCTGTTAAATGGACATACACTATATTGCCAATGGTTCTGGGATGACAGCCTTTACATGCAAACAAACTTTAATCAAATGGCATTCTTAATCCGTAGGGTTTAATATGGAGTTGGCCCACCCTTTGCAGTTATAACAGCTCTAACTCTTCTGGGAAGGCTTTCCACAAGGTCAAGGAGTGTGTTTATGGGAATTTTTTTACCATTCTTCTAGAAGTGCATTTGTGAGTCAGGCACTGGTCAGGCACTGAAGTTGGATGAGAAGACCTGGCTTGCAGTCTCCGCTCTAATTCATCCCAAAGGTGTTCTATCAGGTTGAGGTCAGGACTTTTTCCTGTTTCTTTGTTAGTCACACAACTTGATTTCTGATTTGACAGAATAAATTATTATTTTTTATTATACAGTCAAACCAAAATGTATTCAGACACCTTCAACATTTCCTCACATTATCATAGTTTATCCGCTATACTTTAGAAAATGGTAATAAAATATGATAAAGTTAAACTGTTTCAGAACAAATTCATCTTGATAATATCAGATAACTTTGATAAAAAGGTATGTAATGGATTACAATCAACCAATCAAATGCCAGCTGCATTTGAAAGGTTGCATTAGCTTTTTTAAGAAATAAAAACTTAAGAGAAACATGGTCAGGTCACATTGTCTGAATAATTTTGGTCCCAAATTTGTATCAATTTTACTGGTAGTCTACTGTATGAAGAATGTTTGTTATATAAATGATCTATGTTGCCCTGCACCCCCACTAGTAAAAAAAATATCTGGCTATCTGGTGAATAATTTTTGGTTTGACTGTATATATTTCCATGTAATTTTTTACATTTAGAATTATATAATTTTGTAATTAATACTCTTGCTTTTGAAATCGGACACGGACATGGCTCAGTGCCAGTTTGGCTAAAGCAGTGTGATGCAAGCTCACATGCCTCAGAGAGGCAGTCACAGTGAAAGACCTGCTGATAGTGTATTTGGTACACAAACCACCTGTTGTTTCGTTTAACACTTTCCTTATCATTATTCTCGTCCTCAACCTTGAGATTCAACCCTGGAAGTTGTGGCTTGGTCTAACCGGAATAACGTAATGTTTACACCAGCTGGTGCCAGTTTATTTTCTCTCATATTTTTTTTCTCCCAAGTTATTTGACCATAATTTACGTCAGATTGGTTATCAATACTGAGTTTGATTGCTACTTCATGACTAAACCATTCTGAATGTTCGTTTATTTTTATTTTTTTAGCTAAACAAAATGCATCTCCTGATGTGACTTTCTTTAGCATGTGAAGCCTTGCATGTTGAAACAAGTTGTTTCAGTCAGTTTGAATATAATACACTAACCCAACACACTTTTCCTCAGCATCACTATATTGGAGAATGGATAGATAATGTAAGACTACATGCTACAGGAATACATGTATAAAATATAGGCTACATATAGCATATAGCACTAGAACTATGATAGTATACTGTAGGCCTTTTACACTTAAAGGTGCACTATGCAACGTTTCCTTCCACTAGAGGGTGCCTATTCAAAACAAATACGTAGCTAGTTTGATGACCAAGTTTGAGCGCATGTGGTCTTCACCTCACAGCCGGTGAAAAAGAAGCGGGATAGGACTCAAGTTCATGGATGCGAAGTTACTGTAGTATGAAGCAGAGCAGGATCGGGTGTTGTGGGAGCTGAGCAAGGCCGCTGGAGCGATTGTTATGCAACACACGGCTCGCGAGCAGTGGTACTTTTATTATGACGGGGCACAGTCGCCGGCGCCATTTACACTTTTCCGGTCAAGAGTATGCAGTAACAGCTCTGTTTATCATATTAGATACATTTAAAGGGGTGATGAATTGAGAAACCAACTTTCCCTTGAGCCTTTGATGTATCAAAGTTCATCATGATATAAGAATATTCTGTAAGTTTCAGAGCTGAAAACGTCCTTGTTAGTCAAAGAAAAGCTTTTATAGACACCAGGCCCTGAAAACGAGAGCTGGAATCCAATGACGTCATGGGAAGAAGAAATGCAACTCAACTGATGAATATGTATGTATGCTTCTGAAGCCCCGCCCACAGTGGCTTTACAGAGAAGTGATCATGGCGAGCAAATAATATATTGCTCTGTGCCAGGTTGTGGAAGAACACAGTCGCTGCATAAGCTTCGTTCGGATGCTACTATTAGGAATGAGTGGTTGAACTTTATTTTTAATGAAGTTCCAGCTCACGTGGGGAAGACATGTACGTGTGTTCTTCATTTCATTGCGGAATCGTTTGTAAACAAGTCTCAGGTGCTTGATTTGCAGACACAGTGTTGTGCCTTCTATATTGGATTCGACAGGAATGGTGCAATGCAACGTCTCAAAGTATGTGAGTAAAACGTCTTTTTATATGTAATGGTCGGCAGGCCTATGAATCTCAAATAGTGAAATAATATTCCTTTCTTGATCTGAGCGCGCGCGCACGTGTGTGTGTGCGGTTCGTGCTTATCGACCTTAATTCTTTAAGTGTGTTTAAAATGATGTTATGACGTTATGTCGCTGTGATACATGTTGTACACTGCAGAAAGAGAAAAGCTTTTCTGCCAATTATGGAAACCAAGGGTATAACGCAGATATGACTCCGTTGACATGCGACTCCCTCAGACGTCCCGGTTCCTTGGTTAAAACTGCAATTTTCTCACGATTTACAAATAGTTGGAAACATTTGGGATATTGTAAGAACTAAACTGAACAAAATATATATAGCCTGGTGGTTTTTGGATATTGCACCTTTAAAACAAAGCTGAAATGCTGGACAAAAAGTCAAAATATTTAATGTTAATTAGAAATATGTAACTGTTCAGTAATAGTTTATAGTTATTAGTATGATATATAGCTAATGCATTACTAATTAATGAATTACTGTAATTGAATTACTTTATTCCTTGAAAAAAGTATCCTACCATATTACTCTTAATTTATTGTTAATTTAATTAGTTAATTCTAATGTAATTGCATTAAATACTGTATAGATAGACTATATATCAATATAAAACAATAGTGGATTTACAACCCTAAATCAGAAAAAGTTGGGACAGTATGGAAAACGCAAAAAAGAAAGAAAAAAGAAGTGATTTCTAAATTTACTTTGACTTGTATTTCATTGCAGACAATATAAACAAAAAATATTTCATGTTTTGTCTTGTCAACTTTCCTGATACTCCTTTCATGTCATTCAGACCTGCAACACATAAAAAAAAAGTTGGGACAGTAAAGCATTTACCACTTTGTAATGTTGCCATTCCTTTTCACAACACTTAAAAGTAGTTCAGGGACTGAAGACATCAAGTGATGAAGTGTTTCAGGTGTAATTTCCCATTCTTACCCTCCCATTCTTCCTGCAAACAAGACTTAAGGTGGGCATCAGTACGGGGTCTTCGTTGTCGCATTTTGCGCTTCAAAATGCGCCACACATTCTCTATTGGAGACAGGTTGGGACTGCAGGCAGGCCAGTCAAGTACCCGTACCCTCTTCCTCCGCAGCCAGGACTTTGTAATGTGTGCAGAATGTGGTTTTGCATTGTCTTGTTGAAATATGCATGGACGTCCCTGGAAAAGATGTCTTCTTGAAGGCAGCATATTATGCTCCAAAATCTCGATGTACTTTTCAGCATTAATGGTGCCTTCACAGAAGTGCAAGTTACCTTTGCCAAGGGCACTGACACAACCCCATACCATGACAGACTCTGGCTTTTGGACTTGTTGCTGGTAACAGTCTGGATGATCCTTTTCTTCTTTGGTCCGGAGCACATGGCGTCCATTCCTCCCAAAAAATACCTGAAATACTGATTCATCTGACCACAGTACACGTTTCCACTGTGTGATGGTCCATCCCAGATGCCTCCGAGCCCAGAGAAGTCGACAACGCTTCTATACACTGTTAACATAGGGCTTCCTTTTGGCACAGTACAGTTTTAACTGGCATTTGTGGATGTAACTACGTATTGTGGTACTTCACAAAGGTTTGCCAAAGTAGTCCTGAGCCCATGTGGTGATATCGCTTATAGATGAATGACGATTCTTGATGCAGTGCCGCCTGAGGGATCGGAGATCACGTTTGTTCAGCTTAGGCTTGCACCCTTGTCCTTTACACACTGAAATTCCTCCAGATTCCTTGAATCTTTTAATTACGTTATGCACTGTTGAATGTGAAATATCCAAATCTCTTCCTATCTTTCTTTGAGGAACATTGTTTTTAAACATTTCAATAATTTTCTCACGTATTTGTTGGCAAACTGGCGATCCTCGGCCCATCTTTGCTCCTAAAGGATTAGACCTTTCTTGGATGCTGCTTTTGTACCAAATCATAATTACAATCACCTGTTGACATCACCTGTTTCAAATCACATCATTATTTAACCATTTTACCTCATTACTAGCCCTAAATTGCTCCTGTCCCAACTTTTTTTTAAATCTGTTGCAGGTCTGAATGACAGGAAAGGATGCATATTTACAAATGACATGAAGTTGACCAGACAAAACATGAAATATTTTGTGTTCATATTGTCTGCAATGAAATACAAGTCAAAGTAAATTTAGAAATCACTACTTTCTTTTTTTATTTGCGTTTTCCATACTGTCCCAACTTTTTCTGATTTGGGGTTGTAACTAAAAATTATAAATGGATTAATAAATTGACAAAATGTAACCTAATGTTAAAAGGTATTTTTGTTATTAGTACAGTAATCTAATTACAGATAAAAAAATAGTAGCTAGTAATTAATACTTTAAAAAAAGTAACTTAGCCAACATTGATAATTATAGGCCTATAGCCTAACAAATACTGCATTACTGCGGTCAGCGTAGGCTATGGCTACGGAGAGTGTTAATCCTGTTCTATAGTGCCATCTAGTGGTAAAATGAGGAGCTGTGTCAGGAGTTTGGAATGCACTGAATTTTACTGATAAAAATAAAAATAAAAAATGCCTATATTCATTTGGTTGAGAGATGCGCTGTAACAAATAATGTATTTACGCATATGCTAATTCAACGTGATTAAAACGGTTTCCAGATAACACCTTTGGAATAACCAGTGATTAATTTATTTTTATACATGTGATTTCTAACCACTCTTCATGTTTTTAAGGTCAGTTATAACCATAACAGAAATTTCCGACAAGGATGGGGTTCGAACCCACGTGTGCAGAACACAATGGATTAGCAGGCCATCGCCTTAACCACTCGGCCACCTCGTCATACTATTTGACCACTTTATTGGTTTTCTGGCTGCACTCCATAAAACACATTCGTACATTTTTATTTAATTCTCGAACAAACAAATCTATAAAAACAAATTACACATCAGTTACTAGTTCTATCCCTTTCAAAGTCTCTTCTCTGTTGATCTCAGCCATTCCCTCGACTCTCAGCTGTGACATCATTCATGGTGTGGACTCTCCTTGTCTCTCCTGTTCAATTGCTACAGAAAGAAAGACAGACAGTGACAAGTGTTTGAAATGACTTGAGATGATAGTGATTTTATTTTCTAGAGCTAGAGAAAAGTAAGTTAAATAACTTGAGTATCATTACTGTGAAAACAAAGCAAAAGGAGATTTTATACATTACTTTACAAATCAAATTACGGGAAGTAATGATTAGATAATTACACACCCTACATGACATATTTACTTCATTTAACATGCAGTACGTTTCCTTAACTTAACTAGTGTCATTATACATTTTTAACATGAAAACAATATATTAATAAAACAAAACAATGCATTAATCATTTAACATAATCACAATAACATCCCCAGCCATTGTTTCAGGATCAGATACTCACTTTCTTTGGTTGGCAAAGGATTCTTCTCTTGGGTCTCTGTTTTCCTGAGTTTAGTTTTATCAAAAGATGTGATTTCTGTCATGTTGGGTTTGTCAGCCATGTTTTTTGAACTATGGACAAAAAAAAGCAAAATCAAGTTCAAACAGAACAAAAGTCTTCAGTGGAGTTTAGTGAAGCCATCATTTGTCCATTGTCCCATGCATTCTTTTTCTTTTGAATTGTGTAAAACTATAACAATTCATTCTATCCAGCTTAAAAAATCCAGCGGCTGCTTATATTTAGGAACGTTTTCCTTAACAAACGTTGGCAATCAGCAGTCTGATGACTGTTGCCCATCCTTTCTTTCTAGGAACTGGGAATGTCACGCCTCTTTCTTTGTTCTGTGCCCTGCTTCTCAGAGTGGTTTTCTGCATCTCACTTCAAATCTCTAGACATTTCAGACTATATCTCACAGAAAATAAGTAGAAAGAACACATAGGCAAAAGCATCCAGAAGTTTGGAGTATAGAAAATCTTACCGTGATGCAGTGTGTGGACCTGAGAGCTGAATGAGAAAGTATCAGTCTGTGTGTGTGTGTGTGGGTGGATGAAGCAGCAGGTTTTTTCTTATGAGTGTGTAAGTGGAGATGAGGAGGGGGTTACACCGCCTGACTGTCCCCAAGGTTATTTGATTGGCTACACCCCCCTTTGTCTTTCTTCTTCCCTCACATAACATGAAATATTCATGAACTTGGAAGGGAGGGGCAGATTTAAGTGTAAATCTGCTGACCTTGCACATGCAGAGGGCTGTAGCAGATTTTATTCAGTTAGGGAAACGAGACCTTTTAATATAAAAGATAGGGAGTAGACAACATAAAATAAATAAAGAAATGTAAAAACAGCAGTGTTAATAATGTTTTTTGGTTGTTTATATTTTTATAGCTTAAATGATTTGCTTGGTATAATCGTGACTCTGCATGTGGGCAAACATAAGGTTTAGTGTGTGCATACATGAAGCAACTGCTTCAGACCAGTGTTGTGTCCCCCGGCTCAGCTGCTGTGTCCCATACACAGAAAGTCATCCAACACCAGACGCATGGTGCCTCAGAGCAGCTGTGTCTGAACTGATCCCTATAGGGAGGAAGTGACCAGAGATATATATAAGCTCCACACAGCTGTTCTTGCTCTCCAGGCCAAGAGACAGACCTTTCAGAAGAGAAATCTGATCTCTTTCAGCATCTTTGTGTTTTTTTTTGTATTTCAAATAATATTTAGAGCATGTATTTTGTTGTATACATTATACAGGTCCTTCTAAAAAAATTAGCATATTGGGATAAAAGTTCATTATTTTCCATAATGTAATGATAAAAATAAACTTTCATATATTTTAGATTCATTGCACACCAACTGAATTATTTCACGTCTTTTATTGTTTTAATTCTGATGATTTTGGCATACAGCTCATGAAAACCCAAAATTCCTATCTCAAAAATTTGCATATTTCATCCAACCAATAAAAGTGTTTTTAATACAAAAAAAAGTCAACCTTCAATTAATTATGTTCAGTTATGCACTCAATACTTGGTCGGGAATCCTTTTGCAGAAATGACTGCTTCTATGCGGTGTGTTATGGAGGCAATCAGCCTGTGGCACTGCTGAGGTGTTATGGAGGCCCAGGATGCGTCGATAGCGGCCTTAAGCTCATCCAGAGTGTTGGGTCTTGCGTCTCTCAACTTTCTCTTCACAATATCCCATAGATTCTCTATGGGGTTCAGGTCAGGAGAGTTGGCAGGCCATTTGAGCACAGTAATACCATGGTCAGTAAACCATTTACCAGTGGTTTTGGCGCTGTGAGCAGGTGCCAGGTCTCGCTGAAAAACGAAATCTTCATCTCCATAAAGCTTTTCAGCAGATGGAAGCATGAAGTGCTCCAAGATCTCCTGATAGCTAGCTGCATTGACCCTGCCCTTGATAAAACACAGTGGACCAACACCAGCAGCTGACATGGCACCCCAGACCATCACTGACTGTGGGTACTTGACACTGGACTTCAGGCATTTTGGCATTTCCTTCTCCCCAGTCTTCCTCCAGACTCTGGCACCTTGATTTCCGAATGACATGCAAAATTTGAGCGACAGTCCAGTGCTGCTTCTCTGTAGCCCAGGTCAGGCGCTTCTGCCGCTGTTTCTGCTTCAAAAGTGGCTTGACCTGGGGAATGCGGCACCTGTAGCCCATTTCCTGCACACGCCTGTGCACGGTGGCTCTGGATGTTTCTACTCCAGACTCAGTCCACTGCTTCCGCAGGTCCCCCAAGGTCTGGAATCAGTCCTTCTCACAATCTTCCTCAGGGTCCTGTCACCTCTTCTCGTTGTGCAGCGTTTTGTGCCACACTTTTTCCTTCCCACAGACTTCCCACTGAGGTGCCTTGATACAGCACTCTGGGAACAGCCAATTCGTTCAGAAATTTCTTTCTGTGTCTTATCCTCTCGCTTGAGGGTGTCAATGATGGCCTTCTGGACAGCGTTCAGGTCGGCAGTCTTACCCATGATTGCGGTTTTGAGTAATGAACCAGGCTGGGAGTTTTTAAAAGCCTCAGGAATCTTTTGCAGGTGTTTAGAGTTAATTAGTTGATTCAGATGATTAGGTTAATAGCTCGTTTAGAGAACCTTTTCATGATATGCTAATTTTTTGAGATAGGAATTTTGGGTTTTCATGAGCTGTATGCCAAAATCATCAGTATTAAAACAATAAAAGACCTGAAATATTTCAGTTGGTGTGCAATGAATCGAAAATATATGAAAGTTAAATTTTTATCATTATTTTATGGAAAATAATTAACTTTTATCACAATATGCTAATTTTTTGAGAAGGACCTGTATATAGGCTATACACACATTAAAGGATTAGTTCACTTTTAAATAAACTTTTGCTGATAATTTACTCACCCCAATGTCATACAAGATGTCCATGTCTTTCCTTCTTCAGTTGAAAAGAAATTAAGGTTTTTGATGAAAACATTTCAGGATTTTTCTTCATATTATGGACTTCAATGGACCCCAAACGGTTCAAGGTCCAAATGACAGTTTCAGTGCAGCTTCAAAGGGCTTTAAACGATACCAGACGATTAATAAGGGTCTTATCTAACGAAACGATCGGTCATTTAATTAAAAAAAAAAGTTTAAGTTTTATAAGCACAAATATTCACCTTGCTCCGTTCTGTGATATGCGTACGTGACGTCACGTAATACGCAATTACGTTGAAAAGGTCACGCTTGTCATAGGCAGAAGTACCGAGTCAGTGTTTACAAATTTGCGGAAGGAGGATTCAAAATCGTCAGACATCGTTGTTTTACCTTTTAACTTCCTTTTTCGTTTGAAAAGAGTCTAACTAACCCACTGATGTCACATGGACTACTTTGATGATGTTTTTCATACCTTACTTCTTACCTTTCTGGACACGGACTGTAGAGTGTGCATGCACTTTAAATGGAAGGACTAAATCTAAAATATCTTAAACTGTGCTCCGGAGATGAATGGAGGTCTTAATGACAGAATTTTCATTTTTGGGTGAACTAACCCTTTAAGGCGTGCCTTTAGCTCTGTTAAACCCTACTAAAGATGTTTGCCATTAAGAGGTTGAATAATTTTGAGACTGCAGAAGTCATTAAAAGTTGCATTTTCAGTTGAACTTGCGGAAAACATTTGTTCTGTTTAACTAATTCAATTACTTTAGTTTGATTTGTTCATTGCAAACTGCTGAAAGTTTGTACATTTTCAATGGGGGTTGAATATTTTTGATACAAAGACAAACACATACACATTTTATGTGTCAAAGTAACAAAGTAACATCCACATGGATGGCAGGATCCAAGGTTTACCAGCAGAACATTGCCCAAAGCATCACACGTCTGTTTAATCGGATCACACGTGCCAGCTTTCGTTCCCCATGGGCACCAATGAGCCTTGGCCGCCCATGACCCTGTCGCCGGTTCACCATTGTTCCTTTTCCTTGGACCACTTTTGATAGATACTGACCACTGCAGACCGGGAACACCCCTCAAGAGCTACAGTTTTGGAGATGCTCTAACCCAGTCGTCTAGCCATCAAAATTTGACCCTTGTCAAACTCGCTCAAATCTTTAAGCTTGCCAATTTTTCCTGCTTCTAACACATCAACTTTAGGAAAAAATGTTCACTTGCTTCCTAATATATCCCACCCACTAACAGGTGCCGTGATGAAGAGGAAATCAGTGATATGCACTTCACCTGTCAGTGGTTATTATGTTATGCATGATCAGTGTATGTATGTATTTTTCCATTCTCACCACCAGATGGTCCTAGAGGAACACAAATGTAAGGTTCTCTGTGCTCAACTACGAATAAGCTCCACAGCACATTTTCCAGAAATAATGCATTAGAACATGTGGAAAGGATTTAAGCTAAAGTGTTTTTCATTGAAAGTTGAATCTTTGTAAATACCACTGCCCTTTATGATTCAAAGCTCACACTCTTGCAATGTCTGATACTGAAAGACTAAATCTGAGAAAACTGTCTAGTTGAGCAATCGTGTGTGTGTGTGTGTGTGTGTGTGTGTGTGTGTGTGTGTGTGTGTGTGTGTGTGTGTGTGTGTGTGTTGGGGAGTATGATTTGTTTGTTGTTACACAGCATGTGCATCATTTGTACTGAGATTCTCTTCACTATCCCCATATCAAGGTTATCATTTACTGTTTATGAAATAGAACCAATTAGTTGAACATGCCTTTGGTTGAAATGACAGGTGTGGGTGAAGCCTTTGGGAAAACATCTAGCCAGTAGAGGGAGACGAGGTGGCCAAATCATTAAGGTGATGGACTGTAATCTATTGTGCTCTGCATATAATTGTTTAGCGCTGCTCACTGGAAATCTCAAGCTTGCACTGCACTTACAAAATGACCCAAATCACTCCAAGTTTATCATCCTTGAACAACTGAATATGCTTTTCACGTAGCCTACAAGCTAAAATCCTCACAATATAATCTGCTTTGTAGACAGCTGGTCCACTGGCAAATTACTGAATATAGCAACCCCACTGACTCTTAGTCACAATTAAAGAGTTGAATGGAGAAGAGAGAGTTCATTCATAACCTTTGTATAACCCCATACAAGCCCTGGGGCTGCGTTAAGAGATTTGTCCTCACATTTGCAGAAAAATCGCCCCCCTTTTCTCTCCTCCTTGCTGCCGCTCGACGTGCCACAGCTGTGCTCAACAGAGCAAAGCAATGTTCACCCTTTTTAAAGTCCACTTCCCACATGAACCCTGCCTCCACCTCTGCACCTCGTCATCCGTACAACATCAACCATCGTCATTGAGAGGGTCATCTGCATTGCATCTTAAAAGATGATTTATAAACTCCAATAGCAACTTAATTAATCTTAATACAACTTAATAAGACATTCCATGAATCATCTTTCTAGGTTGTCAAATGCAGTCTATAAAATAAGTGAAACATGAAATAATAGTTAATATAACTAACATGGAAGCCACTTGCACACGCCAAATGTTGGATAAACTACAGGATAGAAGCTCCACACCTATAATCAGATGGATTATCCATTGGGGGATTAATTCATCCATTGGTTTGTACATGCGATTATATTTTCAAGGTCTATCAGAATAGATTGAAACAAAATGCAAGTTCTTAAGTGCATTATGGGAGTTTAAAGTGCTGGTCATCATCATAGAGTAATAAAAGAGCCATATAGGAATTGTATAAAAGATTAAAGTTGGGATGAAACAAGCCGGCCATGCGTAGCTGACATCAATAAAGAGTGCCGAATAAAAAATGAACGTTCACAAACAAAGCAGTGAAACGAATCACCTATTAACTGCCAGCTCTCTGCCTCAAATATTTCAATTGCTTATTTCAGCTAAACCATGAGAAAAACCCTGAATAGGTTTCAGCGCAGGAAGGATTGCATTCTGGCACAATTACTCTGAAAAAATTTGATCTCAGTGAGCATTTCATGGACATAAAAATAAGCCTGTTTATTTGTGCAACTGTTGTCTAGGAATATTCCAGGTTCAATAGAAGTTAAAGGGATAGTTTGTCCAAGAATGATTTACTCTCACTCATGCTGTTTCAAACCTTTCTTCTGTGGAACATAGAAGATTGTCTTGAGAAATGTTGGTGCCATTTTGGTTACCATTAACTTCCATTGAGTGGAAGACTTTTATGTCCTGCAAAAGAAAGTCAGTATTACAGGATTGCGACACTTGCTGATAACCACAAAAGGTCATTTTGACTTGACCCTCAAAAAACAAAAATCTGGGTTACAGAGGTAGGCCTACTTACATTGGAAAATAATGAAAATATAGCAACAAGATGTAAAGATATGCATGTTGCATGATTTATAAGCTTTTTGAAGCGTCAAAGTGTCAGTTTCATAGCTATCTATGGAGGGTCAGCTCTCAGATTTCATCAAAAAGATTTTAATTTGTGTTCTGAAGATGGTGAGCATTTTTCGGGTGAAGTATCCCTTTAACTTGTTCTGAATCTGGAATGTTCCGTTAACTTCTGTTGATTTGTACTTCAGTCGGAATTAAAAACTCTCCTGACCTTGTACTGCCGAAACGGCTCAAACTGACCATCTGAAACAGCCAACAGGTGTGAATCACAAAGCGTTCTGCTGCTTAAACTAATCTAGGGCAGCACTGACGTGCGAGTCAGTCTGCGCCAAAAAGCTTCTTTTAAATCTCAAAAGAGCCAATAGAACATCCATCCTTGGAAACCGTGGAGAGCTTTCATAAGAGCCCGTTGTCATGGCAACTGTGTACTAATGGAAGTCATGACAAAGAGATTGCACACGCCGCCCAGGTCTGACAGAGTCACAGGCAACGGCTGTGAAGGACAAAAGCGGAGTGGAGATGGAGACTTGTTTTGTGCAAGACTTGTGTGACTGTGTCAAAGGCTGGATGTTGTAACAGTATTGAATGGCCAGCTGTGTGCAGATGGAGTCCAGTGGCAGAAAGGAGACAAGCATGAGTCTGAGCGCATGAGAGATCAGAGCCCCAGCATCGCAGGGTGTCTGAAGGTGCGTTCTCTCACGCTCAGTTACGTAAACACGCTGTGGATGTGAAGGAGGTTTACATAAGTGCTGTAGTGCAAAGCTCAATTACAATGCTGCATTGTGCCTGACATATCACACCATGTTCCCCCGGCTTATGAGACACATCCTGTCTCTCTTCATCTCCTGTCAACTAGAGAAACGGGGGTGATTTGCCTGCAGTAACTCAGACAGCTCTTTCCCAACTCTGCCTGAAGAGCAAGGCACTTTCTCGGAAACGACTCGTGACTGGGTCACTGGGAGAGAGGCGCTCACCTGCAAATTTCTCCAGGGGTTCAATATGGCACACTGGTCACCGGACTTTTCTTTCTCCCCACAGCAACGTTTTCAATCAGAACATAGGTTTATCTCCACGCTATAATAGCTAAAATCCTACTCTGAAATCTGAATCTGAAACGGAAGCTTAAAACACAAGAAAGTGCTTTACATGCAGTGGTTCGGCACTTTTTCATTTTGGTGGCCCTTTACTTTTTTCATTACCCATGAAATAGTATTATTTAATAATTACTTTTTTTCTTAAACCATTTTTAATTACCAGCGACCCTACATATGAAATGTGGTTTGGAAAATGGATGGATATTTTTAATTTAATTATCATCACAAAACATTTAACTGTATTTAAAAAAAAATGTTACAATAAATTGCCTAATAATAAAAAGGTAACACTTTATTTTTACAGTGTCATTGTTACATATGTTTCATGCATTTAATATACCAATAACTAAGCAACTAACCCTAAACTAAACCAAACCCTAATCCTAACCCTATAGTAAGTACATGTTACTTAATATTACAAAGTACTTACACGTGTAACAAAGACACTATAAAATAAAGTAATGTGTCCTTGTTACAGTGTGTAACGGATCCACTGAGGCAAGACTCTTCAGACATAGACATAGACTCAGACATAGACATAGATTTAGACTCAGACATAGACATAGACTCAGACATAGACATAGATTCAGACTCAGACATAGACTCAGACTCAGACATAGACATAGACTCAGACACCAACAATAGTAGAGGGGATAATACTAGACAAAGACACATGACAAACATGAAGGCTTAAATACACAGAGACTAATGAGTAAACAACTAACAACAAGACACACCTGTGAACAATCAAGACAGTGAACCAATGACAGAAATGAACTGAGAACCCACATGACTAAATCAACCAATGACAACATGACACAAGAGATTAGGGAAGCACATGACATGATCACATGAGGGCACAGTGGAATGACATGACAAACCAGGAAACATGACTGATTAAACTTAAAAAGAAAACATAAACCAAGACACTAGACATTACACATTGTAATTGCCCTTTTATGGACTTTATAGGGTTATAGGTTTAGGGTTAGTTGCGTGCCATTATGCATAACTTACTACTACAGGAAGTACATTTAGCACGTGGTACAAGGATGCTTGTAATATATGTGTTGCCAAAATGTAATCTCATTTTCTTTTTCAGATTTTTTTTTATTTTACAAATTGTTTAGTCTATTTAGTATTTAGAAAATGAAACACCTTGTTTTCATGGGTCATTTGTTGAAATAGAACTTAAGACCCTATGTGAAAGTTCTTTAGCTATACGAAGATGGTGCCATCGTATTATTATGAATGGGAGAAAGTGCTATGCACAATATGGCGGAATAAGACCCGGCTTCTAAATAAAAGAGCCAATTAGTAAAGTCATTGCGTGACTGTAGTCTCAGTGTTATGAGATGCGCACTTAGGACTGCGCATACACATTGGCTGGTCCAGCCTGAGATTTGAGCGTATAGAAATTTTATTTATGAGACAGTTGTCAGATTTCATTGGTTATTTCAAATATGAGATTTAATTGTAAGAATTTGATGTTTCCAAAAACTTGCCTGAAAGGGACTTTGTTTATGGTCAGCCATAAGGTCCTTTGGTTGTTCAAACTGCTTTTAGCTGATGCACTAAAACAGAGACATCTGTTCTAAGAAAATACCCACAGGGATAGTGTGTGGCAACATCAGAAACACAAGGTCCCAGGAGTTGTACCTTTGTTTCCCCAGGAGAACCATGGTCTGTTGGCAAATATGTTCAGGGACTGAGAAAGAGAGAGAAGGAGAGACACCATAATATCCTATTCAAATCTCCCTGGAGTTTACATTCACATTTTCCACAGAATAACAACACAAACATTGCCATTATATAAATCCTAGATGGGATTGGTTAGATTGGATTAGATCAGGGGTCTAGAACTTTTTTTTGACCAAAGAACCATTTTTTCATTTTTGGTTAATGCATTTTTCTAAAAGAGCCACAGTAAAAAAAAGAGTATAAAAATATTTTTAAAAAACATGCTTTTTTTTCAATACAATTTCAACACTAGTCATTATTGGGTCCATAACCAAAAACAGCTTTCACTGTGAGGCTGAGTTATAAATCCTCTTCGTGTGTGTGAACACACACAGTGCTTGCATCTATTTTGATATATTTCTGTGTTTATCTGGTCGTTTAGGCACCCAACCGAAGACAAAGGCTATGCTTCTCTGTGTTGCTCGAAGCGCACACGTGCACAGCATCCTGTCAGTAAATCAGTTGTCTTTCGTGACTTATCATGCTTTTACTATATATTATTTCAACTGAAATCTGCATGGATTATCATAAATACAGCACATTTATTTATCACAAGGTTCTCTGCGGCAAATGCGAAAGTAGCCTCCCAGCGGGTGAAATGTTTTGAAATGTCTCTTTGCAAAGCAAAGCACCAGTTTCAATAAAAGATATGCCTATATTAAAGTTTATATAGCCTACTTTTACATTTTCGCTGCTGTTCTAAAAATGTTTTTCGGTTACCTTAAACAAGCTACAGCTGCTTGAATCCCAGTGCAGGAGCTGTTACCACAGAAACAAGTGGTTGCTGATTGCTGTTGCGACTCGTGACACTTGCGGATAGCAGTGAACACGCTCAGCCGGTACAACTTGAATATTATTATTATCATAAACTTTTCATTAATTTTGGTAGGCTGTACAAGGGAATTGTAATTGGCTGTTTTTTTCTGCAGAGAGCGGATCTCTGTTGAGGTGTCCCATTATTTTTAATCAAATATTTGTTGGTAAAGGGTGAGAGACCTGGTGAGGTGTGGCTTGTGAGAAATAGGTTCTGACCACTGGATTAGATGAACTTGCATGACTGTTATAATGAGGGGATAAATTAGTGTCATACAGGAATCTTTTGTTTCAGGAAGCTGCTTTCTGTGCTTTTCAATCCTATTCATACGCACTGCTGATTTGAAAGGAAAAGGCCACCCTTTTTAAAGAACGATAAAACAAAAGCATTCAAAAGCACAAATGTGTGACTCACAATAAAGACGCCCACTTCGTAAAGAATCTATGGCTGTTATTATCAAATCAAAATGACTCAGCGTCACAGCTCTCTAGGAGGCCCTACAGGGACAGTGATGAAGAAACATAACAGCCCCTCGCTCAATACCTTTCAGCTGCGTTTTTGTGCGATATGCATAATCACTGGTTATAGCATCAGGGTCCTCCGAGAGAAGACAAAGAGAAAGAGCGGAAACTGTGACTGCTAAAACTGATTTTTAACCCCCCACTCAAAAATCTATCATCCCAAAGTGTCAGTTGTGAACTTCCTGCCACCTACTGCTCCACATTTTTCATCTGGCTTCCACGATGAACTATAATATCACAAAGAAGGCAATTCTTTTGAAAAATTACAGGAAGAAGTGTGGGTGTGTGAAATATAGACCTCATATTATATTGTGAAACATGTTGACAGGTGTATGATAAAGCAGCTGTACATCAGTCAACTGCGTTTGGTTGCAGGTGCCGTTCACACAGAACTCGTCTTTGAGTTTAAAAATGTGAGACGTGACGCTTAGGAATGGAAAAGATTGCAGGGTGTCGAGGCACTTCACACGCATATATGCATCCAAATATGCATAGCCTACATATGTCTGAATTTACAGCATTTAAAACAGTAGACAAAAAGTAACAGGATAACCTACTACTTCTGGTGAGATACTGAAGTGTGCATCATATAGAGGCCATGGGAGAGGATAACATGATAATGTCACATGATAATGAAAAAATGACAAATGAACAAATATGTCAGGATTAGACCTTAGTCGGGTTAGACACCATATTGAATTTAAAGGCTAAAACAAGGCTATGAGCAGTGGTGTAAAGTATTCGAGTAAGTGTAATTAGTTACTGTATTGAAGTATCTTGTTGTCTACTTTGTAGTTGTACTGAGTATCAAAGATATTAGCAACTTTTACTCTCTACTTGACTACATTTTTAAACAAGTAAATGTACTTTTTACTCCAATACATTTGTGTTAAATAATGCAATTACACATTACATTTTGCATGGCACCTAACTTTTTCTGCAGCAGTTTGTTTCTGCTATAAAGAAGCGATATCGTCATCTAAGGGCATTGGAGGTACTATATCTTGTGTGGTTTTGCTTCTACTCACCCAGACATGTCCACAAGGCTACTTTATGTAAATATTAGTTCATTACCAGGTATAGTTGATGAATCGCAAGTGTTTGCTTTATGAGATAAGGACATGACTGCAGCCGGTGATGAGGCTGAAACAGCATATCCATTATACGAAGGCTTTGACTATTTAATTTTATATAACATTATTTTATTTTATTTTTCCGCTATATTGACAAGACCTTTTTGAAGAATATTGGTTTACTTATTGCCTTTTTGTGCACTTGAGCTTCAATGAGACTTGAGAGTTTGTTGACGTTTAAGAGGCTGTTGTGTGGATCTTGAATTAAGAAAATAAACATGATTTCTCATCTTACAAATCAATTGTTTCTTATTTTCCCCCTGGCGTGTCTCTTGGGTGTCGAGGACTAGTGCATCGTTGAGCCTATACTTAGTATGTGTAAAATACTTAAAGGGTTACTTCAGCGATTAGCATTAGGCTTTGTATCAGTAGAAACCCGGGAGTATATTCAAATTATCGTACTTTCCCCCCTCATATGACCCTGAGACGAGAGAATTATGTATTTTATTTCTGGAAAAATTCCTCCGATGATGCAAATATCGTCATTTTGCGTCATCGGAGGTGTTTTTTTGCCAGAGGCTGAAGACTACAGCCAGCAGAGGGTGCTATTTCCACATGTTTTCAAAATCACACTTACAGCACTAACAGCACTTGGCTCGCGGAGCTGCAGAGATTCATGTAAACGGAGCGGTGGAGAGCAAAGTGAGTGTTTTAACTTTTAAAATGAACTTCCTATGACAGTTAAGCTTCCAAAGACATAAACTGAACACGTGCCAGACTGATCATTCGCTGTGAATGCAGCCGTGAATCCCGTGCTTACCTCAGTTCATGTGCTGAATGTAATCCGATCCTGCTGCGTTTGTGCCGTGATGCTCAATCGGCTCACTCGCATTATATCGAACAGACACTTCCAGTTATTAATTGTAGTGTCTCTAACTGTACTGATTTTCTGAAAATGAACGCGGTGGGCAAATGATCCAGTAATCCAGTAGCCGTGCCTAGAGTAGGGCAGTGAAGCTGTCACATGCCTGTCCTGTCTTGTGTGCACATGTGGGTTTTGTTAGTGTGGCCATGTGCCTCTGTCATTGTCAGATACCACCCACTTGTTATCTCATTATTGGTTTAATTTGCCCCACCTGTGTTCCCTCATTCCCTGCTTGATTTCTCCCCTTTATATACTCCTTGTGTTTGTCAGTCGTTGTCGGATCGTTGTATTGTCCACGTCTCCCGTTTCCCCGTGATTTCCTTCTTGGTATGTGTTTGAGTTTATTTGTGTCTTTTGATTATGTGTTTTACCCAATTGTGGGTTTTTGTTTATGTTTATGTTTTATTTTGTAATTAAATCCCCTCTTCACTGCACTTGAGTCCTCGTCCCTGTTTGTCCCTCGTTTTACGTGACAGAACGATCCGACCACTCAGAGGACTCAGCTAGAGGAGTTTTTTTTTTTTTTTCTCTTTTTTCATGGAGTGGAGCAGAAGGTTACAGGTGATGCGGCAGGTAAACTCGCAATACATCCGTCAGCAGGGGACGGGTGTAAGAGAGTTTGCCCGCCAGTTCCTCATTAAGGTGCATCACCTGTTTCTCAAGGAGACAGAGAAGGCAGAAGTTTTTAACCTCTGTCTCGACATGCCCCCTCTGCCCGGAGGTGATGGAGAGAATGGGGAGTCTGGGATTCTGGGAATTCATTGACTGCCTGGACCCCAGTCCTCCCATGGTCCCAGTCCCGGTGGTCCCTGTGACGGTGGATCGATTTCCGGTGGTCCCAGTTCCGGTGGATCGTTTTCCGGTCCCTGTGCCGGTGGTCCCAGTGGCGGTGGATCGTATTCCGGTGGATCCTGTGCCGGTGGATCCTGTCCCCGTGGTCCGTAAGCGGAGGAGGAGAGGAAAGAGCGCTCGTGGACGGTTCCGTGATCACTGTGCCGGTTGTCCCTGTGCCGGTGGTCCCTGTGCGTCCCAGTGCCGGTGATCCCTGTTCCGGTGGTCTCTGTGCCGGTGGTCTCTGTGCCGGTGGTCCCTGTGCCGGTGGTCCCTGGGCCGGTGGTCCCGGTGGTGCCGGTGGTACCGGTGCCGGTGGTCCCAGGGCCGACGGACTCTGTGCTGGATGTGTCGCCCCGGCGCCCTGCTCTTCCCGCGCCGCAACGACGACCTGCTCTTCCAGCGCCGCCCCGACGTCCTGCTCTGCCCGCGCCGCCCCGACTTCCTGCTCTGCCCGCGCCGCCCCGGCGCCCTGCTCTTCCCGCGCCGCAACGACGCCCTGCTCTGCCTGCGCTGCCCCGGCGCCCTGTTCTTCCAGCGCCGTTCGGCGCCGGCTCTCCCGTGCCGCCTGAACTCTGCTGGCCGCCCGGCCGCTGAACCCTGTTGGCCGCCCGCCGCCTGAACTCTGCTGGCCGCTCCGGCCCTGAAATCTACTGGCCGACCCGGCCGCCTGAACTCTGCTAGCCGCCCCAGCCGCCTGAACTCTGTTGGCCGCCCGGCCGCCTGAACTCTACTGGCCGACCCGGCCGCCTGAACTCTGCTGGCCACCCGGCCCCCAGGCCGCCTGAACTTTGCTGGCCACCCGGCCCCCGGCCGCCTGAACTCTTTGTGCTCACCGTCCCTCCCTTGGTTTCCTTCCTTATCTGTTTCTCTGTCCCTCCCGTCCTGCCCTGGTCTGTCCCTCCCGTGCCGCCCTGGTCTGTCCCTCCCGTGCCGCCCTGGTCTGTCCCTCCCGTGCCGCCCTGGTCTGTCCCTCCCGTGCCCCCCTGGTCTGTCCCTCCCGTGCCCCCTGGTCTGTCCCTCCCTGCCCCTGGTCTGTCCCTCCCGTGCCCCCTGGTCTGTCCCTCCGTCCCTAGTGGAGCGCCTGGTAGCCGCTCCAAGGAGGGTAATGTCACATGCCTGTCCTGTCTTGTGTGCACATGTGGGTTTTGTTAGTGTGGCCATGTGCCTCTGTCATTGTCAGATCCCACCCCCTTATCTCGTTATTGGTTTAATTTGCCCCACCTGTGTTCCCTCATTCCCTGCTGATTTCTCCCCTTTATATACTCCTTGTGTTTGTCAGTTGTTGTCGGATCGTTGTATTGTCCACGTCTCCCATTTCCCCGTGATTTCCTTCTTGGTATGTGTTTGAGTTTATTTGTGTCTTTGATTATGTGTTTTACCCAATTGTGGGTTTTTGTTTGTGTTTGTTTTATTTTGTAATTAAATCCCCTCTTCACTGCACTTGAGTCCTCGCCCCTGTTTGTCCCTCGTTTTACGTGACAGAAGCAGTGCGTTCTGGGAATTGTTGTCTTTCATTCCCATGAGACAAAAATACATTTTCTGTGTTTTCTCAGTCTAGAAGGCACCAAATTCAAAAATAATTTAACATTTCTACTACATTAATGACTCAGTTTAAATACAGATTCATCTTTCCAGCTTTGAAGTACCCCTTTAAGTACTGTTAAAATCAGATAATCTAAGACTTTTACTCAAGTTGTACTGGAATTGGTGACTTGGCTGCAAGGAATCTGTACTTTTACTCAAGTATGGTTTTCAGATACTCTTTACACTTCTAGCTATGAGTGATAGACAGTCTTTACATGGCATGCTGTCATTTGAATGCTGTGGTTTTCTGGTACTGCCCTGTTGGACCAATGTGAACAGAAGCAGATGAATTGGGGTTCAGAATTGCTTAGACTCACTCTGGCCTAAATCACATGTACCCAATTACCAGAACCACCGGAGCCTGACCTTTAGATTACGAGCAATTGGAAGGACATTTTATTGTAATTTGGAATGAGGGAGGCCAATTTAGTGATATTTTTCAGAAAGCCGCCAGGCTCACTGGTGCCACGGTCCGTCTCCCCCTCCGCTGCTGAGCAAATATAGTTTGCTGTTCTTTAATATAGATGCAACTGTTTGTGGTATGACATGCAATCGGGTCCAAAAGTCTGAGACCAGTGGTCAAAATGCTTTTATTTTGCATTTTATCCTCCTTTAATACAAAAGTGTATTACAAATGATATTATCAACTTAAAAGAGTGCATGAATTTTAGAATAGCCTATCTGTATTTTTTGATTTAATGACAGCAGCGTTTAAATTGTATAAACTCTGCACGGTGTGTAAAACATGATGATCTCCAACATTATCAAAAAATGGTCCAAAGAGCATCTTATGTTTCACTGGAAGCATAAACTGTCTGTAGACATAGTGTATGAAAAGGTAATTCTAGACAAAAACTACTAGTGTTTTGACTCCAAGTCATATAGCCAATGATATATTCCCTTTAAGAAAACGACTGCCGGAGAAATGGAACTGTCCATACATCGGGGGTAGGCTCGCTCCTGCCTTCATCTTCAGGCAGGAACTGCAAGCATCCGCTGCCCTCTGGATTCGGACTATGGACTATGCCAAAGTACACAAACTGTAAATAAATCTTATTCAAAGGTTATTCTCGCCTCCTGAGTCTTTCGGGCAGAACTTCCGAGCATTAGTTCTTCTGGTTTAAGTCTAGGAAACTGACTTGATGGAGAAACATTGATAAGTCAACCAGGGGAGTTGCTCAGTAATCCTGATGTGGTGAGTGGCAGGGGAATTAACTCTGTACCAAACTGGAACAAGGTAATATATGGAATTCACATCTGTTTATAGTGACTGAATCACAGGGGTTTATTACACTTTATGTTAAAGAAATTACTCTCTTCCATCTACCTTTCACTTTCTGTCACTCTCTCTCTCATAATTTTGTGCAATGTTCTGATGAAGCCAATACTTGCTAAGCATTTGTTGGGGTACTGTTGGTAACCATTTTTTTGCCCTGCAGCTATGGCTACAGATAGAGCACACACTGAATAAAGATGTTCCCTCATGCCTGCAGATGGGCTATGATGCACTTCTGAGGAGAGCATAATGCTTTGCCTTTGCAGAAGTCTCTAGCTCCAGGACTGCAGCAACTCAAATGTAGAAATATTTTCTTAAAGGGAATATGTCAATGGCTATATGCATAAATTGGTATAAGTAGCTTTTTTTGGTGAGTGGAATTTGCATGTTAAGACAAGCCCCCATACATACAGGTATATAAGATGGCAGCATGCATCCACTCTTTAGATTTTTACTTCGGATCCATGTGTTTGCACACAGCGATCACTTTTCCAATCACCATAGCTAAAAGAACACTATGAAGAGGATATCTCTCTTGCTGGAAGAGTCTGTAGTGCATTCAGCTGTGTTTCGCCAGTTACTGAGTGCACATTTAAGTGCAGTGATTTCCCCCTGGGCGCTTCAAACGTAAAAGAGCAGATTTCCCTAAAAGAACAAGCAATGAGCGTCTTTTTAAAGATGCCTTTCTGCCCATGTGTTTCTGGATGCGGTGGTTTCCTGGCCTCGACTAACAGCCACGATTGCTGTCTCACATGTCTGGGCCGAGACAGCGTTTGTGACCTCGTTGTGAGAATGTGACTATGGTGACGCTGCGATCGCGACTCTCCTTCCTCGTTAAGGGTAGAGTCCCCTCTGCTGTTACCCACCCCGATTTCTCTGCACAGGTATCGGTAGGCTACTCTGTATCGCCAAGTATTAAAAATTAACCATTGGTATTGGACTCGTTCTGAAAAAAGTGGTAGGCATCCCTATTAATAATATAATATGTTTTGTTTTATTTGAGTTTAGCTACATACATGACGTAACACAAAAGGATGAATGACGTAACCAAAGTAAAACATTGGACTGCGCAACACACATTGACATACACATTGTGGAATATGTGTATGGATTGTGCAATATACTTTTTATTTTCTACTTTCTTGAGGCTATGTTCAGTTTGTATGTTGAGTGTTACCTTTACTCATTGTTTTGTATTGTGGTTGTTGTGTGTTATTTTTTTTTTTACTACAAGGAGTTGCACTTGAATTTCGTTGTCCAAACCGGACTGACTGCTTAAAAAATAAACCGTTATTGTAGGTACACCAAATTGAGCAAGTACATGGTTTTATGTACTATATTTTGTTCATTTTTACCCAAAGTAACGTCCACAGTGCACTTTTAAAAGCAATTCTCTTTACACTGTTCTCTTTATTTGGAACACCTTAATTCAGTTCATTTTCATTTGGGGATTAGACCATATCCTCCTTCTTAATAGCATTTCCATGATCATTTTAGGCGCCAGCCGGTGTCCTTTTTAGCATACTAACTTGGTACTGTGATAAATATACAAACAGGATAGTGATGCCTCTTCACAGTTCTGTCAACAAAGAAATGTTTGTTTAGCCCCTCCCTCCTTGTATACCTATTTCAAATCTTTTTCCATTATGTGCTGTTAATCTGGTTGTGCCTTTTGCAATGCTCTGTATTTGCGTGTACGACCATATATTATTTTCCACTGAGATGAATGTAGGCCATTTGGCACTGTATTGATTTGGTGATTAAGGTAATGAAAATAAATGGCTCTGTTGGTGCACAGAAGACTATTTCTCACAGATTTACTGAGCATCTGCAAAGTAGAAGCCATTTTGTTTAGACAATATTTGGATGAGTCATTAAAGTTGTAGGCACCAATTTCAGTACAGAGTACACACTGCCATTCTTCTTTTTTATTGCATTTTCATGGCTGGGTTAACTATAATAATCTGAAATCATAAGGTTTACAAAGGGAAGTCTAGACATTTTTCATCAACATTCTCACAGATCAATGATGAGGAGGTCAGCAGCAATTACATATTGTACTCTGAAAGGACAGTTGTTGAATTTGCCAATTACTTTGTGAGCAATTTTAGTGGGATGAAAATGTTATGTTTCTTCTTCAGCTTGAATAACAACCAATAAATGATACAGAAAGTCCTTTCGGTATTGACGCAGAGATACACACGTGTTTGCAAATATGAGCACCTTACAGGCAGTATTCCTGCTACAAACCTGCACACTGACTTTTTCTTTCCAACCGTGCTTTGAGAGGATCAACTTTGATGGTATAAATGGACTGCGGTGAAATAACTGAGTCATACTGAAAGCTGTGAAAAAGGCTTCTCAGAAATATTTTCAGAGGCATAGATTAAGTGGAGCCATTTTGATCTCGCTTCCCGAACAGTATGCTCCCAGTGAGATATGAATAAAGGAGGAGGAACAATCAGAATGTTGCATTTAATTTGTCATCTGCATGCTTGTGGGTGAGACTGTACTCATAAAATGATGCACAAGAAGGTCTATATCTGAGCTCTCTAATTTCTTTTCAAAAATATTTATTCATGCTTCTGGTGTATAGATTATTTTGTTTGCATTTGATTAGGACAAAATATCATCTGGCTGACTGGAGATAACCAGATGGCTTGTAAACTTTTGAATGGATAATAGCTCAGGATACCATAAAAATGTTTTGCCATCATACTATAGTATAATAGTGTTTCATTTTGAAATAACTATTCGCAGTGATTATAGTTTATTTTGACATTAAACTTTATTCTCCAAAACACAGTAATTTAAGTATATAAGGAATTGTTATTTTAATGTTCATATTTTAATGATAAGCCATTTGCATTTAATAGATTATTTATTTATGAAGAGAATGTAGAACAGAGACCGTGGGTCACTTTTCAGGTTTCGTTTCATCATGTTTTTTTTGTTGTTTTAAAAAAATAAATCGTAATAAGCTTGGAATGCGGTTTTACTTTTGTCTCAGCTTTCAAAATCTGTCCATTTTATCACTAAATTCAAACAATAAATAGCGTTTTGGAGCTCTTTAATGTGGCGCGAGAGAGATCACTAGTGCCTCAGTTCAAGCTACCATCCCTTTCTTTTACTACATTAAGGAACGAAATAAACATGAATGAAAATCAGAAAATGTGTCGAAAGAATAAGATACAGTCCAACTTCCCGAGATCTCTATCAAGTCCCATGTAATCGATCAATCAGTGTTTTAACCACAGAGAGACGTCAATAAAACACCTTAAAGGGGTACTTCAGTGCTGGGAAGATGAATCTGTATTTAAACTCGGTCATTAATGTAGTAGAAATGTGAAATTATTTTTGAATTTGGTGCCTTCTAGACTGAGAAAACACAGAAAATGTATTTTTGTCTCATGGGGATGAAAGACAACAATTCCCAGAATACACTTCGCTGCCCTGGCACGGCTACAGGCTAGATTACTTGCCCATCGTGTTAATTTTCATAAAATCAGTTCAGTTAGAGACAATACAATTAAAAACTGAACTAAACTGAACTGTTCAACATAATGTGAGTGAGCCTGAGTGTCAGTCTGACGCATTTTTTGAAGCTTAACTTTCATAGGAAGTTCATTTGAAAAGTTGAACACTCACTTTGGTCTCCACCGCTCCGTTTACATGAATCTCTGCAGCTCCCCGAGCCGAGTGCTGACGCTGTGAGTGCGATGTTGAAAACGTGGAAATAGCGCCTCCTGCTGGCTGTAGTCTTCAGCCTCTGGACAAAAACTCATCCGATGACGCAAAATGAGGATATTTGCGTCATCTGAGGAATTTTTCCAGAAATAAAATACGTAATTATCTCGTCTCAGGGTGATATGAGGGGGGAAAGTACGATAATTTAAATATACTCCCGGGTTTCTACTGATACAAAGCCTAATGCTAATCGCTGAAGTAACCCTTTAACAATGTCATGTAAAAGCCATTGGTTGAGCATTAACTTGATAGTCAGCAGCAAGAGGGCACTCGCCACCAAGTGGATAGGGTGAGAAGTTACAATCAGATCTTCGTTAGGGTGACCACCGTCCCCGTTTTCCGGGGACAGTTCCGGTTTTTGGTGTTCTGTCCCCGACTGGAGCTGTCCCCGGAAATGTCCCCGTTTTACAGCTCGTTCAAAACAACCGGCAGATATATTGCAAAAAAGCTCCCAACGTTATAGGAGCAATTGTGTATATTTTCAACAGCAGATGGCGCTGTGAGATACACTGACTCTGCTTGGTCGCGCGCGCCGCTACTGCATCATGAAGAACGTAACCGAGATCAGAGCACCATTATCATTATCAGGTAGAAACATATTATCTATTCATGTTAAATTCATGTTAAATTTAAGTAATACTGTTTGTATTACCTCAGATCATTACCTAATATCATGTATACTTAATATAGCTAAGGCTGCAAAGCCATCCTCGCTTCAAATATGGCAGGACTATAACCGCTGCGACTAAAGATTGCTTTGTACATAATCTTCCTCATCAGTTCCATCTCCTCAGAATTACAGATAGCCAAGAGGAACTTGATGTTGCAACAGAAACTACTGACTCTCTCTTTACTAGCACTTTAGACATAGTTGCTCCTCGGCGCTAAAGAAGATTAAAGCAAATAATCCAACGCCGTGGTACAACGAGCACACTCGGCCCTTAAAACAGCAGCCAGAAAATGGAGCGCAGCTGGAAGAAAACAAAACTGGAGGTTTTTCGCAATTTGTGGAAAGAGAGCATGATTGCATACAGAAAGGCCATAAAAACTGCTAGATCTGCTTATTTCTCAACTCTTTTAGAAGAAAACAAACACAACCCTAGGTATTTATTCGATACAGTGGCTAAATTAACAAAGGATAAAGCTTCAACTTCTGACATTTGTAAACAACACAGCAGTAATGACTTTATGAACTTCTTTACTAGTAAGATTGATAACATTAGGAATAAAATTATAACCATGCAGCCGTCTACTACAGTATCACTTCAGACAGAACATTGTAGTCTCACTGAGGAAAATTACACTCATTCACTGCTATAGGAGGAGAAGAATTGGCTAAACTTGTCAAATCATCAAAATCAACAACATGTATGCTTGACCCTATACCGACTAGGCTATTAAAAGAGATGCTTCCAGAGGTCATAGATCCTCTGCTTAATATTATTAATTCATCCTTGACATTAGGATATGTACCAAAAACTTTTAAGTTGGCTGTAATTAAACCACTTATTAAAAACCGCAACTTGATCCTAAAGAATTAGTCAATTACAGACCAATCTCGAATCTACCGTTTCTATCAAAAATATTAGAAAAGGCAGTGTCTTCACAATTATGTTCCTTTTAGAAAGAAATTGTATATGTGAGGATTTCCAGTCAGGATTTAGACCGTATCATAGTACTGAGACTGCTCTAATTAGAGTTACAAATGATTTACTCTTATCATCTGATCATGGTTGTATCTCTCTATTAGTGTTACTCGATCTTAGCGCTGCATTCGATACTATCGATCACAATATTCTATTGAATAGACTCGAAAATTATGTTGGCATTAGTGGAACTGCATTGGCATGGTTTAAATCTTACTTATCTGACCGTTATCAGTTTGTAGCAGTAAATGAAGAGATGTCACACCGATCACAAGTTCAGTATGGAGTACCGCAAGGCTCAGTGTTAGGACCGTTGCTTTTCACCCTGTATATGCTACCACTGGGAGATATCATTAGGAAGCATGGCGTTAGTTTTCATTGTTATGCTGATGATACTCAGCTCTATATTTCTTCACACCCTGACGAAACTTACCAATTCACAAGATTAACGGAATGCATAGCTGATATTAAAAATTGGATGAATAGTAATTTCTGCAACTTAATTCAGATAAAACTGAATTTTTAATTATTGGACAGAAAAGCTCCACAAGTAGTGCCCTAGAATACTGTCTAACCCTCGATGACTGCTCTGTCAAGCCCTCGCGTCAGTGAGGAACCTGGGTGTGCTCTTTGATACCAATCTTTCGCTTGAAAGCCACGTTTCTAGCATCTGTAAAACTGCATTCTACCATCTTAAAAATATATCTAAATTACGTCACATGCTTTCAATGCAAAATGCTGAACAATTAGTACATGCGTTCATGAGCTCAAGGCTAGATTATTGTAATGCTCTACTGGGTGGTTGCCCTGCTCGCCTAATAAATAAACTCCAGCTGGTCCAAAACGCAGCAGCTCGAGTTCTTACTAGAACCAGGAAGTACGATCATATTAGTCCAGTTCTGTCAACACTGCACTGGCTCCTATTAAACATCGCATACATTTTAAAATCTTGCTTATTACTTATAAAGCAATAAATGGTTTAGCTCCCAGTACTTAAGCGAGCTCTTAACGCATTATACTCCATCACGTCAATTGCGGTCTCTAAACTCTGGCCAGTTGAAAATACCTAGAATATCTAAGTCAACTGCAGGCGGTCGATCCTTTCCTATTTAGCACCTAAACTCTGGAACAGTCTTCCTAGCATTGTTCGGGAAGCAGACACACTCTGTCAGTTTAAATCTAGACTAAAAACACATCTCTTTACTATGGCATACACATAGAACATTTTTAACTTTCTTTATTCAAATCAAATGACTGATTGTTAGGCTGCATTAACTAGGTCAGCCGGAACCGGGAACACTTCCCATAACACCTGATGTACTCGTTACATCATAAAAAGAGTGGCATCCACACTAATGTTAGTCTCTCTGTTTATCCCGAGGTTTACTGCAGTCGGCCGGATCCAGGCCGTGTCCGGATCGGATGGTGGACCTGCATCTGGACATGACCAGCTCATCCTGGAGTGTCTGCTGAGACCGTGTCCATTAGTGTCTCCTCTGAATTCGCCTCACCGAACGTCATCCTCAATTAACCCGTCTCGGCGCAATAACTCCGATCTTTCAAGTATTCATATTCTTGTGTAATCGACGCGCCATCCTAAATGAACCCGCCTCGCGTCATACCCAAAATTTCGAATATTCCTATCTAATATGATTTATGACCTGCAAGGTTGCCTGAGTAATAATTATACACTGTTAATAATAGGCCAGAGGAGAACTGGCACCGACTGAGTCTGGTTTCTCCCAAGGTTTATTTTTCTCCATCATGCCCTGATGGGGTTTTGGTTCCTTGCCACTGTCGCCTTTGGCTTGGCTTGCTCAGTTGGGGACACTCAAATTATGATCCAAGTTACTCAACTAAATATACAAATTAAACTAACTAATTAAACTAGCCAAATCAAATTTTGTTGCAATGTTGTCCTGTTTAACACTGTGAAGCTGCTTTGAAACAATCGTCATTGTAAAAGCGCTATATAAATAAAGTTGATTGATTGATTGATTGATGTGCTTTATAACAGAGCCTCCCGCAGTCACAAAGCAGTGATTACCACACATCTGAACTATAAAAACCTTAACAATTACACTTGCAACTAATACATGTGCAAAATATACTGCTTAAAATAAGCCTAAAATGCAAAATAACAAGACCAATAGTGTCTAAGAATAGTAAGGATAGTATTTTCAAGGACAAACTATTGGTTTTCATTGTTTTTTCTTTTCTTTTTTGCGGGTGCGTTGAATTGTATTAAATCCTAGACCAAAAACGAAATCATAATAACAATATAGGGAGCCCACAACAACAACAACAAAACTTTATTGTCCCTGTTTTTTTAATTAATAGATAATAACAAATTAGATTTTAGTGATATTTTGACCACTCAAAAAGGAAATGTCCCTGGTTTCCATTTCAGAAATCTGGTCACCTTACCCTCCGTGCAATGCGTCAAAATGACGGACGGCGACGGATTTCAGATTTTTCTGTCACTGCTAAAAATTAATTCTGGTTAACGCAACCTTTGGTAGTACAGTAGTAATTTTTAAAGGCACGATATGCAAGATTATTTTAGATTAAAATATCCAAAAGCCACTAGAACAATGTAAGGTAACAGTTTATTTTACAATGTCCTTGTTACATATGTTACATGTTATCCCCTTGTTACATGTTACATGTTATCATGTAATCTTCGTTATCCCCTCCAACAGCTTTCATCCCCACCCTGCTTCATACTACAGAAACAGATTATTTTCCACCGACTGTAGAGGTGAAGACTACCATGATTCCACGAAATCAAGGCATCATCAAGCTACGCCTTTTTTTTGAATAAGCAACCTCTAGTGGCGAAAATTACATATTGTGCCTTTAACAAATACATATACTGTGAACTTCTTGAGAGCTATAGTTCTATACTCTATACACATACACCAAACAAACTATTCAGAGTTTTAGGAAGAATATGAAAAAAAAACGTCTTTAGCCTACGGCAACCACTGAGATATGCCATATTATATTTATAAATGGATAGAAATATTGAGTCTGAAAGAATAAGACTTGACTGCAAAAAAAAAAAAGCAATATAAACCAGGTGTATAATATAACCTGGCCTTTAAATATTAAAAATATTTTGCCAAAGTGAGGAGATAACACCCTGCTTCATCCAGCTAGCCACTTGCTGACTAATGAGGTGTAAATATGCCACTAGATGCAATATCATAGTTTTATCAGCAAAATAAGTAAAATTGTTGCCTAAAATGTTCCTAGAGTCTGCTAAATGCTGCTCTCACTATCTCTCATTATACATTCAGTATATTAAGCAGCTATGAAGTTTTCATACTCTGTTCCCTTTACACCCAATGACAGCTGCAAAAGTGTGAAATGTCACACGGTCAGGTTTGTGTTGTGCCTAAGAGGCTGCTCATTTCACTTTCTGTTATCTCTCTCAAGGGGAAAATGCTCGAAACATCGCTGTACTGCTTAAATCATCAAAACATTCACCACAGCTCCCCGTCACTTCTGCTTTGGTTGCATGGTGCTTGCAAAAACAACAAAATAGTGGCGAGTCCAGAATTTGAAATTTGACAACAGACACAAAACCTGAATAGTAATTGCAAATTCTTCCAAAACGTTTCTCTCAAGATGAAAACCTGCCTTGTCATAAAAGTTGTCAGATAATCTGAAGTGTGAGAAACCGCCGTTGAAGCTTTCAGAGGTCTCGTCTCTCCTGGTTTCCAGCAGGTTCTCCTTCCTGTCAGAAGAGGGACTATATTGACTCATAATTTGCAACTTTTTTGCTGTGGTCTCCAGAATCTATTTAGTCAATATCTGTTTATGTATAATATTATAAATAAACTTAAAGCTAATTGATTCTTCATTCAACATTGATCTCATATTTGATAGAAGCTTGTGGGAAAGATGTTGTGGGTTCAAAAAGAGAAGCCATGAGTAATTTTTGCACAGGATCTTTATTGGCACCTGTAGTTCCTTTAACATCCATGAAATCTTTCCATTCAACAAAAGTTTTTATAGTGATAAAATTATTATTTTGAGAACTGATCACTGAAAGGTTCTTTGGGGAACCAAAAAGGGTTATTCTATGGCTTTGTTGTGAAACCCCCCTTGTGTAGAATATGATTGTACAAATATAAAGGTTTTTTAAATGTCAACTGACAATGTAGATTAAGCACTTGTATAACATCTATGTCATGCTTTTGACATGTTTGATATGACATGCTTTTCTTTAACAGGGTTTTGTGGCTGCATTTCTGTTGTTACAGCACTGTGCTGAGTGTTTCACTTTCAGCATAATAGCTCATGTTTGCATTAAACCATTGCTGTCTTTTTGATTCCTCCATTGTTCTAAGGTCATGTGTAAGGCATCAGCCCCTGTAGAGTAGCAATAATCCATAACGGTGAATGTCCTTGTGCTTCCTCATGCATATCTTGTGTGTGCAGTAACCGTACATTGTCTTTACAAGCATTCAAGACCGAGAAATAGATCCCAGTGGGACATCCTGATCTTAGATGTGGGCTGTGGTCCTATCATGCCTGTCTATTTTATGCTCTGTTATATTTCTATCAACTAGATATAATTTCTCTATGGTGACATTGACATTGAATTACTTGGTTTTATTACAGTGTGGACTTAAGAGCTGGTGATGGTATAGGAAAGATGATAAAGACTGGCAGTGAGGGCTGAATGAGAGGTTGGTGTTTGTTTCTTTTTTATTATGTAGTGATGTAGTGTTTGCTGGAGTATAAATCAAATCAAATCATATTCATATAGATTTAATATTAATAATGAAACAATAATTTTTAATATTTGTATTAGTGCTGTCAAAGTTAACACATGCAATTACTTTTTAAAAATATTTAACGCAATTAACTCAGCATCCATTTTTTTCTGTCATTCTTTGGCTAGTGTTGCATCAAATGATCACGCTCTTATCATACAAATGCTTTTAAAGGGGTCATGAACTGAGAAATCTAATTTTCCTTTTGACATATGGGTCATCATACTATAAGAATATCCTGAACGTTTCAGAACTAAAAACGTGCTTGTTAGTCCAATAAAAGCTTTTACTGACACCAACAAACGACAGGTTTTTCAAAGTGGGGCTCTATGACGTCAAGGGGAGGCAAGCACCGCCTCTGCAGAAGAAGATCAACGCCTAATTCATCACTGCCTGTTTAGCCCCGCCCACCGATTCACGCTTGACATGCAATAGAATAGGTAGTCTAACACTGGCCTACCAAGCAATAAACATGACGTTGAGGATACTGCCTGGACTCTGCAGTAATGCAACATGTAAGTAACTGTGTTCATTTGAATGCATGCTCTGAAATGTAATGATTCATGTACAGTCAGATGTTCTTTGTCTGTGTGTCAGTAAATCAAACCAGTGACTAAAGGTCAACTTGCGTTGTTGCTCTTAGTATGATGAAAATTAAAGGTTATTTTTAATTTACAAATTATTGATTAAATTCTATAAAGAAAGCAATCAATGAAAACTCCCTTTGCAATCTTTGGAGCAGCTCGTGCTGGAGCTGTCAATCAAACAGCAAAAGAGTTTATCACTGACGTATTTTATTCGCCGAATCTCTTAACTATATCAAATTTGAACTGTTAGTGAAGATGAAAGCATTTGTTAGTGTACAGAAACTGGGTTGCAATGATGAGATCGCTGTATGCTTTCATGCGCTCAACATATCTGTGATTGGCTACAATGATCATCACTGCAACTTTTCATGCCATGATCTTAATATAATGGCATAGATCTAAATATAATGTCAAAGATCTAAATGTAGATCTAAATGCTACACTTTTTAGGATTAGTTAACCATGAGAGCCTTAATAGTAAAAAATGCTCTAAAAGAGAGTAATACTTGGCTATTTCAAATGGAAAGACGTTAGCCAATCACAGCAGTGGGCGTTTACATTGAAGTCTCACAAACCAGAGGGCTAAAATCAGGGTAGGAAAAATAAAATAAAAATATTTATAAATTCAACAATTTTTGATGTAAAAAGCATTCTAACATTATAAGAGTACCCCAGGAAACATCACAAAACAACACAGTTTATGACCCCTTTAAATGACTGAAGCGCAACAAGTCAAAAGAACACTGCCTGTAAGTGTCCTGTCTATGTGACACACGCACACACAGATGAGCCAGAATCGAGTTCACACAATGACACACACATATATAGAACACACACATATATTGTTTTGGTCAGATTGTTTTCTAGTAATGTAGCCTATGAAGACATGGAACAAATCTAAGTAAATAATATTTCAATAAATGAATATTTCTTAAATATTATTTGTATAATTAATTAAATATTAACTGTATAATTATATCATATTTCAATGAACATGAATATAATTATACAGTTAATTTTAACATGTTGGATTCAGAAGAAATGGGCAGGTATAAAGATCTGAGCAACTTTAACAAGGGTCATATTGATATGGCAGGGCGACTCAGAGTATCTCCGAAACGGTAAGGCTTGTGGGTTGCTCCCGGTCAGCAGTCCGAGGAGGGACAAACCACAACCCGGTGACAGGATTTTGGGCTAGTCCGAGTCAACAGAAGGTCTACTGTGGCACAGGTCAGACAAAATTTGAATGATGGTTATGCTAGGAATGTGTCACAGCACCGCAGACCAATCAGAGTTCCTATGATAACCCCTGTCCACTGTCAAAAGCTCCAGTGGGCACGCGTGAACATTGGAACTGGACCTTGGAGCAGTGGAAGACCTGTTTTCATGTGGATGGCTGTGTATCTGGCGCTGTTTACCTGGGGATGGAACCAGGATACCCTGTGGGACAAGCCGGTGGAGGGAGTTTGAAGCTCTGGGCAATGTTCTTCTGGGAAACTCTGGGTCCGGCCATTCATGTAGATGTAAATTTGACATGTGCCACCTACCTAAACATTGTTGCAGACCAGGTACATCTCTTCATGACAGTGGTGTTCCCTGGTGTAAGTGGCCTCATTCTGCAGGATAACGCACCCTGCCACACTGCACGTTGTTCATAAATTTAATTAATTATTGTTTCTATAGAGTGGAGATTTAGCTCATGCAAACACTTTCTTCCTTTTAGCTGCCTTCAGATCCTCTTATAATTATCATACCTATTTTCCTCACTGTGTGGGATGAAACAAAGGAGCCAAGACGGTGACCTGGAAACGACTGTCTGTGATTTCATTTGGGACAGGAATATTTTGCTGCAGGTTTGATCAGTGCTATTTTTCCTTATACACCCCAGAGAAGTAGTTTTAAATGTTCTGACACCTGAGTTCTCCAGTGCAGATGTTGCAGGGCTCAAGTCCTCTGAGAAAGCAGCCTACTATCACATTCCAGGCAGGCGGCTGGTGAACAGCAGCTCTGTGAGGGCAGCATGTGGCCCTGAGGTAGAGCAGAGGATCACAGAGTTGCCGCTGTTCATACTGCTCAGTAAATAGAGCATGACTGGCTTTTTGGACAGAAGTCAACGTAGCAACACAATAAGTGGCTTATAAACATAAAAAATTTAAATGTCTGCAGCTGGGAAAGTCAGAGAGGGATGTCATGAGATTAAGTTAGTCTCGTGTTTACTGCCTCGCTGTAAACAGCCCGTATCATCCTCATGACTGAGCAGAATGTGCGATTTCCTTTGTTGTGTTGATCAAAGAAGCGCCAACTTTCCCATTCCATACATTGCTTATGGTTTCCAGTGACTTCTGCGGCTATAATATCTCTGCAGAGCAGGACCATGTGCAAATCAACACATTAGAATTGTAAATTTAACTCTTGCCAACATATTAATGGCAGCACCTATAGTGTGGATTAACTTTTTACATTTCTCTTTCACCATGTAAAATGACAAGTGCTGCAAAATGCAGAAAAAGAGAGAGAAAGAGAGAGATAAAGAGACAGGCCTGGTGCTGCTCCTCCTGAAATAAATATGCGAGTCACGTCTCTGTGCATAAATATTAAGCACCGTGCATCATAACGTGTCCCACTTGCACTGTTTTTCACATGTCCTCCAGCAGAATAACACCATAAGTATTATATAAATTATTAAATATATTATTTTTAAGCTATTATATTTGGTTTACCTCAGTTGCGAATATTTGAATATTTGGGGTTCTAACTTCAGCAGAATTTACCATTGGGATATATTTTATTTCTGTGAAGAAAACTTTAATTTTCCAGAGAAATGTCTCAAAGACCCATGAAATGCACTATGCCTCTATTTGTATTCATAGTTTCACAGCTTGACAAAGATTTCATTTTTTTGAGGGGAGGAAAATCAGCCATGTTCAAATCTGCAGGCCTCTGCTGTCTTTGATTGATCTTTGCAATCCCTGAATGAACCTGCTGTCTGTTTCCACATTCCTTTTGTTCCTTCACAAACTATTTACTTACTAGCAGTTCTCAGACTCATCTGAAATCCCCCTCTGATAGCTTATTCTCGTCTAAACTCCAATAGTAATGCAGATCACTCCATTCCCAGTGTTGGGAGATGAGAATTATTCATTGGCTTTTTTATTCACAATTCCTTTCTTCAGGACTATTTTATTTCTCGCTCCTTTGATTGCATTGATGTTTACTGCATGGATTTTAGTCAACCTGCCCCACCATAATTCTGTAATCTCTTGATAATTGTCACTTATGACCATTCTTCAAACTGAAATTTAGGAATGTACATTTAATGTAAATTATACTGTGTTTAAAACGATAAACAAGTCTGGCTTGCTGTCTGCAATGCAGCTACACAAGACTACACAAAACTCACAGTTTCCACTCCGCGCTGTTTACTGGGGTTATGCTCTATTTAGTTGAATTAAGAAGGCTTAAAAAAATTGAAATTAATAACTAAAATAACTGTAATTCAGAATTAATTCAAAATTAAATTTGGCATAAAATTCAAGAAAATTCATATAACTGCTGCTACATTTCACTTTTAAGTATGAATTACTCATAAACATGTTATCATACATCATAAGGAGTGTTTATGGAGACATTATAAAATATGGTAACACTTAACAGGTCGCATTAGTTAATGCATTAACTAACAATGAGCAATCCACTTGTTACAGTATTTATTAATCTTTGTCAATGTTAATCAATAAAAATACAAATGTTCATTCATGTTAGCTCAGGACCATTAAACCAGGACCACTTTCCGTCCGCTACAGGGCGCCTATTCAAAACAAAGGCGTAGTTTGATGACGCCAAGTTTGAGCGCAGAATCTTAGGACAATGTGGTCTTCACCTCACAGCCGGTGGAAAAGAATTGGGATAGGACTCAAGTTCATTGATGCAATTATTAACGTTATTGTAGTATGAAGCAGAGCAAGACTTAGTGTTGTGGGAGCTGAGGAAGGCCACTGGAGCGATTGTTACACAACACATGGCTCGCGAGCAGCGGGACTTTTATTATGACGGGACACAGTCGCTGGCACCATTTCTGCTTTTCCGGTCATGAGTATGAGGTAATAGATAAATTTAAATAAAGCGTATAGCGTCAGTTCTGGCAGGTCACGTTAGTCTAACTCGCTTCAGCTGTCTGTCAGCTGATCACGTCTACCTATAGGAATATGACGTCTATCACAGCATACATATATAAGCTCTTCAGTCTTATCAGCAGCTGCTATCGCGTTTCTCCAGAGCTCATTTACCCTTCTCCATCCCCAGCTCCTCCTCTCGTCAGTCAGGATTTGGTATTCTAATTCCCCTTGAATCAGACTAAATTCCTGAATTATTTTGTATGTTAAATATCAACATTAATGATACATTAAGCTGGTTCTGTTCTGTTACCCTAGGGGGGTTATTGCTGCTAGGCTGCATGGATGCGCAGGGAGTTTTTGCCCAGAACAGAACCATACCGCCAACCCAACGCAGATATGACGCAATTGACAGGCGACTCCCTCAGACGTCCCGGTTCCTTGGTTAAAATAGCAATTTTCTCACGATTTACAAATAGTTGGAAACATTTGGGATATTGTAAGTACTCAGCTGAACAAAATATATAACACTGATATTTTACTGCAAAAATTCTACATAGTGCACCTTTAAATGATTTTAAAAGATACAACTTTTGATTTTAATAATGTATTAGTAAATGCTGAGATTATCACTAAATAAGATTAATAAATGCTTTAGAAGTATTTTTCATTGTTAGTTCATGTTAACAAAAGTTAACAAATGTATTGTAAAGTGTTACAGACATGGGTAAATGCTAATTATTAGTATTTTATATTATTATTTTAGATCATATATAATAGATAACAAATGCAATTCAAATTCCAAATGATTGAAAGGGAGCGGCTTCTTAAATTCAGAATTTTGCTCAATCCTACTGCTAAAATTAAAAATAAAGAAACTAGAAGAAATATGAAAGCAAAAATTTTAGATTAATGGACACAATCTATGTACTTTCCAAATAAAACTACTTTAGAAAAACCTATGCAAACTTTGATCTGTGTGATGTTATAATGGATAGTGTAAAATAATTTTGAATGTAGTTCTTGTTGTTGAAGGTCACGTTCTCTGAAGTGGGCGTGGAGAGCTGCACCAGTCACTGCACTCTATATAGAAATTTCAAATGAGTGACAGATCTCTACATCTGAGACCTGCACCTGGGAATGAGAGCTTCAAATTACCACCTGCACTTCTGTCACCCAGCGAAACAATTGAAAGCAAGAGCCCCTTCCGCCCACTGTTTGGCTGTTTTAGCAGCATAATAAAAGCTGAGACCATTGATCTGAGTTTTAATGCATGGTTTCATAGACAGTGAGTAAGTAAAATCAGCCACCGCTGCTCTCCCATGTCCTGAGAACACAGCTGTAATGCAATTTATTACAGCCTGAATCCAAAACTTTGCAAGTGTGCCCCCCAGTTAAACTCATGTTGACCATAATTAGCCCCTTGTGTGTTGTCATGGTGACGGTCAGCTGTGATTAGCAGGGACAGATTTAATTACAGGAGGGCTTGAAAGGATGACGGTGGAGTCTGGGCTTGTCTCATGTCATGTTTCTCTGAGCCAGAGGGCAGGGGGCTTTACCTAATGAGCCAATGAGTTAAGGACACATCGAGCCTCTGGGCAGACAACGCTCACATCGCTGTGGCCTGTGACAAATGCCTCAGCTTGGAAATAGAGTTAAAAGTCACAGAAAAGATGAGAAAGAGATAAAGTCCAGTTCATTTGTATGTAAAGCCACCAGGGGTACAAACAGTGAAGCAGAATCAACCACTGATGCGCTTCTACTGTTTCACAACATTAAAAAATAAAAATTCCAGGAAATTATTTTAAACTATAAGGCAAGCTATTGGTTTAAATTTAAAGAAGTTAAACTGTTCTGTTTAAGTTGTTAGCTACAGGCCAGTGACAAACGCAACTAAACACTTTGAAGCTAATTAAGGGAGCAATATCTTTTTAGATCATGTAATCAGATCAGTGTTATTTTAGCTTTAGGTTAAGTATTAAGAATTTTGATTATGTGCTTTTGCCATTTCTTTGGCAAGTTTTCTATATTTCTATAAAGTTTTAGTTTACTTTTAGTTTTAGTACTTTAATGTAAACATTTATTTTGGTTAGATCCCAAGGCGACATTTATCATTTTAATTACATTTTTTAAGTTTAAAATTTTTAAGTTTAATTTTTTTCATTTAATATTTATTCAGCTTTATTTAAATTACCAAAATGAAAAGGATTTTTAATAGTTTTAGGTGTCACGGTCAGGCTGTGCAAACACTTCTCTTGCTGTTTCCTACATTATCAATTGCTTAAGTCATGTTGATTAAAATGTTTTATAATGGTTCTCTGTTGAATAGTCTCACCCCCCACAACATTTAGGCATTAGTTCATAGCATAAGTCTTTACATGCCAAATGGTTGAACAAGTTGTCATAATACGTCAAGCATATTTCTATACATTTCTATTAGACTTTTGTTCTAAATCTGTCCTGAATTGGTAAATTGCTCCCAGGTGAATCTTAAAGGGCGTTCTTCAGCGCTGGGGAGATTAATCTGTTTTTAAACTGGGTCATTAACGTAGTAGAAATATGAAATTAGTTTTGAATTTGGTGCCTTCTAGACTGAGAAAACACAGAAAATGTATTTTTGTCTCATGGGGATGAAAGACAACAATTCCCAGAACGCACTGCTTCACTGCCCTACTCTAGGCACGGCTAGTCGGCTACTGGATTACTGGATCACTTGCCAACCACGTTCATTTTCAGAAAATCAGTTCAGTTAGAGACACTACAATTAAAAACTGAACCTGTCTGTTCGATATAATGCGAGTGAGCCGATTGAGCGTCACGGCACAAATGCAGCAGGATCGGATTACATTCATCAGATGAGATGAGGTAATCGCGGGATTCGCGGCTGCGGCTGCATTCTCAGCGCGTGATCAGTCTGGCGCGTGTTCAGTTTATGTCTTTGGAAGCTTTACTTTCATAGGAGGTTCATTTGAAAAGTTGAAACACTCACTTTGGTCTCCACCGCTCCGTTTACATGAATCTCTGCAGCGCCGTGAGCCGAGTGCTAACGCTGTGAGTGCGATGTTGAAAACATGTGGAAACACCGCCTCCTGCTGGCTGTAGTCTTAAACTCCTCCGATGACGCAAAATGACGATATTTGCATCATCGGAGGAATTTTTCCAGAAATAAAATACATAATTCTCTCGTCTCAGGGTCATATGAGGGGGGAAAGTACGATAATTTGAATATACTACTGGGTTTCAACTGATACAAAGCTTAATGCTAATCGCTGAAGTAACCCTTTAACTTTCTCATGAACCACCAACTGGCAAGTATATAGCCAGAGCACAACACAATGTTACAATGTCTTACAATGGAAGGACAAGGAATTGGACGGGATCAACAGACAGAGAGAAGAAGTAGAGGAAGTGGAGTGAGGCTGTGTGGCGGAGGAGTTGGGAGTCAAAACAGAGGAAGAGGCAGAAGAGACAGAGGACATATGTGTGTTTCTGATGAGGCTGATCGAAGGGTGCAGCCAAATGTTGGGAGAACAACGGTGTCCTCGACGGCAGAACAGGTATGTAATCTAACAATATAGGCACTGTACTGTAATACTGTATACTTTCTGTAATGCTTCATACAATATCAAAGGACAACAACATCTTTGAAAACATCCAAATAGTCAGCATCTCAACCATTGACAGGGTGCTGAAAAGACACATTTGAAAGAAATGGTGTAAGAGTGAAGGAGCTGCGCTTTATTTACAGGTAAAACATGTATGAGCATGAAGCAACTGTACCTCACAGTAAACAGTACAACATCGTATAGTGATATACAGTACAGTAAGTGTGACCTTTACACATTTGCTATGGCTGTAGAAAAGAAGAAGCGATATGTGCTGTATACATTTGATGTAACTGTATCTTCGCCAAAATGAAAATGCATGTAATTCATAAAACTCATTTAGATTTCTGGATATATAGCGTATAATGGAACTGTAAGCAAGTGAACCACCGCACAGCTTCATCTACATGGATGAGGCTGGCTTCAACTTAATGAAACGCAGGAGGCGGGGTCGAAATATCATCGGCCATGGAGCTACAGTCGATGTGCCAGGCCAACGGGGCGGGAACATAACCATGGGTGCTGCTATCTCTGAGAATGGTGTGCTAACGTATATTCCCATTATTGGGCCGTACAATACAGAGCGTCTTGTCACCTTGACACTCTCTACAGGGATCTCATCCCTGAACAAGTTTCCATCGCTCCAACATCATCAGGCAATGGTTTGCGGCCCACAACAGGATGCTGTTGGAGTTCCTCTTACCCTACTCTCCATTCCTTAACCCTATTGAGGAATTTTTCTCAGCATGGAGATGGAAAGTATAAGATCACCAGCCACATACACAAATGACCCTTCTGGCTGCCATGTATGCAGCATGTGATGACATCACAGCATATGCCTGCAGAGGCTGGATAAGACACTCTAAAAGATTCTTTCCATGCTGCATCGCAAGAGAATATATTCGTTGTGATGTGGATGAGAATTTGTGGCCCAACCGACAGGACTCTCAGGAGGTGTAAGAAGACTGCACAGTATAGTTCCTATAGCACTGCATGTACAGTTTTCTCTATTTTTTTCTTTGTGCTATGCTGTCTTTTCCTTTCTGTATCGGAATGACATGGTCTGTCAACAAATTACAGTACAAACAGTAAAAGTGTAAATGTGAATCTTCAGTCTCTTGCAATCAAACTCCCACATACAAAGGAGTATCCTACAATTTACAGTAATTGTCATCAAAACTTTAGCCATAGTTAAGTTTACATCAGAACATCCCTCCAGAGTACATTGTTATATTGACAATTTGACTGTCTTCTCCGTACACAATGACTCAAGGACTTGTCATTCTGATGGCACTGACATGTTCCTTGACACAGATATTTACTTTTGAGAGATGAACTAAGGATTTTGAGCAATCCATGGTGTTTTGCTATTTGTACGAATTGTTTTGAGAAATGCACTTAGTGTTTTTCAAATGTCGAGGATGATTTGAGAAATGTACCAAAGCGACTGAGAAAAACTGTAATCACACAGCTGAATAGAATGAAGAAACAAGTTAACATTCACAAACCAATGTTGCAAACTGAAAACAAAGTCCATGTGATGGACGGAAAAAAACTGTTTATAATATCGATCCCTACTTCAATCAACTCTAGAGGGCACAGGCTGATAGGACATTTACATGCAACCTGCAAGCAATCACATCATTACCGCATGGCACAAGCTGATTGGCCTCTGCTGATCCTGCAGCCAATGAGACTGCTTTCCCAAGTCTGTTTCATAGTTATTTGCTGTAAGCTATAGTCCTGCATTCACCTGAAAACTTCCACCTCCCCAAGCTCCACATGCCTTGATCTGCTATGCAACTTACATCTAAAAATGGAATGGAATTTATGTCTATTCATACAGCAGCAGCATATCTTATATGCTCACAGCAACGTTTCTGTGTATCTAGTAGCAAGCCCAGCAGAAGCATAGCAGATGTAGTCTGCCAATACCAAGGACTTTAACAGTGGCATGTTCAATAATATACTAAAACTATTGTTGCGAGTTGTCATGATTTGAAATTCTGTTAAATTAAGAGAATTGATTTCCAGTCCGAATGGAACCAATCCCTAGTTTGGATCTGGTGACCTCTGATATTGGCTATGTAGTTCAGGCCCACAGGAAGCAGAACATACTGTACTGAATTGAATTCCCAGTGGCTCACGGCTGTCATTCTGTTTAAATTGCCCTCATAGATTCTGCATAGTTTGTATTAATACTTAATGAATGTCACCTAACATATGAAGTATTCCCATTCCTCACCCTTCTAAGCACTGGCTTTATGACTTGACAGACATGATTAATGCCTGCAACAGTCACACAACTGAAACGGCACAGATAAAGCAGCCGTCAGTTTTCCTCCCCGCCTGAGCTTCGAAAAGCATCTCTGAATTAGAACCTCGCTTTGAATTTCAGCGAGGGGAAAGGAAATCGTTTGTGCCCTCAATTAAGCCCCTAAATGAGTTCTTAAGGAGCCATTTGCAAAATCTCTATGAAGTTTTTAATAGATGCTTTTGAAGGAAAAAGATGTCGTTGCTGCCCTCAATTATGAATAGGTGACAAACACAGAAACTGAATGTGACTATGACTACATTAGCTTTGATGTCCTTTGTGAATGACCTATGATCTACTGTCACTGATCCTTACAAACGTCAGCTTACGTAAATGCCTGCCAGAGAGGGTTTATTTATATCCAGATCAATACTGTGTTATAGACGACCTCAAGTGGGAGTGTGAGACTTGTGAGGCAAATGTCTTTCAAATGTGACTTGTGTGTCTTGTTGACTGTGACCGGAGGACTGCAAACCGAAATATCATCCCATTCAGACTTTGGCGATATTCAGAACTGAATTGAGAATGCCTTTTACGGTAAATTCCAATTAAATTCCTGAATATGAATTGACATAGAAACCAGGATGCAGATTTTCAATTCAAATTAGAATATAAAAAAGTAGAATCGCTGTAATTCATATTTATTTAACAAGAAATGGAAAAAAAAAATATCATGAAAAAATGACAAATTGTTTAAATACAAAATACTTTTGAAATATAAAATGATTTAAGGCCTTAGGAGGGTGGATATGTTGAATGATAGATAGATAGATAGATAGATAGATAGATAGATAGATAGATAGATAGATAGATAGATAGATAGATAGATAGATGATAGATAGATAGATAGATAGATAGATAGATAGATAGATAGATAGATAGATAGATAGATAGATAGATAGATAGATAGATAGATAGATAGATAGATGGATGGATAGATAGATAGATAGATAGATAGATAGATAGATAGATAGATAGATAGATAGATAGATAGATAGATAGATAGATAGATAGATAGATAGATAGATAGATAGATAGATCCAGTTCAAATGTACACTCATGAACTGAAAAGGAGCTGAATCTTCACATCTCAAATCTGCACAACCTTGTTATTCTGTTCTATTCTCTGCCTTGTATCAACTCCAACTCCCAGAAGAACAGTGTGGTGGTATCAGAAGCGTGTTATCTGCTTCCTGACACAAAGAGCCTTTTTTTATGTGGGGAACAACTGCAGTGTGCATCTATGCTAGTCATGTTATGGACTGCTAAATCTCTTTTGAACACGCGATTACCACCTGCTGCCAAGTCTGTGAACTCAGTTCCACAGTTTGACCGCTGTATAGGAATAAACTGCATCTGCGTCTATCCAACAGCTTCTCGACTCAATTATTGAGTTGCAGCTGGTGCTGTTGGTGATGGCTGTTTAAATCAATGACCACTGAAGCGCTATCCACACTCTCCGCTTATTATCCGACACTTATTATTCACTCGTTTAGATGCAGCACTCTTTTTTCCTGTTGGCACAATCCAATAAGCTTTCTGAATATCTTCATTCCCATTTGTGTGACAGAACATCTTTGACAGTGACGTCTTATCTGTCGGTGGCAGAGCTGCTGCATTTCAGACCTAAGCACTGATGTTTATTTCATATCGGACCGGACTATAATGCTCTTTCCTTGCATTTCCCGCTTGTCTTCGCTTCATTATAGCAGCAGCAGTCTGGAAATACACACTACAAAGGACTAAGTGAAGAGGCTAAAGAAAGCAAAAGACCAAAAACATGATCCAAGCAATAACAAAGAAAAGGAAAAGCTGGGATTTTTGTATCAGCAGGACATTTCTTTGTGCTTGTGTGTTAATGGAGTGAGTGGGTGGCCAAATGAGTTTTCACTCGCTCTTTAAGTAGCAAGTTTCAGAAGCATTATAACATTAGACAAAGAAAGGTGAAGGAGGGCATTATTAAAATGGGTCTATTAATTTGTGATAATGATTGACTGACTGTACATTAAAGAGATAGATAGTTAAACCAAAAATGAAAATTCTGTTATTGTTTACTCACCCTCATCTCATTTCAAACTTGTACGACTGTGAAACATAAAATAAATATATTTTGATTAATATTTCAACTGTTTTTGGCAATATAATGGAAGCCATTGTTCAAATTCATTGTATGGACATTGTAATGAAAATTCTGTCATTAATTACTCATACTCAAACCCGTTCCAAACCTGTAAGACCTTTGTTTATCTTCTGAACACAGACGAAGAAATTGTTGAATAGTCATTATTTTTGTTTGATTTTTTGCACACAAAAAGTATTTTCGTCGTTTCATATCATTAAGGTTGAATCAGTGGAGTCATATGGACTATTTTAACAATGTTTTTACTATACCTTTCTGAAAATTGAAAGTTGCAATGACATTGCTGCCTATGGATAGTTCAGAAACCTCTCAGATTTCATCAAAAATATCTTAATTTATGTTCCGATGATGAACAAAGGTCTTACGGTGTGGAATGACACAAGGGTGAGTAATTAATGACAGAATTGTCCTTTTTGGGTGAAGTAACTCTTTAAGCTACCAGGCTGATGGGTAAAAACCAATGATTCTTGTGTGATTTGCCTCATTAAGGTAGAACTCATTTACTGTACATGTAGCCAGTTCATCAAATTCCCAAGAGGCTTTTGTGATAAATCAATGAGGTCAAAGGATAAAAACTAGAAGTAGACCTGTTCTGTAAACCTATGATTGATCTGTTCTTGTGTTGTTGTGGCCTTCGACCTTTTGCTTTTTCAGGGTCGTGAAACAATTAATTAAATTTTTTAAAATGCTTTAATCATCAGTGTAATAATGTGCACTATTTATTGACATCAGACATGCTTGTAATCAGATTTCTGTAGAATAGAGTGGTTTTTTTCTGATGATACACATTAAAGGCACAATTTGTAAGATTTATGGATTAAAATATCCAAAAACCACTAGAACAATGTTATAAATTTAGTTGACTTGTATACTTGCATTATCTCAAATGCTTCCAAGAATGTTTAAATCCAGAGAAATGTTGTTGGTGCCAGACGGGCCGGTCTGAGTATTTCACAATCTGCTCAGTTACTGGGATTTTCACACACAACCATTTCTAGGGCTTACAAAGAATGGTGTGAAAAGGGAAAAACATCCAGTATCCCGCAGTCCTGTGGGTGAAAATGCCTTGTTGATGCTCGAAAATTCAGAGGAGAATGGGCCGACTGATTCAAGCTGATAGAAGAGCAAGTTTGACTGAAATAAACACTCGTTACAACCGAGGTATGCAGCAAAGCATTTGTGAAGCCACAACACGCACAACCTTGAGGCGGATGGGCTACAACACCGGGTACCACTCATCTCCACTACAAATAGGAAAAAGAGGCTACAATTTGCACAAGCTCACAAAAATTGGACAGTTGAAGACTCGAAAAATGTTGCCTGGTCTGATGAGTCTCGATTTCTGTTGAGACATTCAGATGGTAGAGTCAGAATTTGGCGTAAACAGAATGAGAACATGGATCCATCATGCCTTGTTACCACTGTGCAGGCTGGTGGTGGTGGTGTAATGGTGTGGGGGATGTTTTCTTGGCACACTTTAGGCCCCTTAGTGCCAAATGGGCATCATTTAAATGCCAAGGCCTACCTGAGCATTGTTTCTGACCATGTCCATCCCTTTATGACCACCATGTACCCATCCTCTGATGGCTACTTCCAGCAGGATAATCCACCATGTCACAAAGCTCGAATCATTTCAAATTGGTTTCTTGAACATAACAATGAGTTCACTGTACTAAAATGGCCCCCACTGTCACCAGATCTCAACCCAATAGAGCATCTTTGGGATGTGGTGCAACGGGAGCTTCGTGCCCTGGATGTGCATCCCAAAAATCTCCATCAACTGCAAGATGCTATCCAATCAATATGGGCCAACATTTCTAAAGAATGCTTTCAGCACCTTGTTGAATCAATGCCACGTAGAATTAAGGCAGTTCTGAAGGTGAAACACAGTATTAGTATGATGTTCCTAATAATCCTTTAGGTGAGTGTAGGTTAACAGTTAGTCTGATTGTTTAAATCTCGTTTCCTTGATTTATAGTGAGTACCATGTTTCACCATGCCTAATATCGATCTAGCTTACTGCAGTGTGCAACAAGTGTTTCATAGTAGCCGCTGAGTGATCGCACAGAGTAGCGTTATAACATAACTTTCAACACACTCAAATGTATATAATATGATAAAACAGCGTTGCATTATCCCACATTCTGGAAGAAGCGGAAGTGGTCGTCTGTGGCATAATAAAAGCTTCACTTCTCTCTTCTCTCTCATTACCAATAGCTGCAGCGGCCTCGTTCTGTTCCAGCGGCTGTTCACCCTGGCCACATCAACTGCCAAGATTCTGCAAAGTCAAGGCATCATCAAGCTAAGCCTTTGTTTTAAATAAGCGGCCTCTAGGGGTGAAAATTACATATTGTGCCTTTAAGGCCTGGTTTCACAGACAGGGCTTTGATTAAGACAGAATTAGGCCTTAGTTTAATTAGGAAATTTAAGTTGCTTTTATAAACCTTCCTTAGATAAAAAGCATTAGTGATAAGCATCATGAGACAAATCAATGGCACTGACATATTTTAAGATGTTGCAAGTTGCTTTCAGTTAAAACAGCTCAAACATGCATTTTAATCCGGGACTAGTTTTAAGCCTTTTCTATAAAACTGGGCATATGAGTACTTGGATTTTCAGATGAGACTCGTCTTTGGATGCTTGTTGCTATGGTTACCACTCTTCATGAGACATGAGAGTTTTTGCTTCTGCAATGACCCACCAAATTTCCTAATTTGCCAACACTCAGAGTATGGCATTTTATTGGCCCTTATGATCTGTGACAAGTAATTTTAAGAAGTCAATAAATTGACCTTTAAACGCTGTTCCAAACATAAGCATTTTCCACATAAAATGCTAGCCTATAATGTTTTTGAGATGCACAGATAAAAATATTATATTCCTCTGTGTAAAGAGTCAATTAGCTCAAATAAGTTAAATATATATGTGGTTTAACCTTAGAAAGGAATGGTTGTAAAAAACTGTGTGATCTTGAAATGGTTCAATTAAGGGTTTAAGGATTTGTCATTTAATAAATAAGCAATGTTTGTCCTGATCACTTGTGTTTGCATTATGTAATCCCATAAATGTGTATATGAGTATGTGCATGTGAGTTTTTGCATTATATGTCCTCCTGGTCTTTATTTCCTGCCAGCTTACTGTCTAAACAGTCATGCCTGTCTTTGGCAAGTTTTCATCAACCTATATCAAAACCAGCCTTTCTCTTTCCAATCTAGCATCAGGGAGAAGTAAAAAAAGGTTGCGGTTGGATCTCCTTCAATTCCAGCACTTCAAGAACACATTGAGGTTTTGCAAAGCCAAACAAACCATTTAATTAAATGCAAATTGCAAAACAATGTTGGGATGGGGAAGTCGTCTATCTGTTTGGGAGCGAAAATAACTTACCTGATTAAAAGAAAAACACAGATAAATGTAAACTATGGTTGCAGCCATGTCTTTCTGGTAAAAAAACAACAACAACAAAAAACAGGAGAAATCCAAATTGCTAAAAAAGAAAATTGCACCCAGCCACAAAATTGCACTCCTATGGCTACCTTTTACTTGTGTTTATAACTATCTCAATGAATGTTTTAGATGATAAATATTATGGAGTCTACCAAACTCACGGCACCATGCCATTACAAACGGCAAACGGAATCAGGAGAAGGGAGGTTTAGTTGTAATGCTGTTTAGTGTTTCCTGGGTCTCATTCTCCCTGACCAATCACACATCATTGATGTTTATAAGTGTTATTTAACAGATTCTGCCAGATTGCACACATTAAAAGAACAAATAAATAATGACAATGCAATGGTGCAGATAACAATAAAGTGTTGGATTAACAGGCCTATGAGATGACTTCAGAGGAGATTCAGAAATGAATTGCAGTCAGTTCTCAAAAAGTTTGAGAGTGGTCAAAAAGTTTCCCTGACAACAACTGAACTCAAAATGTTTTAAAAGAACAAAGTTTTACAGTAGCATCCAGGAAGTCCCAAACAAACACAGGATAATGTGTGAGTGTCTGCAGACTCTCCTGATGAGGCAGACAGCAAAACTGCCTGAGGCATCACAAAAGATCTCAGCAGAACTGATGTTCAATGTAGGGACGATCGGAAGAACTCGGTTCTTCCAGAGAGAGACATTGCAACTGACAGAACTAGCTACTGCACATCTCCCTCCTGCCTGCTACAAAAGATGGGGCAAACAGAAGACTATCAGTCAACATTTCAAATGTTTGCAGGGTTAGTTGAAAGTATGGGTGATCCAGGAAAAGCTATAATTTGTGGTTTTCTTAACCTCCTAAGTAGTATTTAGTCATTGCATTGTTTAGAGCATAAGAAACAATTTTTTTTTTAAAGTATATGAATATGTTATGTCTTCGAAAGTGGACACCAGGACACCAGAAAAATGACATGAAATGAAATGTATAGGCAAAAACAATGGGATTTTCTTTTCTTTTTTTTTTATTCATCACTACATTTTTAGACTTCAGGATTTTTTTAACCAAACTTTGTTTAAAGATGATTCTCAACTATGTAATGAAAAATATAACGGAATTAATCACTTTATGCAATATGTGGGTAAAATGTCCACATACATGTATTTTATTCAATGCAATGTAGCTATACACTCTAATTTGCATATTTATGTGTTCTTGGCAACATGTAGCCTAATGAAAAATGGGAGTAATCGTTTGCAACATTTTCATAATAATAACTAATATTTTATAGGAAGATTGCTATGTAATTTCTTTCCATATTTCCTTGTTGTGTCTCCCAAAATGCCAGATAAACATGCTTTAAAGGTGCACTTTTCCGTCCGCTAGAGGGCGCCTATTCAAAACAAAGGCATAGTTTGATGACGCCACGTTTCAGTGCAGAATCTTGGGACATGTGGTCTTCACCTCACAGCCGGTGGAAAATAATAGGGACAGGACTCAGGCAGAAATCATGGATGCGGTTATTAACGTTACTGTAGGTATTGTATGAAGCAGAGCAGGACCGAGTGTTGTGGGAGCTGAGCAAGGCCACCGGAGCGATTGTTGCACATGGCTCGCGAGCAGCGGGACTTTTATTATGACGGGACACAGTCGCCGGCGCCATTTCCGCTTTTCCGGTCACGAGTATGAGATAACACAGCTCTGTTTATCATATTAGATACATTTAAGTGTGTTTAAAATTATATTATGACGTTCCTCTGTGCATTCGCTTAGCGGCTGCTGTGAAACATGTTGCACACTGCTAAGAGTAAAGGGTTTCTGCCAAATAAAACCAGACATAAAATATATATATATATATATATATATATATATATATATATATATATATATATATATATATATATATATATATATATATTTACCATATTTCCAAAAGAGTGTGAAATTTGATCATTTTTAAAGACCAAGGAAATGTTGTTGTCCTTAAAACTGTGACATGTATGGTGTCAGAGAAATTCACTAAAATATAATGTCCTCGTATGTGGACAGTGGCACCAGTCATTAGTATGGCTTTTCATAAGGTCATTCCTAACATAAACTTGCATTAAATGCATTATTGCAACAAATGCATTATTATTTTACATAATATAGCGTAATATTAGTTTTTTGTTGCATTTCTTTTCTTGTGTGAAAAATAAGTAAAATTAAAATTTATGTAATGTAGGCTACAACGCTCCATCACTTGTATTTTGTTTGACGCATACGTAAATAAACCGGACCTTTTTCCAGTTCAAGGAGACAGCTGATATAGGTTATGCTACAATAAAATGGCTGTTCAATTAATTTTTTGTTTCAAGATTTCAAACTGCAAGTGGTCGAAAACATATAAGTGTCGCAACAGTTTATTGCGTTTGCAGTCGCTTATCAAACGGACTCCCACTTCTCTGATTCCAAACCCAAACACTCACTGCTGTAGAGTTTCTCCTTTCCTGTACAAAGACCATGACTTACGATTGGTTGTCTGTCTTTCCAGAATGGTAAATACAAGCATATTTTCATGGAGAAAAGCGGCGTTCTCTCTAATCACTACCACCGAGTATCAAATGCAATGCAATTTATTATCAGTGTAATAAAACTAAGCAGTTAGGGCAAACAGAATGCTTTATTAATATTTTTGATGAGTTGAAAACAAGCAATGCATCTGTTTGTTCCTACACAAGTTATAATATTAGATTTAGAATCACTGCATATTACACCATCTTTATATCCCAAATGTCCCATTAACTGGATAACTAACCTTGAGCAATAATTAAGCATGTCTGAAATGGCCTACTCTCCATATTCCTCGGTTCTTGATTACAGTCATTAGAGAACAGGGATGAAATTGCGTTCCCTCTGTCAATAGTGCATAAATTTGCCCTCCCTTACATCGTCCTCCCACTCATGTGACTAAAGTTGTTTAATGAGTGGGATCCATCAAATGAACTAAAGTAAAAAAAAATGAAAGAAAAAGGGATTATATTTCAAAGTCAAAAAAGTTCATAGGTGTTTTATGTAAAGATCAGTTGCCTACCCCACATTCTAGATAATTATGCAAAAAAAGAAAAGCCAGACATGTCACTTGGCTTTCATCCATCATGTATATGTATGTATGTATGTATGTATGTATGTATGTAAGTATATGTATAATGTATAACTGTACTTGTTGGGGCACATGACTATTAACTAATTCAAAATTAATTCAAAACTCATAACCACAATTACATATTACTTAATCAATTAGTTAATAGTCATGTGCCCCAACAAGTAAAGTCATAACATAATGATACATTTGTAAATCATTAGCTAATGATTAATTAAAGCAGACAACTGGAAGTTGAAATGCATGGCTTTGACCCGTTGTGGTAATTAACACATTCATTTACATTATTAGTTCATAAAATATGTTATTAAGGAATTAATGAATTATTACACATTTAACTAATAACAATGTAATGATTACTTAATCTATTAATCATGTCGAATCTTCATTAGTTGCTGATGTAGTAATCATTAATAAATGGGTTAGTTCACCATTAGTAACACATTAACTCATCATTACCTGTGCATTAGTTAAGCATGAATTAATGCATATTAGTGCACCCTTATTGTAAAGTGTTACCGATGTTTCTCCTCTAATTCCTTAGGAGAAATAAAAGTAGACACGACTGAGACATGAGGATTGCAAAATGAGAAACAAGAAACATGGGACTTGAACTCTTGCTGTCTGTGGTGCTGCTGTGCCTCAATGTTGATGTGCTGTCCACACGGCTATAGCTCTGACAGAGCTTAAGCTCAGGATACTAAGGGCTTATTATCTCTTATATGTCTCATTTAGGTATCAGCTTTGACTAAGTTTATGCAACTGGCACCAGAAGGCAAAGTAGTTCTTAAGTTATGCAGCTAAGTAATAGTTAACCAAAGGGCAATCAGTCTTACTTTTCCAATTAAAATTAAACTAAATAAGATATTACCAGGCTTGGGGAAATAATTCATGACTAACTGTTAAGACTAGTCTACAAGAAGTTTTTCAACCAACCCCAGATGTCTTAAATGTTATTTTACAAGAAATGTTACATTACATTTAAAATTTGTACTTATATTGTGAAATACTGAAACTATCATTCAAATAGCATTATGTGTTTTTGAATATGTTTCAGAATATCAAGGGTTACTCATTTAAATGTTTCTTCAATGCCCAGAAATTAATAAGCAGTGCTTATTCCAAACAAGGATTAGACAAGTGTATGGTGTTTAGTCTAGATAAATCATTTCTTTATAACAAATGTAATGCTAAAGTGGACCAGTGCTTCATGGTTGCTGCTTAACCTTTTTGTTCTACGTTTAACATTGCAAAGTTTATTTTGTACAACCCATTTTTCATTCATGTAAACACAGATTGTTTTGTTCATTGTGCAACAGAATGCCTGTATTGTGCTTGATTGATATGGTGTGGGTAAATCACATATAAACTACCCAGAGATAATAATAATAAATAAAAAATTAACAATTCAAATATTTCTGCGATACATAAATGAGGTTCCATTAACATTAAATGGAGATTTTTGCTTAAGTCTCCTGTTTCTCAGACTTGTCTCCTGAGACAAAACCTCTGACATTCTCACATTTGTCTCCTTTAAAGTTTTAGAAGAGACCTCAACAACATCACACACTGTGCTCAGACTTTTCTCCTTAGCGAGAAACACTGGAGCTCTCATGCTTGTCTTCTCTGAAGTTTCAAAGAGATCTCAACAACATCACACACTGTGCTCAGACTGTTCTCCTCAGCTAGAGACTCAGTAAATAAGGTTAACGTTTCTCTTAATTGTTAATACAACAAGAAAGCTGTGCAGTTTATGTGCAAAGGGCACATCATTTGTTTGACAAATGTGAGAGTGCCAGAGTCTTTAACTAAGGAGAATAATCTGAGCACAATGTGTGAAGTTATTTAGATCTTTTATGAAGCTTTGGAGGTAACAAAAGTGAGAATTCCAGAGACTCTAGCTGAGGAGAAAAGTCTGAGCACAGTGTGGGATGTTATTGAGATCTTTTATGAAACTTTAGAGGAGACAAATATGAGCAATCCAATCTCTCTAGCCAAGGAGACACATCTGAGCAACGTGTGTGATGTTGTTGAGATCTCTTCTAAAACTTTAGAGGAGACCACTGTGAGAGTGTTAGAGTTTTTGTCTCAGGAGACAACCGTGAGAACCAGGAGACTTAAGCAAAAGTCTCCATTTGATCTTAAGCTAACCTCATTTTTGTCTAGGAGAAACATTTGAGATGCTAAAGAGATCTCACTTTGGATTTTTCTTTCCTCTGGGATTTTGCATCGTTTCTTGTTCAGGTCTTTTGTATCTGCTTCGTTAAATAGACAGCAGTTTTACTAAACATGCCTTCAAAGGAGCAAGCAAGATGAGCATAACCGAAGTGTCCAACGCTATCTCACGACCAATTCGTACATATTTTACGAGGTGGCTATTTCGTACAAATTTGTACGACCTCACTCGTACGAATTCGTACGTTTTGCCTAAACCCCAGTGATGGGTAGGTTTAGGGGCGGGGTTGAGGTAGGTCATTCGTACGAATTCATACGAATTTGCCAACTCGTCAAATATGTACGATTTAGTAAAAATCGTATGAATTCGTACGAGTGAGGTCGTACAAATTCGTACGAATTAGCCACCTCGTAAAATATGTACGAATTGCCGTGAGATCGGGTTGCATATGCAGATTTATATCTAAAACTTTTTCTAAGATCTAAGACTTTTCTTCTCATTAACATTTAGACATTTAACATTAATAAAATGGCAACAATAACAATAACTACACTGTAAAAATGTCAGGCCTCTCCAATTTAAAATTTTCTAGTGTCCTGTCACATCTAAATTTTTCAGTTGGCCAAATTGAATTTCTGTGAATTGATACAATTTAATTCACAGAAATTAAATTAGGCCAATTAAACATTTTAAATTGTAGTAACAATTGCTTATTTCTCACTGTCCCAAAAGACAAAAATGACTAAAAACATAAATATAGTTAGCAAAATGAACACAGACAACGGGGTTGACATTTTATCACATTACTTTATTAACAAGTCAATTCCAACAGGATATTTGGTGAAAATACATTATTTTCAATAAGGAAATACTCTGAATACATACAAGAAGTCTTCTGCATAACAGGCTGTCTTGATGTGATGAAGAAAAAGCGGCACTGCACATAAAACTAAAACTAACATTAATGACTAAGTTCCCCTGCATCACATCTGGCAAGTGACAGAACGGAAGTTACTTCATTATATAATGAGGATGAGACGAATCAATGGATGAATAAGAAAATCACGAGCTTGATGTGTTTGATATTGAAAGGCAATAACTTAAGCCGTGAGAGGCCGACTCCAATCTAACGGCACCGTTCAACGGTCGCATGGCGCACATATCACACAAATGACTTATTTACTTATTACCTATTATTTTAGACATACAAGACATGAGGAAAATAAAACTATTGGCTACCATTATAATTATGTGGTAACCGAGAACACACTCATGAAACCAATGAATGCGTGAACTCGTGATTCTACAAAATGTCTTTTAAACTTCATTCCGGGTCATAAAGCAACACTCTGGAGAATAATTTCAGTGCTCAATACTCACCAACGCCTTGTGATGATGAATATCTCTATTCTCTTGGGAATGTTTGTTTCGGCCATTCCCACACAAACGGTTTTCCTCTGGCACATTTTGTGCATACAGACGCTGTAGAGGGGATTAAACGTCATCACGCTAAAAAGGGAAACTTTTACAGCCTCATTATGCTCGTAATTGTGCTCTTTTAATCTAGTCTAACATTTTGGGATGCTGACATTGAAATCATGGGACCTTGGTGTAGTCCGTTTATAGTCTACCTTTAGCCTTTTACTTCTGGCAACTGCATTAATAAAAGTTGTGGTCATCCGTGATAATTATCTTGACGGACGAAATGTGCAAGTATCATAAACTTTTGTTGATCACAGAGCTTGTTGTTTGCGATAATCCAAAAGGGGAAAATCCTGTTGGGTTTTTCTTGAGGGAGTGCGATGCTGGCGGTTGGCCTACAAAGTGACGTCATGCAGCACTCTATTCTGCTGCATCTTTGCCTTTACCTTCCCTGTTTATGCTTTCTGTTTTCAGAAAATAATTTAAGAGTCAAAGCTTGACAAATTAGCGTTTATTTTTATGATGAATATTCATAATGGCCATATGTCACTTGTTCACTATTTGAATAATCTCTCAAACCTATGGTTTGTGACACCACAGCATGTGATAAATCAGTCTTCAAAGTGTAACTAATTTGTGCCGCTAACTTCACCCACATGTGTTTGACTCCTTGTGTTATGTGGAGCTAAACTGTCAAATGATTCAGACTTCAATTTTAAGCTCTCTCCTCAGCTCTTTTTCAATGATGATTCTTTTTGATCATGCAAATATACCCAGCAAGCAAAAGCAATCATTTCACCGTCTCTGTTAACTATAGACCCAATATAGTCTGGCTATGAGTAACCCACTTATAGCCAAAATATCCTTTAATTTGGTTACATGATGTTATGGCCAGAATAACTTGTGGGATGTATGATATTCCATCATGTTCATGCTCTAGTTGACTATTCTTGGGCCATGGTTATGGTTATAGACGGCTATTAGATGTCTTTTCAATGCTGCCTGAAATTGCTTACTGGTTAAAGGGTTGCACAGTAAATGCACCATATAGTTTATTGGCCAATATTTAAGATAATCTTTTTTTTCTTTTTTTTATTATGTGAATATCCATATTTCATACTTTATATTATAATGTTGCAATGCCTAAATACTTGTATCATTCAAAATGACTGTTTTTCATTTAGTGTTTTATTTTTAATTTATTTAGTATAGAATTTTAATATTTATCAGTTTTATGCCTGAAGATGAAAATAATTATGGGCTGATTCATATTGGCCAGCATTTTAATATAATGTTGTTTTAAAGGGATAGTTCACTTTGAAATTAAATTTTGATATGTTTTAGCTTACCTCATGGACATCCGAGATGTATTTGTTTCCCCAGTAGTTTCAATTTTGATCATTTTAGGTCAAACCGTTCTTGTCTGTGCCTCACATGATGCAGGTCTATGGTCACCACCTCAAAGAGCATACACAGTGAAGTCCAAATTAAACAATCCCCCATCGTAAGTACACACTGATGGCCTAAGACACGAAACGAGAAAACGAACAAACTAAAGCCAGAACGCGCGAATGTCACAACAGGAAACACGCACGCGCGCCCTCGGATCAGTCGGACGTAGTGGTGTACAAGAGGTCAAAACGATATAAATACTGTTCGTTTTCTCACACAAACCGCTCGTTTCGTGTCTTAGGCCATCAGTGTGTACTTACGATGGGGGATTGTTTAATTTGGACTTCTCTGTGTATGCTCTTTGAGGTGGTGACCATTGACCTGCATTATGTGAGGCACAGACAAGAACGGTTTGACCTAAAATGATCAAAATTGAAACTACTGGGGAAACAAATACTCCTACATCTCGGATGTCCATGAGGTAAGCTAAAACATATCAAAATTTAATTTCAAAGTGAACTATCCCTTTAAGTGTGATAAAACATAATGTACATTAATGTATGTCCATTTTTTCATACTGTAGCCCACTAAGTTGTGAGACCTAAATTGACTTTTTAAATGAATGTTTTGAGTTTTTAGATTTGAATTCATTTTGACAAAATAGTACAACTGTAAAGGAAGCTCCATTACAAAATATTCAAAGGTAACAAAATGAAGCAAGAACAGTGTGAAGGTCATTATCATGTTCTACTTGATTATACCATATAATATATACCTGCCAAACAGCAGGCAAATTTTCAATTTAAAAAATGAGAACTTGTAGCATCATCCACATATCTATTAAACATATAGCTTAGTGTATAACACAGCCTTTTTCTTTAGTCGGATGCATTTAGCAGTCCATTTAGCAGGTGGCAAAGTCCCTGTGGGTTTAAATGAGCATTAACTGTGATCGCAAACAGCACTGTGGCATATAGTCTGCAAATGTAAGGCTAAATATGGATTAAGGGAATGGGCAGCCCTGGAACCTATTACTCATTCAGTCGTGTCAGGAAATGTTGCTGAGCGACACCACGTCTCCTGACACAAAAAACACAGGGAGCCCCTCTCCATCTGTGAGCAGTGCTGTAACGCTTCTAAAATAAAATGTGGGAAAGCCATTAGAACAACATTTTATTTTTTTTCCCCATCAAATATAGCGTTTGGAAGGTTTTTGGCAGCTTTTGGACTTCATCTTTCCATCTCTTTTCCGTGATCTTTTTGCTGTCGAGAGCATCGCTGTCCTCTTTTTAGTTCTCACTTCTTCACGGACAGATTTTCTGAGGGCTGGTGATGAAGATGTGTCATGCTCTCAGCAGATGTTCCATTTCCTGATTCCACTATTTCTGACTTTCTATCATTGGCTTTAAGTGAGGGACAGAGAGCTGACTCGGCTCCAGGAAATGTCTGCCAGGAGACCTACTGAACTTCTTAAGCTGAAATTTCAGTCAGGTTTTAGGTGGCTTGCTCTTCGAGAATGCTAATCGCGTAAGATTAGCATGTGCCAGAAGCCCAAACTGTCAAATCGTTTCATGTATATCTAATACTTAGCTCACTCCGGCAGCTAATGGGCTTTTACTTTCTTTAAATAGTTGACAGATTTGATCATTTCCCTTATTTACATTTGTCGGATGCTTTTGCTTGCTAGCGGCTAGCTACTAGTTGAGCTACAGGAATTTGATGACAGTCAGAGATCATCTCAATTTTTTATACTAAATGACATGTGGTATCATATTTTTTGTAGCTAATATTGTTATAACCTAGGGTGTTTTCAGCTTTTTGAGGGCTCTGAACATAAAGACATACATCAAAGTCCCTTTAAGACAAGTCATTTCACTCTGTGGCCATCTTTGAAACGCCTCTCAGGCATGCGCAGGTTCTATCTCTTTGAATGGGGAAACATAAAATTCTCCAAAACTGTAGGCTATGCCAAGCTTATGATTAAATTTCATATTTGAAATCACAAATGAAATCTGACAATTATTTAATCACTGTCAGGTAAATTTGGAAAAGTTCTCTATCTTAAGTAAAGATAAGTATCTGTTTTCTCAAAGAGTTATTGTGTGGCATCTTGGCATTGTACTACTCTTACTTTACCTAAGGTTGCTTTTTTTTTTTTTACTTACTTACTTTATTAGTCAAGACTGGACAAAACACAATGCAAGGCTAGGAAGACTCCTTCATGTTGAGCTTTTTTCCCTCCATGTTTGAGCGTTTAGAGCTCCACTGGGGGTCTCAGTGGGTTTATAAGAGAGTGGTGTTCTGCATGTGTGGCACTTTCTTGCTGTAGAAATGCTTTCCCAGACACTTTCTCGATTACGGTTCCTTACATTTCACCTGAAGGAGAAATGCACACACATCAGCTTTGGACAGGCTCTGGAATCCTGTAAGTCAACTGAGCATTTTTGCTCTTTAGAGAATATAGAGCACAGAGTAGATGTACAAACAGAGAAAGTGGAGGGGGCAATAGGTTAAAAACTGCTGGTGACTCAGGAAGCTCCGTCTGTCCCTCTTTCCGTATCTTTGTCATGTAAACAGGTACACAATGCATATAAGCAACAAAAGGTATTAGAGGGGGTAGGTTGGACCATGAAACTGAAATACCTGGTTTTAGACCACAATAATTGATTAGTATGGTGTAGGGCCTCCTTTTGCTGCCAATAGAGTATCAATTAGTCTTGGGAATGACAGCTACAAATCCTTCACAGCGGCCATAGGGATTTTGACCCATTCCTCTTCCAGAACAGTGGCCTCGAGGAAAAAGTTTTCTGACTCAATCCTCCAAAATACCCCAAAGTGGCACAAAAATATTTAGATGAATGAGCAGGCCATAGTAGATGTTCAACTTCTCTTTTATGTTCATCAAAGCATTCTGTCAAAATAGTATTTCTATTTAGTTTATCTTAATTTCAGCTTCAACTTATTTATGTAAGTTCATCATTTGTTGGCCATAACGTAAAAATAATTAGGGCACTGTAGGGCTGTAGGGCCCAGCATGTTAATGTTAAAGCATCCCTATTTGAATGTGTTGTAATGTTGTCTTTCGTGTTGTGGAACGAGAACGTAGTGAACATCCACAACAAGTGATCTTCAAGTACGATGGCTTTTAACTCCTTTTACTATTGTTTTTTTAATGTTTAAATAAACACATTTGCATGTAGTCTTGCATGAGCCAGAGTGGTGGATTTGGCAATGCATGCCACTTTCAGCAGTTCAGATTCACTGTATTCAGAGATTTGTATTTTCTAGATGTGGATGATGCCACAAGTTCTCATTTTAAAATTGAATCTGCTTTATGGCTTCTGTTTGAGATGAGAGTTTGCCTGCTGTTTGGCCCTGCACTAAATGGTTACATTAGTTCAAATCAAGCAGAACAAGATAATGACCTTCACACTATTCTTGCTTATTTTTTTACTGTGTAATGGGAGCTTCCTTTGTAGTTGTACTTGCTGTTGAAACACGGCTGTGATGTTGGCCACACTAGGGAATGTAAATGGCAGCATTTGCAAGTCAGATCTGTACATTTGAATTTTGCATGTTAATGAAGAGAAAAGGTGTTTAAGAGTTCTCAATAACAGTCAGTTCTCAACACATTTTTGTGGACAAACAGCCATCATAAACAAAATGACGACAGCAAATATAGGTTGGCTAGAGAATTATGCTTCAAAAGTCCTTGAATGGAAATTGTTTTGCCAAAGAAGTCCATTAGAGTGCTTTAATAGATTTCTTTTTCTCCCCCCGTCGGTTTGTTACTCTTCAAGTACCTCAATGTTTGTACGTTTTTATTCTTAAATTGCACCTTTTATGCTATTTTAAAAGCTCCTAATTTAGTTTTGGAGGTCACCTACAAATATGAATCAAAGGTCAAAAAACTATTTAGTTTCATTTTCTCATAATATACATTTTAAATCACCCCATTTTTTAATGGCTCTCAAGCGACTTGACGGATAAATCCGAGACACCCCTCGCTGCAGCCTGTAGCACGATGACGTGGCTGGATCAGATCCAATACGTACTGGATGTTATACACACGTCTAAGGTTAAAATGCGTATGCATAGACGCGTATGCGCTGGTCTTAAATGACATGTATGGTCAATATTGTATTTAGATGATGTCCTAACCTGTGTAGAAGTAGTACTGATAAATAGTAATTATTGATGAATAAGTCATCGTGACGCTGAAGTTATCCTAGTTTCTCTCTGCATACATGCAAAACAGTTAAAATTGTAACATATTTGGTCATATTTGCTGTTGAGTGGAAGCAAAAATGAGTCAAGTAATTGTCTGTCATTTTAATCCTCAAGGTACAATACAAAAAGATCAGTAAACAACTTAAAATACTAGTACACATTCAAGGGAAAATGCAAAACGTGTGTCCTGATTTCGTGAGCATGTTAAAATGTGAATGAAACCACAGCGCATGCGCGTCCAGTACGTGTTGGATCTGATCCAGCTACGTCATCGTGCTACAAGCTGCAGCGACGACTTCTTGATAAATCCGTCTCTCTAAATCCCTCCCTTCCGCGAGCCTGCTCTGCTCTGATTGGCCAGGTGGCCCAGTCTGTTATGATTGGTCTACCGTGCACAGCCCGTGTTTAAGAAGCTTATAGTGGCCCACAGCTGCTTAGCAGAACTATTTCAGTAAGACACTAATAATGTGAGTTAGCCAGAAACTATACAGTATAAAACAATATAAACCAAGTGTTTTGAACACCTGGCAGAAAAGCTGTTCCAAATGAACTGGGTGTTGACCCATCTTTCAAGAGCGAGCGTTTTGCGAATCCTGTATTGAACTCCGAGATTTGAGTAACTGTCGTCAGTAAAATTTCGTGTTTGAGGGGGGGTCAAGTTGTTATGCAATTATGCAATTGTATTTTTTAGTGACGTAGAACTGTCACGCAGTATAGGCTCCAGCTCAGAGTCGATTCTTTCTTTTGGGAGGCAATAACTTTATTTATCATGCACTTTCGACTTTAAAACTTTGCAGAACTTTACATCCACTGACAGCTATATTACACACTGCATGAAAGAGAATATTCGAAAACCATAATAGGGGCACTTTAAAAGCTGTACTGAGTTGAAACGAAATGTCCCACATATCGTCCACAGAGGTTGTAATTGGCTCTGATGACTAAACACAGCATCAAGAGAGGACTGCAAGACTCATTCCTTCCATCTGGTAGCATAAAGCTATTTCTTATTGCCTGACTGTCTTTTTTTGCCGTTCTATATGAATTGCAGTTAAAATCTTTTGTTAAATATAATAATTTTGAGCCTTTTGTCCAGAGCAGTCTCTCAGTTTGGAAGACTATATCACATCATAGGAAATACATGCTGGGAAGGGCTGAGCTTTGAAGTTGTGTACCTTTGTACTCTGCTGAACGTTTTCTCACTTAAAGTGAATAATACATTGAGTGAATAATGCATTTGCTTGCGATTGCATATAGTACACTGTGCCACAACAATGGTACTTACATCTGGAAAACATTTTCATTCTGTCATACAAAAATTGTAGAAGGTATTGACCTTTGCTTTAGTATGCAGTGACCCATAAAACTGAACATAATCATTGTTAGATGTTTTATTTTTTTGCATTTCCTCATTAAACTTTTTTTTTTTTTTTTTCAGAACATTTTTAATTACAGATCAGAGTTACCTAAAAGGGACTCCTAGCTCTTGTGGGTCGGCACTGATGAAGATGAAAAGACTCATGGTGGGATATTCATAATGATGTTACGGTAAACAGCTCAGCTGGGTGATTATTACAGAAACTCCCATTACACATGTGATCACAAGAAAACATTTGCACTATATTAGTGACTGGAGAGCTATATAAACAGCTCATTAAGGTTTACTGGACAAGCAGAGCTGATTCATCACTATGGTGACTTTGTCCATCCTTTCTGAATAAAAGTTTTACCACACATTTTTGAAGTGTGTGCGTGTGCGTGTGCGTGTGCGTGTGCGTGTGCGTGTGCGTGCGGTTCAGGTATACCCTACGTCTATGAAATGTCCCCATAAAACATGAAATGTATATCATGAAGTGTATATACTGATCAAGCATAACATTATGACAGGTGAAGTGAATTACACTGATTATCTCTTCATCACGGCACCTGTTAGTGGGTGGGATATATTAGGCAGCAAGTGAACATTTTTTCCTCAAAGTTGATGTGTTAGAAACAGGAGAAATGGGCAAGCGTAAGGATTTGAGCGAGTTTGACAAGGGCCAAATTGTGATGGCTAGACAACTGGGATAGAGCATCTCCAAAACTGCAACTCTTGTGGGGTGTTCCCGGTCTGCAGTGGTCAGTATCTATCAAAAGTTGTCTAAGGAAGGAACAGTGGTGAACCGTCAACAGGGTCATGGGCGGCCAAGGCTCATTGATGCACATGGGGAGTAAAGGCTAGCCCGTGTTGTCCAATCAAACAGACAATCTTAATGCTGGTTCTGATAGAATGGTGTCAGAATACACCGTGCATCGCAGTTTGTTGTGTATGGGGCTGCATGCATGTTGATCACTGTCCACTGCCGAAAGCGCCAACAGTGGGCACGTGAGCATCAGAACTGGACCACGAAGGAATGGAAGAAGGTGGCCTGGTCTGATGAATCACATTTTATTTTACGTCACATGGATGGCGGGGTGCGTGTGAATAGCTTACCTGCGAAACACATGGCAACAGGATGCACTATGGGAAGAAGGCAAGCCGGCGGAGTCTGTGTGATGCTTTGGGCATGTTCTGCTGGTAAACCTTGGATCCTGCCATCCACGTGGATGTTACCTAATACTAATAATGACCATGTACACCCTTTCATAGAAACGGTATTCCCTGGTGGCTGTGGCCTCTATCAGCAGGACAATGCGCCCTGCCAAAAAGCAAAGGTTCAGGAATGGTTTGAGGAGCACAACAACGAGTTTGAGGTGTTGACTTGGCCTCAGTTCCCCAGATCTCAATCCAATCGAGCATCTGGGGGATGTGCTGAACAAACAAGTCAGATCCATGGAGGCCCCACCTCACAACCTACAGGACTTAAAGGATCTGCTGCTAACATCTTGGTGCCAGATACTACAGCACACCTTCAGGGGTCTAGTAGTGGAGTCCATGCCTCAACGGGTCAGGGCTGTTTTGGCAGCAAAAGGGGGACCAACACAATATTAGGTCATTAGGTCATAATGTTATGCCTGATCAGTGATCAATATACACACTACTGTTTAAAAGTTTGTGGTAAGATAAAAAAAAAAAAATCAAGTATATAATAATAGTATTTTTTTTTGTCTGTAAATATAACATTTGATGCTGACATGGCATATTAAGATATTGTTCATTATATCTATATAAAATCTATCTACTTGTATACAGTGTGGGCTTAGACTACTCCGAAAGTATTGTACAAAAATGAAGGATTTCCTATTTTGTGACAGTTACATGATCAGCTTTGAGCCAATAATCCGGACAGAAATGTTCTGAGCGTCAGAACAACACTTCCTTCTTTCATTTAGCCAATTTTAGAAATAGCAATGTTTCATTGGCATGCTTCTACCTGCAGATGGGAAAAGACAGAAGCAGAAACGAAACATGTCTCAGCCCAAACTGAACTATCCAAGTTCTGAATGGTGCTATTAGTGATAATGGCATAATTATTGGCTCTAGTTGGTAAAACAGATACCTTTGTGAACGCACACTGCGAACAAATTATCACCCTTCCTACACATCTTTAAAAATGTATAAGAGTCTCAGGCTGCAGGGCCAACGACTTGATAAAATCAGTTTCTTTTTTTAACAAATTGTTGAATAGCTGTGTGATGAAAAAACTGATACTGTAATACTATGTTTTTCCATGTTGGATGTCTCAATATTTTCCATACATTTGTCGATATGCATTAAAGGGATAGTTCACCCAAAAATGTCATTTACTGACCCTCATGTTGTTTCAAATCTGTTTTTTACCATGGAAGTCAATTGCTACCATCAACTGTCTGGTTATCAACAGTCTTCACAATAACTTATTTTGTGTTCAACAGAAAAAAATAAACCTATATAGGTTTTTGGAACAACAGGATGAGTGACCTATCCCTTTAAATATATTAAGTTAAATACATTCTCTGCAAGCAGCAAGTGTTTGTGAATCAAAACAAATGTAAATCAACTGTAGTTGATTTACTGTCTGACTCCTAATTACATGTGTGATGAAGCAGAACTTGTATGGCAATTAATCACGCCATTTAAAAAAAAAGACTGACTGGCATTTCTTGGATGCCAGAAGGTTTTTATTTATTTATTTTAATCTGCTCTGTTAGGTGTGTGCGTCTCTGCATATGGCCATCTGAGATCATTTCTCAGCAGCCGTCTGTGTTAGATAGCTAGTTCTGGGAGACCCCCATAAGGAACTGATGGACCATTACATGACAACAGCCTCTGACTGTCAGCACTCACAATAAAACATTTCGCTCCAACTGAGTTATTAGACATGATATTAGTCCCCTGTGCCAAGTTTATATCGTGACTGATTGGTGTCCAAAATTCTTTACTTTCTTTCTGTACTAGAGAAAGATTACGATTGATGAGAAATATAGGGATATACTGTATATTTTAAATCATTTAAATCAATAATTTATGTATTTTATTTATTGAGAACTAATGATAAATTATAAACTGCTGTAAGAAAGTCTGAGTGTTCTCAATAATGTACTATTATGATGGCTATTTATAATAATATATGTACAATATGCGTATTTTTAAGTCATTGTATTGTAGGATAAGAATGAGCAAGTGCCCATTTATCGGGCCCATATTACATCAGCACAGAACTCAATACAAAATTATGATGAATCCGTTTCTTTGAGTAATATCATAATTTACCATTAGTTCCCAGCTTCTGCAATCTTATGATTCAATCTGTGACTACAAGTATTTTGTTACATTCAAAAGTGACAGAAAACATCTAGGTCAGAATATAACCCTGGTTCTCTCAGAGGGAACGAGATGCTGCGTCATAACCTTGATGCTATGGGAAGACCCCTTACGTGACCGGCGTCTGAAGCATGTGTGAAAACACGCCAACTGATTGGCAGATGGCAGGTTGTGAGTATAAAAGGCCGTCTGCGTTGGATGTCTTCAGCTTTTTGTCTGAAGGAGACGTGCAGCATGGCAACGAGACAAGCATCACGTTCCCTCTCAGGGAACTAGGGCAGTGGTTTTCAAAGCACATTTTGTCTCCCTCATTTATCACACCTGATTCAACTCATCAGCTCGTTAGTAGAGACTGCAAGAACTAAATTGGCTGTGTCTGATAAGGGAAACATACAAAATGTGCAGGGCTGGGGTGCCTCCAGGACAGGTTTGAAAACCACTAAACTAAGGTTATATTCATAACCTATACGTTCCTTTCGAGGAAACTTAACACGCACTGGACGCAATGGGAATGTTAATACCCTCTTCGCCATGCTACACAAGTGCCTGCCTCACTAAGCTCTGAAGATGTGCACAATCATAGTGAGCTCGCTCTAAAAACTCAAGGACTGGAAGGTCAATTCAGGCGCATTACTGTGACCTCTTGAGGAACGGCATTATTAACGGCAACCCATACCCAGGGAGCCTATAAAACCCCTCTTTAACACCTAAATATGCGCGGTCAGGGCCAACTCTAACCCTTAGCCTCATCGGCTAATGTTGCCTATTCCCATAGCTCTAGCAAGGAGGGCAGAGAGTAGGCCACCACAGCATGATGCTGCTTTTAAACTCTGTCTTCATACTCCTCATGACCTTGGGAAATGTATTACATAGGTCCTAACTGGAGGGGCGACAGTTGTTGAAGTTGGGTGCTAGTATTTTTCCTTATATCTTCATATTTATTAAGGAGAAGCAACATCTGAGAAAGTGGGTAGCAGAATTTCCTATCTTTCCTCACCGATGCCAGCTAGTGCAAAACTATAAACAAGGAAAGAGCATATTGCGACTACTTCCGAATTTGCTCTCTGGGGAGACAACTGATAGTATAGGGTGCGATAAGTGAAATAGCCCATCTTCTGTCAGAAATGTCTGGCAACCTTTCCTATGTGAATATGAAAGGGGCAGACACTTCTATCTCTGTGTTTATAAAGGAGAAATGGCATATGAGGAAGCAAAATAGCCCATCTTTCTTCATCGATGCCAACCAGTGCACACTATAAACACGGAAAGAGCAGAGCTTCCCCACCATGACACAGTAAATGCATATAAAGCTCCCTCAGCCAATACACACACACACACACACAAAGACAAGCAGATCCTAAAAACAAAAAGGCTGACAACATCTAAGGCAGGCACCCTTTTATACTCAAGGGTGCTCCTTGTGACATCATAGGGCTGCCATATGCCAATCAATTGCCGTGTTTTCACACGTTTCAGACACAGGCTACTCAAGGGGCATTCCCATAGCATCAACGTTAAGACACAGCATTGAGTTCCATCGAAAGGAAACTATAGATTTAGATTTGAAATCCTTTACCAGTTTAAGCTTGCGAAACCAAGTTTGACCCAAAGCTACCAGAAGCATCAACATTTGTTCTTTGCATGCACATTATGTGCAGAGGAAGTTGTTTGGAGAACATCCTCTTGTTTGGTTTGTAGACAATTTCACACAGGCTTGATTCTGCTCCTGCAAAGCTATAATCTTGTTGCGATCGTGCTATGCTGTCTGTTTCTCTGTGTGACTTGGCTGAAAGAGAGAGAACGAGAGAGAAAGAAAATGGGGAGAATCTGCTGACAGAAGGAAAGGGGGGTTCAAAGCAGGATTCCGTCCTAAAAAAAATTCCAGTGGGAAATGCGCACACTTTTGATCTTAACAACAGATGCGTAATGCTAACATGACTGAGTGTTTGAGTGTGAAATGAGAAATGTGTTCTGGTGAGAACAGAGTCGTGATACAGTTGACTTGATGTGAACAGACACTTAAATGAGTCCATGAGGAGCATATGCTTAACTTTGGAGGAGATTTTGAAACGGAGCTAATGTACTTACAGCCAAGCCTTAATTCATAATGATGGTAACATGAAATAATCCTAGTAAGTATTTTTTTTTGACATCTAGATGATCTATTATTAGTATACTATAGCAATTTTGATCCTCTGGACTCTCCTAAATCAAACTTAGTATAGTAAATATACACAATAGGTGTAAATGATTATTAGGAGAATCAAATATATATATATATATATATATATATATATATATATATATATATATATATATATATATATATATATATATATATTTGATTCTCCTAATCATTTACACCTATTGTGTATATTTACTATACTAAGTATATATATATATATATATATATATATATATATATATATATATATATATATATATATAATTGTTATTATTATTATTATTTTTCATTTATTTCTGAAATTAATTAAAATTCCCACCACAGTGTCATTTCCACCAGATCTCAAAGGTCTGTGATTGAAATGACATTTTAGTACTCTTTTTTCTAGCTAAGGCTAATTTCATAGCTAGCATTTTATGTATCATTTAAAAAAAGAATAAAAACAAAACATATAATTAAAACAATATATGCAAAATTATTCTGCTCATGTGATATTTACTTTAATGGTAACAACAATACAATACTCGACATGAATGATGAATTAATTTAATACAAGAGACTGATCTCACGTTACTTAAACAACATTTTTAAAACATTTTAATTATTACTTATAAGACATATTAGAAACATTTAACAAACAGTACAGTTTATTAAATATGCCAAATTTGGTATTATATCATGAATGGAGTTAAATAGGCTTGAACTTTTTTCCTTTTCCTCCATGCGCAGGGAAATGATGACACCAGAATAGAAATATTCATAATTCTTATTAGCTGAAAATACAGAATTATGTCACGGACTACATACATTTAAAAATTTTGAAATATTGTATTTTATTAAATAATGTATTTTATTTATAATTTACATAAAAGATAAAATGTGACCTTTTAGTTTTATCATACAGTATTTTTTTGTGCCATTACAATATTTGATTCATTAAATCTGTCTGAACATTCATTTTGGCTAAACTATACTGTGTATGATTCATATTGTCGCTATCAACGTTAAATTTTTTTGTATTATAATATGTGGTCACACCCTTAATAATCATTGATAATATTTAGAAATGTTTATTGAGCATCAAATCAGCATATTAGAATGATTTCTGAAGGATCATGTAACACTGAAGACTGGAGTAATGATGCTGAAAATTCAGCTTTGCCATCAAAGGAACAAATTACATTTTAAAATATATTCAAGTAGAAAACTATTTTTTATTCATTTCAGTTTTTTCTGTATTGTTTGATGAAATAAATGCAGCCATGGTGAACATAAGAGACAATCTTACCAACCCCAAACTTTGAAAGGTAGTATGTATGTGTGTGTGTGTGTGTGTGTGTGTGCACTGTGAAAATAATAATAATTTCAAAATTAACCTCTTATTGTTCTTTTAAGCTTCCTCTGACCTCATTTGAGAGATGTTTTTGATACTTAAAAATGGTCGTGTCCCAAAGTAAACATGCACATTTCATATGTGACTGTTATCCCATACCAATTTCAATTCTGTTTAAGGTCAGTTTGACTCCTGTAGAAAAAAAGACATTAAAATACATTGTTATAGACAAATGGCTACTGCTGTAAGTACTACATTCAGAAAATCTTTTGAATGTGATAATCTCAAGCAGTTCCATTTGTTGACTCCAGTGGCACATAAATGACACATTTCAGCTTTAAACAAAGTCTGTATGAAAGTTTTCCCCAGTCAAAATATTACCAAAGAGACATCTGCACCATTTAAAAACCATATAAGCCGGTCTGCCACTAGAATAAAAGCTCAAATTCTACATCTGTATATCTGCCAACCCACAGAGAGGACCAGCTGTTGTCAAAAAGCCTTTTTTCCTGTGTTCCGGCAGTGGGTTGAGTGATGAGAATAGGACCCCCTATGGAAGAAACTCCGTTTTGGAATTTCTTTTATAAGAATGTCACAGTTGCTTCTGATTTGGCAGCCCATTGTAACGTCTTACTGTCGTCTTCTGTCTAACTGTGACTGTCCCTGTCCGTTGTCCTGAATACAGCGCTGTGGAGAGGAGATAGCGCCATGCTTGGCGGAGCTGCAAGGGTGAATCACTGTGACAATGCACCGTGACTGAAAGCCCACTCAGCTCCGTCCCACATGCCTGTGCAGACAAGACTGTCTCTCCCTGGGTCTCTGCCCAGAGAACTGACTCAAATCAGACACAATCCAGGAAATCTTTTTACAAGGCGGACAGCTGCTTGTTGTTCTTGTGGTAGGCTCTCTTTTGTGGGATATAGGAAGAGTGATGTATAAATAGAGTAAATCTCTTCTTTTCAGCACTATAATAAAATGTGTGTATAGAGCCATTTAAATACATAAGCAGTTGTTCTTGTAATGTCCTTTTTAGCTCTCTTGAGGTGGACTTTAAACTTCCGTTTGATGTGCTGGTTATGAGAGGCAGAGAGAGTATGTGAATACTAAATTCAGATTCATGAAGGTGTTCATGCATTGTATGACAAGAGGTGTCTGTATTTAGCAAATCTGCCTTGTCAGTGGTAAAAATGATTAACTCACTTGAATGCAGATGGCTTGAAAGAAAATGACATCTGACAGAGGCTGAAGAGCCAAATAAAGTGCAAAGGATATGTTCTTTAATTGGCATCATCTTCATATGCCACATGATTCATGTGATTTATCCAGTCTTGGTTTCTCTTTAAATGGAGCATGGCAGGCATTCTTGCATGGTCCTAAAAAATGATCTGTTCAACCTAGAGTATGCAGTTATGCAGGCTTTTTTTTCTTTGCAGCACGTCGAAAGTGACAGGAAACACTTTCTGAAGGATCATGTGACACTAAAGACTGGAGTAATGATGCAAAAAATTCAGCTTTGACATCACAAGAATAAATTACATTTTAAAATATATTCAAATAGAAATTACTAATTAAACTAATAATATTTCACAATATTGCTGTTTATATTGTAATTTTTTCAGCCTTGGTTATCAAGCTTAATTTAGCTTATTAAATAAATTCATGTACAATATTCAAATTCCACTGCTCGAAACATTACACAAAAATAATGTAAAGTAATCTAAGTTAGTGCACACACATGAGGAGCAGTGAGTAGTACACACCACACACACACACACACACACACACACACACACACACACACACACACACACACACACACACACACACACACACACACACACACACACACACACACACACACACACACACACACACACACACACACACACACACACACACATGTTGTGTTTCCATGTTTTATGGGGACATTCCATAGGCGTAATGCATTTTATACTGTACAAACCGTATTTTCTATCCCCTACACTGCCCCTGCCCCTAAACCTACCCATCACAGGAGACATGCTGCATTTTACTTTTTCAAAAAAACTCACTTAGTGTGATTTATAAGATGTTTTCCTCATGGGGACCAAAAAATGTCCCCACAAGGACAAAAATTTGGATATTGCCATCTTTGTGGGGACATTTTGTCCCCATACCGTAGGGATTACCAGTCCACACACACACACACACACACACACACACACACACACACACACACAAACACACGTTTTTTTTTGTTTGGTTTTTGCTGTGGAGGCCAGGGAAACAAACCTGCAACCTTCGGGTTACCATTCTGATTCTCTAACCATTAGGACACGACTGCACCATACTATCAAAACTTCTTCCAGTCTAGCAAGTAATCTGACCTTTGACCAAATGGCAGCAAGAAATTTCAGTGAATTCAGTTTCTGACTTTCAGGAACAGACTTTGAGTGAAAATACACCCTCAACCCAATTTAACCAATCTGTTCCTGTACAGCTGGGTAGCAAATGCAAAAACTGCGGAAGGCATTTCCCTCCTAAAATCATTTTCATCATTTGGTCTGACAGACTTTCTCTCAAATCATCCATCTGTTTTCTATGAAGCGAAAGATGACGAACAGCTCGGTACCTGTCTGCGATGTTCAGTTTTGCGCTCTCTACAAAATCTGACAACAATAAATATATTCAAAGGGCACAGGACAGATGAAGGTGATCTTATAAATCATACCAATCAAATTAAATACACCAAGACCTAGTTTGTAAACTATTATTAGCAAGGTATTAGCAGGGAACATAATATTAATATTATTGGGAATATTATTATATTTTAGCAAGATACAGAGATATTTAACAGGGTTCAAAAGTCTTGAGAGTCTAAAGAGATTGCACCTTTGTACAGACCTTTGTTCGATCCTGCTTTGATTAAAACACAAAGTGCTCTTTGAATCATTCTCAAATCTTTCTGAAGAACATGATTAGTCCAATTCATGTTAGATTGAGTACGGCTGTCATAAAGCAAATATGCTGAAATTTTTAATTAAACTTCCATTCAAGTTGTTATTCTGAAAATAAAATATGTAATTAAAAAAGTTCATTAAATTAGAATGCTGCAAAATATAAGCATTTTCCCTAGTGCTTTCAGACTTTTGGAAACTGCTGTTTTTCCCTCTGAGATGTACTATAGATTATGAAGAAGAGCGTGGAAGAGAGTGAAAGAGAAGAGGGAGGAAGGTTAAGAGGAGCTCAATGCTGCTTCTGCAGCCCAGCCTACAGGCTCACAGCTGGGAGGCACTTCTGCTCTGCCCTGGGCCTTTCTTGGAGGAGTCAGTGGTGCTTTCACAGGCACACGCACACTTACTGCACTGAAAGACTGGAAGAGTTTATCAGAAAAGCGTTTTGAGCTTTAATGCACAGTGCCAGTAGCTCTATTCAGCAAGAGCTAATTAGACCTCAGAGTTTGAACAGAATTCGCAAAAGCCTCAAGTTCAAGTTTCCCTGTGGTCACCACTTTTAAAATCTTAGTTCGCAGCTGACCGTTCAAAAGGTTAACGAGTAGCTCCACTTTAAACCATGGGGAAATTTCATTTCAGTTTTGTACAGTCATCAAAAACTAGGTGAAAACAGAAAGTGCTTTTGTCAGTTCAGTCAGTTTCAGTCTGCTGTTCCTACAGGATTATTCAAATTCCAAAAGCGAAGTATAATGTTGATTATAACAAAAAATTATTCCACTTTGCCCTTCCTATTCCTATTCTTTCTTTTTTTAAATCAGGTGCAGAACTTTAACATAAATTTACAGTAAAAAAGTAGCTGATACAGTATAATGTTAATATACGAGTCTACTGAAGTACTAGGCCTACCTGTTTTTATCTGTTTTGTATATTTATAAGGGACTGACAACCACCATAAAATAAAGAAACATAATTATTTAAATGAAAACCTATTAAATGTATAGTGTCACACAGGGAATTGAATGGTTTTCACATCTATAGACCTTATGCGCCAGTGAAACAAACGTGCAGCCATCTTTAGAATTTCTTTTAAATTCTGTTTTTGCAGTAGCTCTGTATTTCTAGGCATCACTGTCGAAGAGTAATTCGCTGTTGAAGTGGATTTACTTATTGCAGAGTTAAAGAAAGTTATCCTGAGCATATATATAAAATGTATGTATATATTTATGTATATATATGTATGCGTGTGTGTGTGTGTGTAAACAATACATTTTAAGTTTATTGCAAAATATGCATATAGAAATATTTCAGTATTAGGGAGGCTGACTCTATTACGTCATTCACAGTTTCATGGGAGCGAAGGGCGCTAAAGAGATATTTTGGAGTGTGTTGCTTTTTTCAGCTCTCTGTTAGTTGTAATTTTATATATATATATATATATATATATATATATATATATATATATATATATATATATACCATGGATTAACCCCTCGCTCCCAGTAGGTCTGTCTTTGTTTATAAGTTGTCGTTCAAAATTAATTTCCAGTAACAATTTATGGTAAGGGTACATGAATTAGCATGAATTCATGCATTAATTCATGCTTAACTTATGCATTACTACATGCATTAATATCTCATGATTCATCGGGGACTAACAGGAGTTAAAAGTCTTTCATTCATGACTTCATGGATGAACAACACCTTAATTAAAACATTAACTAAGATGAGTACATCATCATGAATCATAGTTTAATATGCATGATCATGATGCTTTCATTGTTAACAAAAAACATTAGTCTAATTCATGCATGTATGACTACTTGTTGAAATGATGTTTTATTAACAAAGTTCAGGAGGAGCACATTCAGATAATTAACCTATTTAATACTTTGGGTTCAGGCCAGAATTCAGCTCGGAGCCCTGCCCCGGACAGCAGGCCAAATACGCATAACCTTTACTCTATTTAATTTGATGTAAGTGTGAACTTGTGAATTATTAATGGAATATATGAAAATCCACATTACCTCATGCATGCAAAGGTTAGACCAGTATATCAATTAATGTAAGATCTAATGTTTTTCATTAATAACGATCTCTGAGTTCATGTCTTATTCTAGCCTGCAGGTAAATGGACAGACCCCAGAATTGGCCAATCACAGCACGTAGCACATGAATTCTGTTGACATTCAAATACAGTAGTCATCATTAACTAAGCATTAGCTTCTCATGACTTCATCAAGTGTGTGGCCCTTCGACTAAAGTGGTGACTTGGGTCCTTTGAAACACTGATGAACAATGTGTTTTTAATGATGGCATAATTGTGAAATGACATGAATATGAACATGAAAGTTCAAGCCTTTACACACAATGTACAATGTACTGTGGAAACAAAATGACTTTGATCGTAATGTTACTGCTTTATTCTTAAGCGGTATAAGCCAGTTAAATCAAAAGCAATGCCTGCAAAGGAATTCAGTAGCATGAACTTTAAGTGATTAAAACTCTTAACAAAAACATAACGTTGTTAAAGGTTTTAAAAAAAAAAAAAAGGTTTCACAAACAGCTTGGTCTCTTTTAAAGGTCCCGTTCTTCGCAATTCCATCTTTCAAACTTTAGTTAGTGTGTAATGTTGCTGTTAGAGCATAAATAATACCTGTAAAATTATAAAGCTCAAAGTTCAATGCCAAGCGAGATATTTTATTTAACAGAAGTTCCTTTTCAAAGCCTACAGCAAACGGCCGGTTTGGACTACACCCCTGCACTTCCTGCTTTAATGACATCACTAGAACAGTTTGTTGACTAACCCACTGCCCACAAGAACACGCAAATTAGGGGGCGTGGTCCTGTTGCTCTCCTACGTCGAGAAGAGGAAGTGTTGTTTTTGTAGGGTGTGTTTGTCGCCATGTCATCGAGACGCTGTTATTTTCATCCCGGAGTCAAATCACCTTTGTTTGGCCTTCCCACTGACGCTGTACGTAGAGATCAATGGTTACAATTTATGTTTAACTCGGTTCCGGAAAATTATAATCACAATTTAAAACTATGAGCAGCACATTTGGCTGAGGACTGGTTCCTCAATCTCAATCAGTTTAATGCCGGATTTGCAGAAAGATTATTCTTAAAAGATGACGCAGTTCCCTCTTTGTCTGGAGAAGGCGTTGTTTATGGACCACAACCGGTAAGTGTATTTTATTATTTAAGTTGGTCTGTTTAACAGTTTATGTAACTCATTACACAAAGTGCAACGCTGTTTAGCTTTGTTAACTAACGTTGGATGGTAATTGAAACTAATCCGAAAAACTTTTTTAAAAGTGTATTCAGACACCATCGATTGTTGGTGTTTGTAATGATCAGTTTAAATGATTTGTTTATTATATCTGTTGTTTACTGTTTAACCACATGCTCGTTCAGCTGCAGCCACGTTAGCCAAATATAAAAGCATGACAACTAATGAATAGACAGCTTACCATTGTGAAACATCCTGCAAAAGTCTTTCCTGAGCAGGTTGTAATCAATCTTCTTCGATATTCTCTGGGTCTGATTCCGGCTCAAATTGATGAGGCAATATAGACATTTTTGCAATAACATTGAGTGCGCGTATCTCCCCGTTATGGTAAGAGGCGTGACCTTTCCAGGCAACGTGTGCTAAGCTGCTGTCCAATCACAACACGGGAAGCGCTGGCCCAATCAGAACTCGTTACGTATTTCTGAAGGAGGGACTTCATAGAACAAGGAAATCATCAGGCCGTTTTTAGAACAGAGAAAACAGCGGTATACAGATAAGTAAAATGTGTGAAAAATACTGTGTTTTTTACACGCGAAACATGAACTCATGTTATATTGCACACTGTAAACACAATCAAAGCTTTGAAAACACGCGAAGAACGAGACCTTTAAGGTAAGGAGCCACCTTTTAAGCCACCAATTTTGGGGTCTGTCCATTTACCTGCAGGCTACAATGAAGAAGACATGAACATGCTTAATAACTCAAAGGCATTAAAAACATTAGTTCTCACATTAATTGATATCAAGTAGAGGTAACTGCAGGCTGGAGCAATGGGCGTGCCATAAGGTCGGAAAGAAATGGGGCGTGCCATGAGGAATGGGGCGTGCCGTAAGGTCTTTTCAATTGGACGCGAAAAGCTTCCTGATCCGCATAAAAGCGAGCCATAAACTTAATCACTATAATTACACAAATAATTATACAAGACAAAATACATTTCTTTCATTGAAAAAAAAAGCAATAATGATATTGAGAATACATTCAAAAGTATGTTACCTTCGAAACTTTCTGTATGGCGCGGGTTACGTGACGTCATCACCAGACTTTTAAGGTTCAATCATAAAAACATTCATACTGTTTGTGATAAATGCACTTTTGTAACACATCACTTGAAGATTTTAAACATTTATTTTTGTATTGCCCTTTTTCTATTTCATTTTGGACTGACTTTAAAATAGATATTCCTAAAATAGAAGTTCCTATTAGAATTTAGAACCTCTTGACATTTTACTGTTTCCAAAACCCATATTTTTCTGAAAAACAAAATATAATTAAATGTTGCCGAAGTTTTATATGCATGACACAAATAAAAGAAACCTCCTATATTACCTTTAATAAGACTGATCTCACAGTATACTTTGAAACCCTTTCAAACATGAGATCACAAAACAGTTTTCTACCTTGATTCATAAACTTTTATTTTTATATTTATTAGTATTGTTCATTTTATACTTGTTATTCTCTGATTTATACATTTTGAGCTGTATTTACAATGGTTTGTATTAATCGTTTTTTATTGCATTATACTTGAAATGTCTGTAATAGTAAAATTAAAATAATTTGTTTTTAATTATTTTTAAGATAAAAATGTCTCCTGACACTATTTAAGTCATACTAATTTTGTACTTTCATTTAAAGTACATACAAAGTAAAACTAATGTTATTTTTATAATAGTACAGCAAATGTTTTTGTTGTATAAAGGCATATATATATATATATATATATATATATATATATATATATATATATATATATTCTTCTCACTGTAACATGTGTCTGTCAACAACAATTAAATAATTACCAAAGGGGAAAAATGTCAAGCAAAGAGACCAACAAATTATATCGCACATATATTACCCCTGTCATCTTTTTTCCTTCTAAAGGAAATAACGATTTTTTTTTTAGCTAAAGGAAATTACGTATAACTATGGTTAATGCTGATTGGCCAACGCAATTGCCAGGAGGAAGCTCCTTTGACCAATGAGAAACCTCTTACCACGCCCCTACCTCTTGCCACGCCCCTACCTCTTGCCACGCCCATTACTCCAAGCTGCAGCTACCCGTGTCTCATTGATATGCTGGTCTAGCCTGTGCATGCATGAGATAATGTGGATTTTTGTATATTCCTTTAATAATTCAAGTAGTCTTACATGCATGAATTCATGATGATTTATGTACCATAACTGTAGCTTTATCCATGCATTGTAAAGACCAATGTTTTTGTGAACAAAGAAAACATCATGAGTTAATGTTTTAATTAAGGTGTTGTTATTCCACAAAGTCATGAATGAAAGACTTTTAACTCCTGTTAGTTCCTGATGATTAATGAGATATTAATGCATGAGTTAATGCATGAATTCATGACAATTCATGTACCCTACCATAAAGTGTTACCCAATTCCTTAAGGAGAAAATGAATGGATTTTTTACTTTTGGAACCTAACCGTTGTGTTCTATTGTCACAGTTATGGACTTTTATTTTGATATTCGGTTTTATTTCCTTTAGTTCCTGTTTCCCTGCTTTCGGTTCTGGGTTACTGCTTATGTCTTTGTTTGTTTCAATGGTTGCTTATAATTTTCACCTGTCTTTCATTATGTTTGCCTTGTATTTATACTCATTCCATCCCTTGTCGGTTCTCATTTGAGTTTATATGGTTGTGATATAGGCCTATGTACATTCATATATGGTGATCGCTCTTATGCCACAAATGCTGTCGATAAGATTTACTTGTTCTGAACTAAGGATATTTCTAGGGATATATGCAGGCATGATGCTGTATTGGAGGTCGTGTACAGTAATGGGTCTCTGAAAGTGTAATTAACTTCAAAGCATGCTTGCTAATGCTGGTTAATTAGAAGCTCTCTGGAATGCAGAACTATCAGGAATAAAACTGCAGCGGATGAAGAGATTAGAAAGAAGATCACGATTGGAGAAGGAGAAGCACATGACCGGTGATCTATAGTTATAATGACCTGATTATAGCCTACAACACATGCTCCAATTAAACTGATTAGGCCACAGAAGGCTTGTTTAATCACAAAAAAAAGCTATGTTAGGTCCCCTTTAAAGATGAACAAAAGCCCTGTTAAACTTAAAACAACACTACAAACAGTCAGTTTTTTTGTTTGTGGATTTTTTTTACGTGAGAGAAAGCACCCTCTCCTTCAAAAAATAAAGAAACAAAAGGGTGCATAAATGTTACTCTCATTTTCTTGATCAACAAAAACATATTCCAATGCAAAAAACTCCTGAACTGTGGCTGGAGTTGTGAGAGATGTCTGAACAGTGTTTTTATCAACAGCTGAGAAAACACAAGGTTTAAATAACTAAAGGAACCAGAGCTTATGTTGTGTTGCTCTATTCTGCTTGCATTCTGCACTGTTGAGCATGCAAATTGGATTACATTAAACACAAACCATTAGGACACACAGATGCTCCATGTTCTCCTAAAAGTTCTACAATCTAGCAATCATATGCATTATATTTTTTACTTTTAACGCTTTCTTTAACGGAATAAAGGCCTTTTTCAGCATAGTGTATAGGTCTATAGTTAAATGGTAAAAATTGCTGAGATCAATTTAATAAGCTATTATGAAGGATGTAATATGGTAGCTGAAACGTGGCCTGTGTCTGAATCTGCTGTGCTCAACTAACATTCATTGAATGTGTACTCTAATGCATTATGCATTCACACACTTGCTTTATGTTTTGGAACCACCGCCACAGAAGTTTTTGTGACACTGCCGATGCATGAAGAAAGCTCTTGAAGACACACTTCAGCCATAGTGTGTGTTTGTGTGTACTACCTTCCCCACAGACTAGATGGCAACTTTGGTCTGCATTTTATATTTTTATGGAAGTTTCTCATTGGTCTCTCCCCTTTTTGGTTGCACATCTCTGCATTTTGTTGCTTCATGAATAAAATAACATTAAAAAAACATCACCTCAACACGGGCTTCATCCTCTAGTTTCAGCTGAGAAACATATTACTAATTGTCAGATTACAAATTATTCATCACATTATTTAATGCATTATGCATTAGATATGCAAGCGAAGCAGAGAGGAACTGAGGGGAGGTTCTGGAGCTTTGACTGTAGGTGGCCCATCTCTCGCCCGGACAGGGCTGACAGCTTCGCCGGAGGAGGCTGGACAACTAAACATAAAAACACTCTCAGTAGTGCCATTGCTAGCTTTCTAATTGGCCTTACTGACAAATCCTTAAAGTTGTAGCCATCCCATGAGCATATCCGCCTGCTCATCAATGGCCTCCAATTGAATAATAAAACCAGAACTAGTCATGACCTCTCACCTTTATAAATGTCCTTCCATCTAAGCTGTAACACATCATTAATTGAATCTGAAATTTACAAGACACTGTGCACAAAATCTCTCTCCAATTACATGTCTTAAAAAGCATGTTGCAGAATAACTTTTATTTTAAGATTAATACATTTATTTTTTGGGGGTGGTACACATGGGTGTGTTATACACTGACACATACAGGTGAACACTGGAAAAATGGGCAAGCGTAAGGATTTGATCTAGTTTGATAAGGGCCAAATTGTGATGGTTAGATGACTAGGTCAGAACATCTCCAAAACCGCAGCTCTTGTGGGGTGTTCCCGGTCTGCAGTGGTCAGTATCTATCAAAAGTGGTCCAAGGAAAAGGAACAGTGATGAACCGGCGACAGGGTCATGGGCGGCCAAGGCTCATTGATGCACGTGGGGAGCGAAGGCTGGCCCGTGTGATCCGATTAAACAGACGAGCTACTGTAGCTCAAATTGCTCAAGAAGTTAATGCTGGTTCTGATAGAAAGGTATCAGTATACACAGTGCATCACAGTTTGTTGCGTATGGGGCTGCATAGACTCAGACCAGTCAGGGTGCCCATGCTGACACCTGTCCACTGCCGAAAGCGCCAACAGTGGGCATGTTAGCATCAGAACTGGACCACGGAGAAATGAAAGAAGGGGGCCTGGTCTGATGAAACACGATTTCTTTTACATCACGTGGATGGCCGGGACGGAACAGAGACTTGAAAAAAAAGATTGTTTCTTTATTAACACAGATGAGCAATCAGTAAATGCAGGTGAATATTTGCAGACAGATATGGCAGTTGGCAGATGATATAATTAATGGAAAGACACTGACAGTCTTTGTGTTGCAGGTGGATAGGAGATCGTGGATTGTAGATGAGAGATGGAGATCAGACCTCGGTGAGGGACCAGGCAAGTAGCAGATTTGCTGGAACATGGAATGGGAGACGATGGAGACAACAAGGAACTGGAAGACGATGGAGGAACACAGGAGATTGGTACAAAGGCTTTGGGAACACAGGAATAGCAGGTAAAGGGGGTCCAATTGCTCTAACGAGGCCAGACAATGTGAGTGTTCGAGGTGTGTGCTTATATGCAGCGGCGATTGGTGAGAGAAAATGAGCTGCAGGTGCGAGTGATCAGTATTCTGGTGATTGCGAGCATTGTGACTGGCTGATCCGTGACACTTTTTTTTTTTTTTGAAAGACGTTCTGATATTCACCCTCTCAGCACTTGTTTCTGCCAGTAAACTGCACCTGGGCTACATGTCATGCCAATATGTTCTTCATTTAAACTTGCATTAATAAGCAGTGGGTGAGTTAGTGAAAACACATAGCAATTAGTGAAAGTCCAAAGCTGCAGCAGTTTTGGCTAATCATTTTTTAATATGATTCATAATTCATTGAATTAACTGACTTGGTATCTTAATGCTGAGGAAAATGCTGACTCTTCTGTGCAAGTATTAATTGGGCTCCTGTGAAATGCGATGAGCATTTGGGCTCTTCGGCTCCAAACGGTAGTCTTGTTGCATCGCTTTGTAATATTTGTTTCAAGCTGCCATTTTCTTCTTTTGTTGCTGATATGTGTCTGTCCCTAAAACATTAACAAATGTCGGTCCGGCCTCCAAATAAAATAACACCGGTTTGTAAAGGGTGTCTCTCAAAACCAATACCAGCATGTCTTCACGTTCCTCCACACGCAGCAGTTCTTCTGCACGTTAGTCTTTTAGCCCTTGATGTGTTGTGCTTGTGTTTCTGCACTTCACAGTATGTTTGTGGACCCATAAAGCTGAGAGTCATTACAACCCCACCAAACCCACAAAAGAGCTGCTCAGTTGCTATGACAACTGAAATAAAAGCAATTAAGGATGATTTAAGTAGAAAAGGCAGATCCAAGTTTGCACATAGCCCTCTCAATTCTGCTATGCATTGAAGTGATCCTTTATCCACGCTTATCTCTTTGTGCGTCATCCCGTGTAACAAGACTAAAGTGCTGACAAATGAACAAGGCTACTGGTTTAGTGTGCCTTGAGCAAGTATAAAAGGAGAGCGTATAGACTTAATGAAGAATTAAACGATACATATGAAAATAATGCTGACTGCCTGCTTTTTCCGCCAAACCTCACTTGGTCATTTTGATCTTGATTTCAGCATCTCTGCAATTTTGCCAAACCATGGACAAATATCTGCTTAAACATAAAAAAATGCTTAATCTAAAGAGGACCAATTATGTTTTTTTACATGTTCAACTTTCTTTAGTGTGTAATGTTGCTGAGCATGAAATGGTCTGCCAAGATACAAAGCACAAAGGAGTTAAGGGGTGGTCACACTGCACTTTTCACTCCATTGACTTCCATTCAGATGTGTCAGACCCGAAGCTCATGTGAAAAGTCTTGCATTTCGCTGCGTTCCAAAGTTAAGCTCTGTGAACTCTGAGCTGCGAATTCGGATCACGTGACGACGTGTGACCAGTAGAAGATCGATACCTCACACCATGATCTCTTGGCTGAATTAAAAGAACAATATTTTTGCAGTAAAGTTGAGTATATTGTATATTAAAAAAAAAAAGTGAATTACTATTTGATATTTATTGAATTCATGTATATAAAATATAAGCTTCAGAGAGTCTAGTGTCTGAAAGTCTAGTGTGATAGCAGCTTTATTCTATATATCAGTAAGAACTGTGGACACTCTCAATCACAATGATTGTAGTCTTGAGTAAACGTCACAACATCCTCATTTTAATAATTCCCACCCAAAGCATACAGAGAAAAAAAAGGAGCGAAGCCTGGCTGAGTTGCGTGTGTGTCATTTCCAAAACAAACTCAAAGCGGTTGACCAATCACAACACACTTGTCCAGCTGACCAATCAGAGCACATTGAGAACTAAACAGAGCGTTACTGACAGACTGAGAAGAGAGGTGCTGCAACAATGCAAAATATTAAAAAAAATTTTTTTACATCCAAGCATAAAAAACTATTCTAGTAGATCAAAATTAAGACTTTGAAAGGGCATAATGTGGCCTCTTTAATACATTATTCAGAAAACAATTTTCTCTGCTTATTTTGTATTCAGGTTTGCTGTTATCGAATTGGCTTACATTTGGGGATGATTGAAGAGGTGGAGGGTGGTTGAATACAGTCTGGTGAAAGTTAGAAAAATGACAGAAGTGGCTTACGGCACCTTTTAAGCCTGTGCAGTCGCCCAGATTCATGCCTCATGTTCCATAGAATGACACCTGCTGGAGTAATGCTGACAAAGCTGCATCCGTCTCATTCCATCAGCCACATAATTTGATGTTCTTAGTGCCCTGTTAAGTACACTGTCATCCCTGCTCTGTTGTAAAGATTAACAGAACATTTCGGAGAATGTGCAGTACAGGAAAATCAAACATGAAACGAGAGCATTCAACTCCTTGTTTGGTCAGGAAGATGCTGCCTTTACTGATAAACGACCCATTTCAGTTACTGCACTTTGAATTCAAGCACACATGCTAACATAGCCTGTTTATATTTCTAAATTTTTATTCTCCTTGTTATCGACTAAAAGTTGTAGATGAATTCTAACACTCCAGTTTTTTCTGTTGTGATAAAAGGTGTAAAGTAAATATTTAGCTTAGCTAATAAATGGATACAAAAAGTGTTAGCTTTTCATTGTTTTAGATTATATAGATTACAAGCTACCCATTTAAAATGTAAAAAGTAGTGTAACTATTTCTATTACTTTATATATAAGTAATGTAACATGTAATGTAAATGATTACATTTGATAATTTTTTGATAATCTTTTTACATTTCTAATGAATGTTTTCAACTGTTAATCATTTCCAAACATTTAAACCATGCAGGGTTAACCTTACAGTATTACTTTATAGTACTTTATAGTATTACAGTAGTAGTAAACAGCCACCACCAAATCAGACTTAAGTATTTCTTTTTACTTTAAGATAAATCTTAGGAGAGGTTAAATACTGATTTCTGGATGAAGTTATCTTTAAATTTCCAGCACTGGAACACATTTTTATCACTTGCCATGGTGGCAGCTCTCAGTCAGGTTGTAGCCTAAAGCTTTCAGCGGCAATGTGGATTGATGTAATCGATGACGTGGTGCTGCAAATTCAAACGAGACCCAATCAAAAGCATCAGAATAGCATCACTTTACCAAATGGCCTTTAAATGGTAGGAGGCATCGTGCACATCAAAAACAGGCAAAGCAACAAATTAATATTATTTAACATATCCTAGCTTTTTACAAAAAATATTCAGATGTAAACCCCTTTGTAATCGTTAACATTTTCATAAGTAACTGTAATTTAATTACACTTTTTTTTTCTCTGTAACTGATTACAGTTACGTTTATTTTGTTATTAAATTACATAATTCAGTTACATGTAACCATTTACTCCCCAACACTGTATGCGGATGTGACCAGTCTTCTTTGTGCTCCCTGCCATTACCATACATTTCTTAGGTTAAATAAAAGTTAGCTTAAGCATGCTAACATGCGCTAATAGCAAACTGCAAGAAATCCAGCTGGGTTACTTTGACGTCTAATTTGATTGTTTTCATTCATTTAGTTGCTGCTACACCAGAAATCTGAATAGAGTTCACAGTTTTATTTAATGTTAAGAAAACTAATTTCCAGGGTGCAGCCAACTAAATTATATTTAGCCACAGAATTATTTTTGAGTGTAAAAAAACACAAAATCAAAAAAAAAAAAAACAATCATCTTTTTGGGTCAAACACTTGCCTCTCCCCTTGACTTTCATGAAAACAGTGCATGACAGTTAATACACTGGCCAAAGTAATATAAAAGGAATTACGTCTTTTCACCCTCTTTCCACAGAGCTTTGTTCTATAATGATGGTAATGGCTTCAGTGCTTCCTGTTGAAAGACCTCTTGCTTCACTGTCTGACTTTCAAAGGTGAAAAGCTTTTAAGGTATAATGGAGACACAAATGTTACTTCCAGTGCTGCTGAATTAGCTATGCCTCATCACCTTTAACAACTAATGGGGAGAGAAACGTCCTGGACTGAGGGCTGTACCTGGACTTAAATGGGTCTTTCTTTGAGAGCACTCCCCTTTAAGAACACAAGTGCACAATCAAGGCTTCTGTAATAGCAACTGTCAACTAACCTCAGGTTGCGCTGCATTATTCACTCACTAAATATTTAATTCACTTGTACCTTTATGTCAAAGAATTGCTGTGAACTTCAGGACAAATTGCTGTACATGGTGCTCTTAATGTGGGATACCTTTGGCTATTTATTCTCACATAATTCAATATAGCTTTGGCACTGTTTTATTCATTAGCTTTAAGATCTTCAGGATCAATTGATTTGATTACTAACAATGCTTTGTCAGGTTAATTTGATTGGGATGACTTTTCAGAAGACGTTTGAGTGCCTAAAGATGGATAAACCAAATAATGCTCTTTTCTAGACAGCTAGGAGCCGGGAAAAGGCTGAATGTGCATTTCTCTTCTCTAAATCTGGTTCACAGGTATTTGAATGAAGATTAGGACAATCACACAGCGTGGTGAATTTAAGCTCACTGACTGTACATATTCTTAGCTGATTTTCTAAGATGTGGAGTATCCTCAAATTTTCTCCGAGGGGAAAATCAAAGAGCAGCAGTAAAATTTGTGTCAGCGCTTACAAGAATATCTAGAGGATGGATCCTCTTAACCAGGATGTAAGTGCTGCTCTGATTCTGTAGTGTTTAGATTCACCAGGCCCAGCTTTATGTGGCCCTGTAATGTTGCCTGGTTCCGTCTACTGCATATTTCTGCAGACCTACAGCAGCTAAGACAGAAAATCAAACGCACACAAAAATCACATGCCAGTCCTCAGATTTACAAGCTCCAGTAGTTTTCATACTTGATCATACATATAGCATCAGAACTATACTCATGGGGCTGTATTACAGAAACATAATAAGAATCTGTTTTCTAGCACGGTAATTTCACTTAGGAGATAACATTTCTTCTATATCTCAAAATTGACCTACACTATATTTAATTAATTAATACATGATTGATTAACTTTTTCTAACATTTTTCAATGTACATTTATGAAATGCACTTTCTGTAAAGCTGCTTTGAAACAATGTGTATTGTGAAAAGCGCTATAGAAATATATTTGAATTATATTGCCAAAAGTATTGGGACACACCTCCAAATCATTGAATTCAGGTGTTCCAATCACTTCCATGGCCAAAGGTGTATAAAATTAAGCACCTAGGCATGCAGACTGCTTCTACAAACATTTGTGAAAGAATGGGTCGCTACAGTAACTCAGCCATGAACTTGTAGGCCACATAAAATCACAGAGCGGGGTCAGCACATGCCAAGAAGTCGCTAATTTTCTGCAGAGTCAATAGCTACAGACCTCCAAACTTCGTGTGGCCTTCAGATTAGCTCAAGAAAAGTGTGTAGAGAGTTTCATGGAATGGGTTTCCATGGCCGAGCAGCTGCATCCAAGCCTCACATCACCAAGTGCAATGCAAAGCATCAGATGCAGTGGTGTAAAGCACACCGTCACTGGACTCTAGAGCAGTGAAGACATGTTCTCTGGAGTGACAAATCACGCTTCTCTGTCTGGCAATCTGATGGACGAATCTGGGTTTGGTGGTTTCCAAGAGAACGGTACTTGCCTGACTGAATTGTGGCAAGTGTAAAGTTTGGTGGAGGGGGGATTATGGTGTGGGGTTGATTTTCAGGGGTTTGGCTTGGCCCCTTAGTTCCAGTGAAAGAAACTCTTAATGCTTCAGCATACCAAAACTTTGTGGGAACAGTTTGGGGATGGCCCCTTCGTGTTCCAAAATGATACAACCAGTGCACAAATCAAGGTCTATAAAGTCCTGACCTCAACCCGATAGGACACTTTTGGGATGAATTGGAGGATAGAGTGCAAGCCAGGCCTTCTCGTCCAACTTCAGTGCCTGACCTCACAAATGCACAAATCCCAGAAGAGTTAAAGCTGTTATAGCTTTAGGACATCCCCATATTAAACCCTATGGATTAAGAATGGGATGTCATTAAATTTCATGTGCATGTAAAGGCAGGCATCCCAAACCTTTTGGCAATATAGTGTATAATGCAAAATCCACTTAAACATGGTGCTTGAACATAAATGTATGTTGGCAGTGTATATACACAACCACCTTATTATGGTAAAAATCCACCCACTCATTTTTTTTTATCCCCATAAATCATAAGCAGTGTCTGAGAATAAGCCGTTTGCAATTTCTATGCATTTTGACTTTACATTGCACAGGCCCCATCCACGAATCCTGATAGACTCTGTTTAGACCCCATCCTGAATGGCTTTAAAACACATGCAGATAATAAACTGAAATACAAAATCAACTTTCATAATGATGAAGAACTGCGATGTCATGTGAGCGTGACCGCGATAGATATGATCATTGAAACCAAACAGATATTTTAGTTTTTGGCAGAGTATCCGAGGCATGAGCTATAGAAGCTATGCCCTCTTCTGGAAAGTTGGGTGGGGAGCAGCAGCTCATTTGCATTTAAAGATACAAACAGCATGTATTTCCTTCTACTCAAAAATGGGCATTTACAACATGATATAATAAATTATCTGTGGGGTATTTTGAGCTGAAACATTCTGGGGACACCTGAGACATATATTATACAGGTCCTTCTAAAAAAATGTGCATATTGTGATAAAAGTTCATTATTTTCCATAATGTAATGATAAAAATTAAACTTTCATATATTTTAGATTCATTGCACACCAACTGAAATATTTCAGGTCTTTTATTGTTTTAATATTCAATTCAATTCAATTCAAATATATTTGTATAGCTTTTCACAACACACATTGTTTCAAAGCAGCTTTACAGAAAGTGCATTTTATAAATGTACATTGAAAAATGTTAAAAAAGTTAATCAATCATGTATTATTTTAGGCCGCTATAACAGCGCTGGCGTCAGTCGTCTCTTCACAGGCGTCAGTCGTCTCATCACAGGTGTTGGGGCATCTGAAGTCTCCTGAGAGGCTGGATACAAACTGGAGCTGACCAACTATTTACCTCGGGACTAGTGTCCCGAGATAATAACAGAAAAGCAGATGGGAAATAATTAGCATAGCTGCTGTTCAGAATACTAATGCTTTTGATCCGATTTAACTGTAGTATAAAAGGTAATTATAATGTGAATGCTTGGCTAAAGAGATGCGTCTTTAATCTAGTTTTAAACTGGGACAGCGAGTCTGAACCTCGAACAATATCCGGAAGACTATTCCAGAGTTTAGGAGCTAAATGTGAAAATGCCCTCCCTCCTTTAGTGGACTTAGATATCCTAGGAACGACCAGAAGCCTCGAGTTTAGTGATCTTAAAGCGCGATGGATTGTAGGGCGATAGAAGATCCGTTAAATACACTGGAGCTAAACCATTTAGGGCTTTATAGGTCAGTAGCAATACTTTGTAATTGATACGGAACTTAATAGGTAACCAGTGTAGAGATGATAAAATTGGTGTTATATGATCATATTTTCTTGACCTAGTAAGAACTCTAGCAGCTGCGTTTTGGACTAACTGTAGCTTGTTTATTGAGGATGCAGGACAACCAGCTAATAAAGCATTACAGTAATCTAGTCTCGAGGTCATGAATGCATGAACTAACTTTTCTGCATCAGAAATAGATAGCATGTTACGTAGCTTAGCAATGTTTCTAAGGTGGAAAAATGCTGTTCTTGTAACATATGAAATATGATTTTCGAAAGACAAGTTGCGGTCTAATATAACACCCAGGTCTTTTACTGTAGTGGATAAAGTGACATGACGTCCTTCCAAGTTAAAGTTGTATTGTGAGAGGTTTTGTGGGCCGTTTTTGGACCAATAAGTAATACCTCTGTTTTATCTGAATTTAATAGCAGAAAATTACACGTCATCCAGTATTTAATATTTTCAACACACGCTGTCAGTTTAGATAATTTAGCGTTTTCATCTGGTCGTGATGAAATATATAATTGAGTGTCATCAGCATAACAGTGGAAATTAATTCCATGTTTTCTTATAATATTACCAAGTGGTAGCATATATATTGAGAATAGCAGAGGGCCTAACACAGATCCTTGCGGCACCCCATAGTCTACTGACGTTATCTTTGATTTTTCCCCATTTAGACAGACAAAATGGTAGCGGTCTGATAAGTACGATCTAAACCAGTTTAATGCCTTTCCTGAACACCAGTGTAATTTTGAAGTCGATCTAAGAGTATTTTATGATCTATAGTATCGAACGCAGCACTAAGATCGAGTAGAACTAGTATTGAGATACAGCCTTGGTCAGAAGCTAGAAGTAAATCATTTGTGATTTTAACGAGCGCAGTTTCTGTGCTATGGTGTGGTCTGAATCATTGAAATTTTTCATAGATATCATTTTCTTGCAAGAAAGGGCACAATTGAGCAGACACAACTTTTTCTAGTATTTTAGACATAAATGGAAGATTTGAAATGGGTCTGTAATTTGCTAGGTTATTATGATCTAATTGTGGCTTCTTAATGAGAGGTTTTATGACTGCCAACTTGAATATTCTTGGAACATGACCTAAAGATAAAGACGAGTTAATAATATTGAGAAGAGGCTCTTCCACTACAGGTAAAAGCTCTTTCAGTAGTTTAGTGGGTATTGGATCTAATAAACATGTTGTTGGTTTAGATGCAATGATAAGTTTATTTAGCTCTTCCTGTCCTATAGTTGTAAAGCGGTGTAGTAGTTCTTGAGGGGCGATAATTGAGGTTGAATCATAAGACATCATTAAAGGTTGTACATTTACAATTCTGTTTCTGATACTTTCTATTTTCTCAGTGAAGAAATTCATAAAATCGTTACTACTAAACTGTAACGGAATATTTTGCTCAGGCGATGCTTGTTTATTTATTAATCTAGCCACGGTGTTAAATAAAAACCTTGGATTATTTTGGTTATTTTCTATTAGTTTGCGGAGATGCTCAGCCCTGGCTGCTTTTAGGGCCTTTTATAACGTGACATACTATCTTTCCACGCGATTCTAAAGACCTCTAAATTTGTTTGTTTCCATTTACGCTCTAAGTTACGAGTTTCTCTCTTGATAACATGTGTAGCACTGTTGTACCATGGTGCTTTAGTTTTCTCTCTAACCTTTTTAATCTAATTGTGGCAACATTTTCTAATGTACTAGAGAAAATGGTGCTCATACTGCTTGTCATTTCCTCTAGTTCATCTGTTTGTTTGGGTTCACTGAGCAGCTGAGACAGATCAGGTAAGCTATTTGAGAATCTATCTATAGTGGTTGGAAGGATCGTTCTGCCTGGTCGATAACGTGGCGCAACATGACAGATTTCAGCAGTACGCAGTATGCAAGTTACCATGTAATGGTCAGTGACATCATCACTTTGTGGTATAATATCTATATCGGTTGGGTTGGTTCCATGTGATATAATTAAATCTAGTGTGTGATTAAGACGATGAGTCGGACCAGTGACGCTTTGCTTGACCCCAAAGGAGTTTAATAGATCTGTAAGCGCAGCCCCTAACGCATCATTTGTGTTATCTACGTGTATGTTAAAATCTCCAACAATTAATGCTTTATCGACATTGACCAATAGATCTGAGAGAAAGTCTGCAAACTCTTTTAGGAAATCAGCATAGGGCCCTGGAGGTCTTTATACAGTAGCCAAGGCTAGAGATAAAACGGTTTTCTTTCTTACATCTAAGAGCGTAACATTTAGCACTAGTACTTCAATTAAACCTGTGACCTGTTTTCTGAGTAACATTTAGAATATCTCTATAGATTATTGCAACACCGCCGCCACGACCAATCAGACGGGCTCATGCTTATAACAGTATCCTGGTGGAGTAGACTCATTTAGACCGAATAATCATTTGGCTTAAGCCAGGTTTCAGTAAGGCAAAGTACATCGAAACTATTATCTGTGACCATTTCATTTACAATAACCGCCTTAGGTGTGAGCGATCTAATGTTTAGAAGACCTAGTTTTAGAAATTGTTTTTGTTCACTAATATTGAGATTTTCTGGTTTAATCACAATTAGATTTTTCCTAGATCTTACAGTAGATTTAAAGTTTGACCTCACTAAACGAGGAATAGACACAGTTTCTATATAATGTTCTACATTTGTACTTATGTCAAATAAGTTAGGACAGCAAAGACTGTGATTTGAACTTTGACTTACTAGTCATATGGTGGTGTGTAACGCCCTGGAGATGTTGTCCGACAGAAGAGCTGCTCCGATTCTGCTGGGGTGAAGGCCATCAGGACGGAAGAGCCTAGGTCGCTCCCAAAACAGATTCCAATTATTTACAAAGAGCAGCTTCTGTTCATTACACCATGACATTAACCATTCATTTAGAGCAAGTAATCTACTAAACCTTTCATTTCCTAGTCGGTACGTGGGAAGGGGTCCAGACACGATGATCGTTGCTTCAGGCGATGTTCTGCGCACCATCTCGACCAGACTCCTGTAGTCCTTCTTCAGAATCTCCGTCTGCCGCAGCCTGATGTCGTTCGTTCCCGCGTGCAGCACGACAGCTCCGATGCGCTCGTCACCGTTCAGGATCTCGGGAACCTGCGCAGCGACATCGAGAACACGAGCACCAGGAAATACTGATGATTTTGGCATACAGCTCATGAAATCCCAAAATTCCAAAAAATCTCATCCGACCAATAAAAGAAAAGTGTTTTTAATACAAAAAAAGTCAACCTTCAAATAATTATGTTCAGTTATGCACTCAATACTCGGTCAGGAATCCTTTAGCAGGAATGACTGCTTCAATGCGGCGTGGCATGGAGGCAATCAGCCTGTGGCACTGCTGAGGTGTTATGGAGGCACTGGATGCTTCGATAGCGGCCTTAAGCTCATCCGGAGTGTTGGGTCTTGGGTCTCTCTACTTTCTCTTCACAATATCCCACAGATTCTCTATGGGGTTCAGGTCAGTAGAGTTGGCAGGCCAATTGAGCACAGTAATACCATGGTCAGTAAACCATTTACCAGTGGTTTTGGCACTGTGAGCAGGTGCCAGGTCGTGCTGAACAACGAAATCTTCATCTCCATAAAGCTTTCTAGCAGATGGAAGCATGAAGTGTCCCAAAATCTCCTGATAGCTAGCTGCATTGACCCTGCCCTTGATAAAACACAGTGGATCAACACCAGCAGCTGACATGGCACCCCAGACCATCACTGACTGTGGGTACTTGACACTGGACTTCAGGCATTTTGGCATTTCCTTCTCCCCAGTCTTCCTCCAGACTCTGGCACCTTGATTTCCGAATGACATGCAAAATTTGAGCGACAGTCCAGTGCTGCTTCTCTGTAGCCCAGGTCAGGCACTTCTGCCACTGTTTCTGGTTCAAAAGTGGCTTGATCTGGGGAATGTGGCACCTGTAGCCCATTTTCACACGCCTGTGCACGGTGGCTCTGGATGTTACTCCAGACTCAGTCCACTGCTTCCGCAGGTCCCCCAAGGTCTGGAATCGGTCCTTCTCCACAATCTTCCTCAGGGTCCGGTCACCTCTTCTCGTGTGCAGCGTTTTTGCCACACTTTTTCCTTCCCACAGACTTCCCACTGAGGTGCCTTGATACAGCACTCTGGGAACAGCCTATTCATTCAGAAATTTCTTTCTGTGTCTTACCCTCTCGCTTGAGGGTGTCAATGATGGCCTTCTGGACAGCAGTCAGGTCGGCAGTCTTACCCATGATTGCGGTTTTGAGTAATGAACCAGACTGGGAGTTTTTAAAAGCCTCAGGAATCTTTTGCAGGTGTTTAGAGTTAATTAGTTGATTCAGATTATTAGGTTAATAGCTCGTTTAGAGAACCTTTTCATGATATGCTAATTTTAAATTTTAATTTTATCATTACATTATGGAAAATAATGAACTTTTATAAGAATAAGCTATTTTTTTTAGAAGGACCTGTATATGGTAAAAAGGGGCATAGATCCCCTTTAAGTAAATAATTATGATTTTCTGTAATGTAGAAACACCCATGTTTACAGAAATACAATAATACAAATGCTGCAGTAAAACCTGTTGATGGGTAACTGTAAGACAATACTTGTTTCATTTGTAAAATTACAACCCCAAATCAGAAAAAGTTGGGACAGTAAAGCATTTACCAATTTGTAATGTTGCCATTCCTTTTCACAACAAGACGTTTAGGGACTGAAGACACCAAGTGATGAAGTGATGAAGTGTTTCAGGTGTAATTTTGTCCCGTTCTTTCTGCAAACAAGTCTTAAGGTGGGCAACAGTACAGGGTCTTCGTTTTCGCATTTTGCGCTTCAAAATGTGCCACACATTCTCTATTGGAGACAGGTCGGGACTGCAGGCAGGCCAGTCAAGTACCCGTACCCTCTTCTTCCGCAGCCAGGACTTTGTAATGTGTGCAGAATGTGGTTTTGCATTGTCTTGTTGAAATATGCATGGACGTCCCTGGAAAAGATGTCTTCTTGAAGGCAGCATATTATGCTCCAAAATCTCTTGTACTTTTCAGCATTAATGGGGCCTTCACAGAAGTGCAAGTTACCTTTGCCAAGGGCACTGACACAACCCCATACCATGACAGACTCTGGCTTTTGGACTTGTTGCTGGTAACAGTCTGGATGATCCTTTTCTTCTTTGGTCCGGAGCACATGGCGTCCATTCCTCCCAAAAAATACCTGAAATACTGATTCATCTGACCACAGTACACGTTTCCACTGTGTGATGGTCCTTCCCAGCTGCCTCCGAGCCCAGAGAAGTTGACGACGCTTACACTGTTAACATAGGGCTTCCTTTTGGCACAGTACAGTTTTAACTGGCATTTGTGGATGTAACTACGTATTGTGGTACTTCACAAAGGTTTGCCAAAGTAGTCCTGAGCCCATGTGGTGATATCGCTTATAGATGAATGACGATTCTTGATGCAGTGCCGCCTGAGGGATCGGAGATCACGTTTGTTCAGCTTAGGCTTGCGCCCTTGTCCTTTACGCACTGAAATTCCTCCAGATTCCTTGAATGTGAAATATCCAAATCTCTTTCTATCTTTCTTTGAGGAACATTGTTTTTAAACATTTCAATAATTTTCTCATGTATTTGTTGGCAAACTGGCGATCCTCGGCCCATCTTTGCTCCTAAAGGATTAGACCTTTCTTGGATGCTGCTTTTGTACCAAATCATAATTACAATTACAGTTTCAAATCACATCATTATTTAACCATTTTACCTCATTACTAGCCCTAAATTGCTCCTGTCCCAACTTTTTTTAAAATGTGTTGCAGGTCTGAATGACAGGAAAGGATGCATATTTACAAATGACATGAAGTTGACCAGACAAAACATGAAATATTTTGTGTTCATATTGTCTGCAATGAAATACAAGTCAAAGTAAATTTAGATATCACTACTTTCTTTTTTTATTTGCATTTTTTCATACTGTCCCAACTTTTTCTGATTTGGGGTTGTACAATGCTTGCAATATTATTGTAAAATATGAACGTGAATATAAAAGTTTTCTCAGTAAAAGGCTATGAATTACTTTATATTTTTAAAGTAAAATGTTGTAAAATATACATCATCATGTGGCCTTACATTCTATAATTTGTGGCAAAAATACAAGAATATTTGACTAGCTGGAATATGTATATAATTGATAGATTATTTATTAAAGAAAAGTTATATAATTGACAAAATACTGTATAATATGCTATTTTATATATAATTAACACATTTAATTTAATTGAACAATTATATATATAGACTATTTATACATTATATATTTATATACAATAACCAGAATACAGTAACCAAAATGCCTCCCATATTACTTGTAATATTGTCACTGTATTTTTTATGGTAAAGTTCTAACAACCGTAGATGCCAGTATTTAATATTTTTATATCCTATAAATTGAACCAAAAAATTGGAATGCATGTGTTTTAAAAATTACACTAAAATTATCACTTGTATGTGTTGTGGACACTTTCCTCAAACAATTAAATTCTGAAGCCACCCAGTTTACTTTATTTATGGTGTTCAATAATAATCATTATTATTATTTTTGTTTCAATTCATGTTCCCCATTCCCATGAGGCATTTTCTTGGCACTTGCCAGTGCAACACAAAAAAACCATGGGAATACTAGCGGAGTTCCTCCTTCTGTTAGTATGCCAAGGGGGACTGGAGCTCCACCACACTATAATTGGTCTGTGTCATGGATGTTAATGTCATTACATCCTGAAGTTGATGAAGACATTTGTGCCATCTTAATTATATAGGGCTATGTCACTGTTAATGTATCTAATCTCAGTGGACAGTGCTCATCTTCAGCCCAATGTTATGATTATATTAAATAATATAATTATATTGTTATAGAAAGAGCATACTTGGATAACTGAATATGAATTAGATAAGAGGTGTAGTAAAGGCATAAGACCATTGGTTATGCATTACAACCAAAATAAATAAATGTCTTGGGATAAAATCATGGAATCTGTTGTATTAATAAAGGCCATTATTTTACTCACGTAGTTCTTTGGAACAGTGAAAAACCTAAATTCAGAAAGTGCTGACAGTTTCAGTCTAATGCATTACATGCAATATAGATGTGAATACAATATGCATTATATTATTTATTAATTCATGAAATGGTAAAGGTGCAATCTGTGCCATTCTCTGCTGTATTTGTGTGCAATGCAATTATACAAACTTCATTAAAGGGGCTTAATTGCATAATTTCATTTTAGTGGAGTGTTTTGTGGATGTAATTGTATTCCGTAAGAAAATGTGTTTTGTGAACAGAGATGTTGGGTCAGTGTTAATTAATGCACTGGCTCAGAGAGAGTTTGAACTTAGATAGAAAAACAATTGCCTTCCTTTAGTTATACTAGGTAGAATTTGGGTAGAAGTCTAAAGGGGCAACCGAGCTGTCTGACATTGTGATGACCTAACTGATGAGATGTCTTGATGTGTGTGGGGTTTCTTTGTGTCAGCCAAACTGTAGGCTTACAGTTAAAAGAACGGATAGCCTGTCTGTTTACTCTAGAATAGACATGATCACTAGTTTTTTAAATCTGTTTGATCCTGCTTGACATTGACATCAACATTTGTGTAAAAAAAAAAAAAACAACAATTTTTTTTTGATTTGCACCAACTGTCCCACTTAATTTTCTTTTGCTCAGAAGCTTTTATCTGATCAGATCACTGCCACCAATTTAATGCTCCCAATATGGATATTTTATGTAGTTTAAATTGAAGTAGCCTATAATACGCTTAGGTATGTACTATTTAGCTACCTATAAAATGGTACAGTCTGCGCACGGCTTCAAGTTTACCCAGTCATTTGCTCTTCTACTCTGAGTAGATTAACAACCTACCGGGAGCGCGCGGTGATGTTAAGAAAGCGATCAAGACCGCGTTTTCTTTCTTCTGCTGACACTACAGAGAGTGTTCATTTGTAAGTAGGGCTGTCAGAGACACGATTTATCCAGTCACCACCGTTATTGCCAATAGGACTGACTGGGATTCACTGCGCTCTGCTGGCTCTGTGTTACCGCCGCTTATGGAGCCAGTGTGAGTGAAGAGGCAAAGACTTTGGGATATACATATGTTTGGCGTTTGGCTTTTTGTCAGTTTCTCAAATGCAAACGGAAATATGCGGCAAAGCTTCGTCGTTCTCTTAACCGGTTTGCTTGGGTTGTGTTCATGTTCAAGTTTCCCAAGTAACATCAACATAGGTGAGTACTCGGCGGCTATTGTTCATAACCATGTCCTGACAGTGATTTAAAGTTTCCGTCGCACGGGGTGAGGTACAGTTAGCCATTTGGGTTTGAATATTCCCATTTTGCTGTTATTTCCTCTGAATTACTTTTTTGTAATCTCGACAGGAGGGTTGTTTCCAACCGACTCCCATGAATACGACGTGTTCCGTTTCGCGCTCTCTCAACACAATGATGTTCCTAAACTGGTACCACAAGTGGACATGGTGGACACAGGGAGCAGCTTTGCCATGACATACGCCTGTAAGTTCTGTATCAATGTATATATTACAGGTCTGTTACTCTTCCCAAAGCCAAACCTCTGCAGTGCGCACGCGACCTGTTTCCATCAACCTTGTTGCTTTGCTGAATTTCCAAATCTGCACAGATGATTTGTGCCAATGATATAAAGTAGGCGTAGCCAAGTAAACGTGTCTTCTTCACTTATAGTCTTAAACGCAGCTGGATTACTGTCAAGAATAACGTCAGGTGGAACTGCAAAGCTGGCAAAATGTTCTAGAACACCTGAGGTTGAATTTAACTCAAGCCAATGATGTGTTTTCACATGTCCAGATGCTCATTTCACTACTTTTATAATCATGTGCTCTTTACATGTTCACAAAATAGATTTCTCTATTTATTAAGCTTTCTTAATTCAACTATTTGTGTAATTTTAATGGAACATGTACAAATGCTGTTACCATACCAAATACATTGAACAGTTATATTAGATTTAACAGGACAGTGCATGCCATTTTGTTGTGTGTGTGTGTGTGTGTGTGTGTGTATAAATTACCATTTTATTTATTGTGCAAAACAATATTATATTTAACAAGACAATACATTTACTTTTACAATAAAATATTTTTGGTCTTTGTTACTAGTTAGAAGGCACTCCAAGAAGTCCCTGTTTTTAAATAGCTTCCACTTATTTTTAGTTTTGTAAGTATGCATTATATGTTGTATTTTTGTTTATTTCTGTTGAAACATTGCCTGAAGCATCATCAGACATTTTCTTAACAGCGAATTTCTGGCACCACGGTTGTTACATTTAACATGTTTTTTAGAGTGTATACAACATATTTTCTGTCATGAAGTATATGAGACATATCCTTGCTTACATTAACATATTTAGACAAGCCAAACAGAGAAAACATCCTCATTCCTGCCTCAGCTGGCTGTCAATCACAAATGTTGCCCTTTGATGTCTGAGATTGACACGGGCAACCTTTCCATGTTTGTTTTCAACCCTGCCAGCGTCGTACAACAGTGTATAATGCTTAGCATGCAGACCGCTTTTGATGAAGAGAGAGAATATATTTCAGATGTTTGAGATACTTCGACACTAGCAGAGTAGACTGATCACCCTGACAAGTTCAGAAAAGTCATATGGGCTATAGTCTCTCCCAGATGAGTATGTGTGATAAATATCTCTCATGTACACATCACTGGTGCCTTTTAAAGTGAGTCTCAGTGCTTCAAAGCAGAGTATGCTGTTTACTCAGAAGCTGAGCACAGAAACTGGGGCTGCAGCGATGTTTTCCATTTTAGGGGACTCCTTAGGGCATTTTTATAGGGTGACATCGGAGAGGGTCTTGTTAGTGGGAGGCTATCAAAGGAAAGTTTAACGTAAGGGCTGAGTACGTATGTTCTTGTCACAGGGAAGTGTGAAAGTAATTATATGGAGCTAATTACATCTGCAGAGAGTTCGTTCACCTGGGCGATTGTGCATGGCTGCTGTCTTATCCTCTAATCGCTGCGCACACCTTCCCAGAACTAAACCCAAGAGCACTTGAGCAGTTTGTGTGCCAAAAAGTGCAACCAAATTCAGTTTGATTATAATTTGATCATTTTCCTCTATTGCCGCAAGAAGAAAAAACAGGTCTAGAGAACAATGAATGTCTTTAAGAAACAGAACAAAAGAAAATCAGTGTTTTTGTTACTTGATTGATATAATCAGAAAAACTGATAAAAAAATACATATATTTTTTTTAAATGACCAACCTGCATTAATGGCAAAACAGTAATGCAGGCATGTACATTTATAATTTCAAACCCATTTCGGTCTTTTTTCTTCAGTGTCCATTATTTGGCCAATAATTAATAGATCAAGATATGAATCAATGCCGTTTACTTAAAATATGAACATAAAAGCCAACCTGCCAACCAATTAGCCCCGCCTCCACTCACTTACATCAGATCAGAGATCCACTCGGTCAAAGTAAATGCTGTACAATGGTATCGCTCTTTATAACATTGGACACATAACTAATTAATACGATTAGCCTTTTGCTTGATTACATTATCGAACAGCTAAAAATGTGTTGCTAATGTTACACAAACTATGTTCATGTCCGCCATCTCCAGTCAGACATCTGCCTTCTAACAATCAGCATCCTTAGAAACGCTTTGAACAAAATCAGTGGAGAAAGGCATATTCATCATAACATTGGTATGCATCATACACCCGCTATATTGATAAATCTACCTGATTTTTCATATGGAGACTCCATTGAGGGTTTCTCTTGAGACTCCACTGCTTCAGAGCAGTCAAAGGTAATGATATGCTAAAGCCCGCCCGCACATCGAGGTGATTGGTTACATGGTAGTTTGTGACGTCAGAAACAACAGCGATTTCAAACTACGTTTGGAATACTTGTCTCATTCAGTAATGGTGTTGACTTATGAATTTGCACATGGTTTGTCTTAAAGCATATTAAAAACATCACACAGACATATACAGTAAACAACATTAAAAACTATATTTTCACCACAGGGGGACAAGTTTTGTTTTCACTGTTTTAGTGCAACGGCTGATTGACAGGTGAGTGTGCGGTCCGTTGCTGTTGTCAGGGTTTACATCAGGACAGATTAGTGTCTGCACTACAAGCTGTCACATGGTCACACGCATTTCTGCTGGAAATCGGATCAGCTGAGATGTATAATATCATGTTCACTTTATCTGTTATCTTTGCTTTTCTCAGTTTTTTATACTGTCAAATAATTGGAGAGCAAATAAAAAATGCAGCCTGTCATATTTTACCTATGAAATGTATATTTCTTTGTAAGAAATGTATAAAGACATTTAGATATGTTCCCATTACTGTGAATCATCATCTGTTATATTTATTATACTAAAATAGATGATATCCATGGCAGAAATGGCACACAGAGCAGTGCAGACTCTTATTTTCTTAGATATGCGCCAACAAGTTGCCGAAGATGCCTCGACTCTGAAATGCTACAGTAACCGTTTAGCACAGCTCAAATAGATTCATTTAATCTATTATTCATTGCATCATAGCCAAAGTGATTATTTTCAGGGGTTTTGATGTATGCATGTGGTAGCAGAGCCACAAAGGGAGTTGTAGTGAAATATCCACTTATGTGGGAGGGAATTGACAATATTTAGGTGGAGTAGGACAGGTGTTCTTCTGGGGAAGGAAAATTGAAAATAGAGCCCAATGTTGTTTGGATCCAAATGACTTTTACTGTAATGACAAAACAGTTTAAACATTCCAATCTTTTGTGTTTAGCAGAAGAAAGTCAAACAGGTTTGAGGGTGACTGAAATTTAATTTTCAGGTGAACCATCCCTTTAAATATGATCGGTTTGAATGCTATATTTCAGCTTTCATTTGAAATGCAAGGCATTATTTCACAGTAAACAGTTTATCAGAATTGTCTGGGCCCTTAGATGTTTTCAAACAGAATATCAGACCACATGAAAACTGCTACACAATATTCATGTTCAAGAATTGCATGCACCTTTGATTTGAGTTGTCAGTTGCACTGATGAATAGTGAGTTACATGCAGTACGTCAACCTCTCCACGACAGTTGAAATAACCAGTCAACGTCTGTCATGATGGAGATGAGTGTTTCTCCTCTTGCCTTTCTAGTTGAATAAAACCCATCATCACATCATTTTAAATATGGCACAACAGGCTTTTGACTATTGTGAATAGGACACATTCCTTTTTCTTCTGTACATTAATTAAGAACCTGTTTCTGCTTTTGCCATATCACAAGCCTTTATGACAGTCAGTTCTTGGCATTAGTCCCATTCGGCCCCGTGGTCCTCCTTTCAGCATGTATCAGTCCTTTCATCACATTGACATGCAGTCGGGCCAAATGTCCACAGCATGTCAATCAGGCGGGCTCCAAAGAGACCCATTGAAGCTCATGTCACAGCTAGTTCAGGAACAAACACTGTTTTGTGTGTCTTCCCTGTGGAATTCACATAGACTGCTGAAGAGCTTTTACCTGTGTGGTTGCCGTAATTTTGAAGCTTTATATAGAAGTGATGGGAGACTTGAATATCCAAATCTTGAATAGACTGCCAAGGATGCCTCACGCAGCCACATTAGCATCAGCTGCATTACCATTAGCAAGGTCTTCCAGCCTTTAGACGGATTTAAAATGAAGCATTGTGAAATATGAATGGCTTTTTTGATACCAGTAAGCTTTGGATACTTGATCGTTGATTATAGATGATGGGTCTGTCATTAGCTTCATTAGCCGTTAGGAACTGGATGCAGTTCAGAGGGAATGGCACTGAGGTTAGCAGTGGTAATTTCAGGATATGTGCCTGTAGGGCTACATGCTCCCGACCTTCACTGGGCTGGAATGATACAGTGATAAAAATGTACCTTATCGGATATATCATCTTGCAAAGACTGAGGCTACAAGCCGCTTAGAGGACACCAGGGACAAAATCTGATTCTGTTAGGTTACAAAAAGAACCCGCTTGGCTGTAATCTCTGAAATGATCTAGGTATTTTCTCTCAGAGTGAAACACTGGGAAACACCCTAATGTTACAGGATTCAAGATGAGCTGCCACCTTTTCATTCTTTTGTAAAGAGCAGTTTATCTAAAAATGACATTTTTGGCATTAACTCGCTCCTATGTCATTTTAACCTTGTATTACGTTCTTTTCAAAAGCATGTAAGGAAATCGATCAAGCTTCTGTTTTCTATAAGATAAAAAAAAAGTAGTTATTGCCCACATACAGACGGTCCACTATCTATGACTTATGTTCTGCACTTTGAAGGGCTACTTTGAAGCATGTTCTGTTGAAATGTTGCCATGTTCTTTTATTAAGTGTTTTTGGGTCAAGGTACGAGTCTGGATTTATTATTTGGATTTATTATGGGCTTGTTCGCTGATTTTCAAGCAAGATTTGGCAATACAAATGAGTCAAGGCTCGTTCCTCTTTCCCTGTGGTTTCTTACACTGCGCATTCAGCAGAGAGACACATCCCTGATGCGAATTTAAACACGAATTTGAACTCATTAACAACTAGTTCAGTTCCATACTGCGGTTGTCACTCCCGTAAATGACTGATCTCTGTGTTTACACAACGGAAGTAAACACTAAAAGGTGAATTGACAACCAAATTTTGTTGCAGTGTTACGTGGCCTTTAATATTGCCAAGGACAAAAAAAATTGTCCATAAACTACCGTTAGGAAGTTTAGGGACATTTTTTCTTCAAATAAAATTAATACTTTTATTCAGCATAGATGCATTAAATTGATCAAAAGTGACAGCAGACGTGTAAATTTACAAAAGATTTTTTTTCATTAAACAATCCTAAAAAATATTGTGATTTCCGCAACAAAAAAAACAACAGTTTTCAACATTGATGAAAAGAAGAAAAATTTGTTGAGCATCAAATGAGCATATTGGAAAGATTTCTGAAGGATCATGTGACACTGAAGACTAGAGTAATGATGATGAAAATTCAGCTTTGATCACAGGAATAAATTAAATTTTTACAATATATGGAATAAATAAATATATATGAAATATTTTCAAGTCTTCTGAAGATGTATGATAGTTTTGTGTGAGAAACAGACCAAAGTTGTTGAGTTGATGATAATCTCCTTTGCTCTCAATATGGTGTTTGATGTCCTTAATATTAAACATTACATGTCACATACAAAGATGTCATTTTTTTGTCTAATAAAAGCTAGCATGTCAAAATTTCACGTAAAAAAAAAAAAAAAAAACCTGTTTGTTACTTGTTTTTATTCAAGTAAAAAATTTGATTTAATATCTTCAAACCAATCTGATTACATTTTTAACGATAAGATCAGGTAAAATTAGCTCTTTAAGGTAACAATTGCCTGTTACACTGTATAGTATGTCTTAAGTAGACTTATAAAATAGTGCATGAGTCATATGGAATATGGAATATAGTGCATGAGTCATATGGACCACTTATATGGTGCTTTATTTTTGTCCTTTTGGGTGCTTGTCAGTAAAAATCACCATCCACATCTAGGATAACAGGTGGTGAAGCTTGGACATTCTGCATAAAATTAGCTTTTTGAGTTTCACGCCATATAAAGAAAGGATCAGAATGACATGAGGGCAAACTGATGATAAAAATGTTAATTTTGGGGTAAACTATCCCTTCATTCAGCTATGAAACATTTCGGCCAAAATACCTTCAGCACAAATCCGCATCTCTGATTAACCATGGCTGGCGCGAATGGCTCCTGTCACCATTTTGGTTTATCAGGCATGTCACAGCTCCCTTAGGACTGCACATCAGTTCAAACACCCTTTTTACCTCAGCTGCTCCGTAACCTAAGGCAAGGAGAACAGAGGCTGCTGGAACAGATTGATGCAGCAGAGCTCCTCTCATCTTCACTGCAGTGACTGAAGATCAGACGAGATCACTCACACTGGACCCACCTGTCACAAACATCTTTCAGCATCATGGAGATCACCGCAGGCAGAAAAGTTGTTTTCTCCTCCCCAACCCGACTATACATTCATACACATGCTCTGTACCCGGACACAGAGATTCAAACCCTGATACTCCTTCTAAGCAGCACTACATCAACATTTTTTGTTCTTTTTCGATTCCCCCCTCCTTTTTTATCTGCGGTAGGCATGAAGAATGCTGATAAAGAAGATGTGCACACAGAAATCTTGCGTTATCTCCCAAATGATTGAGATTGCGCAGCGTCGCATTGACTCTTTATCGCCTGTTTTAAAAGATAAATATCTCACAGTGACAGTACATTTGTCAATTCTCACTATCAGTGCTGTGGAGGGGAGAATGAGGGTCATTATAATGGGGGAATGAAGCTTAAATAGTGCAGACTGTTGTAGATGCGTAGCATATCTGAGTTGTTTTCTGAGGCTGATTTGAAAGTTTGATCGCCTAAGGGGAAGATTTGGAGCTGAAGAATGTCACAACTGTGGCACATCCCTCATTCACATGCTCAAAGCCCCAGGGAACCAACATGTCTGAATGCAAATGGCACGTATTTTTCCTGGAATTATACGTTAGCTGGAACCAATGGAAGGTCTTAGCAGCTAAAATTCAAAAGTGTTTCCAAGCTGAGATGGAAATATATGGTAAGTGAGGCTCTCATACAGTAGTGTTTTATTAAAAATGCGCTAAAATTATATCTAAAAACGCCTGCATTATCATTAATGAATGCAATGTACAAGGGTTTAAAAAAGACAGTGGAACAGTAAAACGTCCCAGAGGGACATTTATATAATTACAGAATAAAATTTAAGGGAATGAAGTAGGATACAGTTTGGAGTTGAGGTGAAAATTTAGTAAACTCTGCGCTCCATGTTTCCAGGGTGTTCTTTTCTGTTTGAGAAGACCCAGATTTGACACGGTCTACAACAAAAGACTCACAAGTACAGGAAACAGGCCCCCTCTGGAGTACTGCAATACAAATCGATTGCCATGTGCTTCTTAAGCACACAGGGTTTACCCGGCTGTGAGGGGGCTGGAGCAGAGATGATTGGTGGGTGGAGGTTTCACTGTCACTGTAATTACAATGAAGAATGCAGCGCAAGACATATTGAGGTCTTGTTTTTTCAAGAGGAAGTGCTTTGGGGGTGATCATGACAGAATTTTAGATAACATATTGACTACCGAGCACTTGCTTTTTTTGTGTCAACCTGGGTATTGATTGATGTTGGAAGTACAGTATAGAGCTGATGTTTTAATCCTGATGGTTATGCTGTTGCACCATCAGCAATTTTCATATTTAGTGTTGTTGTTGTTTTTTCGTTGTTGTTTGTGTGTGTGTGTGTGTGTGGACTGGTAATCCCTACGGTATGGGGACAAAATGTCCCCACAAAGATGGCAATATCCAAAATCCTTGTCCTTGTGGGGACATTTTTTGGTCCCCATGAGGAAAACAGGTTATAATTCACACTTAGTGATGTTTTTTGAAAAAGTAAAAATGCAGCATGTCTCCTGTGATGGGTAGGTTTAGGGGCAGGGGCAGTGTAGGGGGATAGAAAATACGGTTTGTACAGTATAAAATGCATTACGCCTATGGAATGTCTCCATAAAACATTGAAACACAACGTGTGTGTGTGTGTGTGTGTGTGTGGTGTCTGTGTCTGTGTGTGTGTGTGTCTGTGTGTGTCTGTGTGTGTCTGTGTGTGTGTGTGTCTGTGTGTGTCTGTGTCTGTGGCAAAAATAGCCAAACATCCTTAAAACAAAATCAGTTAAACTTTTTTTTCAGACACTTGACCAGGCTTTTTGTGAGAGACCCCTTCATTAAAATAAATTAAAATACTTTTTTTTTAAAGTATAATATATATTAAATATATATTTTTTCAAAATTAAATAATTGGCTTGTAAGTTGTCACTGAAAATATATATTTTAAAATATATTATATATTTGCTTTTTTTACACCAACTTTGCATATTGCTTATCGAAACAAATATTCCAAAGCAGCATTAAAAAATAGTTGTTTGAAATTAAATATAATTTGTAAAACACTCAATATACTACTTACTTTCAAAGTAAGTAGTAAAAAATTAAGTAAGTCATTCTTCTAATTGCAATTTATAATGCAAATCTAATGTCCATTATGTTAGTCTTACATTTCTTCTCTTGTGTTTTTCCTAGTTTGTTCCCAGTTCTCCAAAGGAGTCTACGCCATCATCGGCCTGTATGACAGGAAGACCATGAACATGCTCATGTCGTTCTGCGGCGCTCTGCACGTGTGCTTCGTCACGCCCAGCTTTCCCATCGATACCAACAACCAGTTTGTGATCCAGCTGAGACCTGAGCTCCAGGATGCTCTGATCGCCCTCGTCGAGCACTACAAGTGGACTAAGTTCGTCTACATGTACAGCTCGGACTCAGGTTGGCTTTTTATCTTGCTAACGTGCCGTTTCAAAAGTGCAGTAACGGAAACAGAATTTATGAGTAGTACTACCACAACTTTTTCAGGGTGAGATAAATATTTAAATAGTTTCTTTCTGTATCTGCATTGCCACTGCAGTTGCAGTTGTGATAAAATGTTGTAATACTCAGTAAGGTTACTCAGGATGTCATGAAGATGATTGTGATTTAGGAGCTTTAGAGGATATTGCTTGGAAAGTTTAAAAAAAATTGATGATTTGGTGTAATCCTGTTGAGGTGCTCTACTTGGCTTGTAATACGGTTATACTTTGACATTTCCAGTGCCTCGGGTGTAGTAATTTTACCCATGGCTCCCTGATTCCTGCAGGATTGTTCTTATAATCAGTTTGAAGTTCACTGAAAGATCTTCTATTGTGATTTGAGTATGTATGAGTGATGGCTGCACCATATTTCTCCTGTGAGTAGAGACGTGTGCGTGGTGCTCTATCATATTTGCCATATACAATCATTATCAAATTGCAATGTTGTTATTAGAGAATCTAAATCATTACTGCAATCATTTACGGATCCCCACTACCAGAACAGTACGAGAAAACTGAGAGCATCAGACCATAGCAAATGAGCAAATTTATTTTCAACATTCGTTCCAATGTCGTGCACCGTATTTCTGCACAAAAAAACCTGCGTCTTATCCATTAACCACCATCCACAATCCAGTTTAACCAGGTGCTAAATGCATTGGAATAGCATTGCACCATATTTAAATAAAGTCATTGTCATTATTTTTTGCACAAACATGCCTCATTTCTATGTAAATTAGGCTCATTATTGATTGCACCCTATTCACAAAATGTAATGCTATAGAACTATTCATTCATGAAATCAATTTGTAGACCAACCTGGAAGACTAATTCACCATGGCTTCCCTTGGGAATTGCTTAAAGGGGTTTTAGAATAACAGTCTTGATTTTGTGAGTAAAATAAGGTCTGTGGTTTATGTTACATGAAGAGACTTTAATGTTTTGTTCTACAGCATACATTACACACAACAGTTGTCCATTCCGTCAAGCATGTAAATTCACATCGTTATAGTAGTTGTAGTGATTTGTGGCAGTTGTAGTTGTTGTTTGTGGCAGTTTCATTTTTTGTTTTAGATATAGTTTTTGTCTTTTGATGAAAATATCCTGTAGTACTATAGCATGTCAGCATTTTAGTCAAAAACAAGAACATAAAAAAACTCCCCCAAAAATTCACTGTATTATCATGCCCAAAATAATTCATAATAGTGATATGTGACTCTGGATCACATATGGTGGACTGGACTGGTCATCATAAGTCACACAGGTATATTTGTGGCAATAGCCAACAATACATTGTATGGGTCAAAATTATCGATTTTTATTTTATGCCAAAAATCATTAGGATATTAAGTAAAAATCATGTTCCATGAAGATATTTTGTAAATATCAAAAAAAAAACTTTTTGTAAATATATAAAAAAATGTATTATTATTAGTCATATACATTCCTAAAGAATTCATTTGGACAACTTTTTAAAGTGATTTTCTCATTATTTTTGCATCCACAGATTCCTGATTTTCAAATAGTTGTATCTTGGCCAAATATTGTCCTATCCTAACAAACCATCAGTGGAAAGCTTATTTATTCAGCGACGTGTACATTTTAGTGATGTATAAATCTCAATCTCCCAAAAAAAAAAAATATATATATATTTACCCATATGACTGGTTTTGTGTTCCAGGGTCACATATTATCACACTATATCTATAGAAATGCTATGATCACTTATGATTTACACTCAAAATATGAGTTTATGAAGGTGAGAGAACGATATTTGTAACCATAGCTGTACAAAAGCGCACAAAAAGAACTTACTGTTGATCAGTTACTTACTGAGGTGACTACATCTCGTCTATCTTCTCCGACGACACGATTTTGTGTTCCAGTAGGAGCTACCATTTACAATATTATCAAATGTGTAGTTTTAACTATGTGTAGTAAAAATATGTAATTTTTATAAAAATATCACGGTTATCAATACCAGTAGATTGTGACACCCCTAATTCCATTTTATAGATTAGTTCTGATAAACATGTATCTCTGTGAAAACAAGGCCTGCTGAAACGGACTTGTCAAATGAATCTTAAGCACAGTCCTTGTTTTACTAAAGTTAAATACTAATCTAAAAACCAGAGTGAATTTTCCATAGGAACCCATGACTGGAAAATGCTAATTCAGGTTTTAAGACTACAAACTGAGCGGCTCTGTTTGCATGGTGAAATTAACTTCCTATCATTACCACTCACAAGCAGTTGGTCCACAGAACTTCATTTACAACGGGTGTCTGTGTGCATTGTTTAAATCCAATGATGGAGAAGAACGTCATAACCAGCCATATATCAGTGGTGTGGTGCCTTTTTAAGAGCTGATTCAGGTGTCTGGATTGCAGTGGTGGAGAGATGCTGCACAGCGATGTACGGATTTTGTGGCAGCGTTTGTGCCGTCATCTGATTTGCATAATGCCTTTAGTGAACTAAAACAACACAGAAGCATGTGCACATAACAAATAACAACACTGTCAACAGTTTATTCTAACTGAATCCCCCCACAGTGTTACACAATATTACATTTGTCTGCACCCCTCCCCCAACTCTTGATAAAGTTGATGCAAATTAAAATCATGAAACACATTATCGATTCACATGTCATGCAGATGTTTGCCAGTACTGAACTGGTTACACAAGGTCACTGAGTGTTTTATCTACATACAAATACAACAACTACCTCTAGAAGCCCCCACTGCTCTCCTGTTGCCTAGATACAGCAGTACTCAGTCTCTAGGTTATTTTAAACCTTTTAAGTAACTCCTGTGTGCTTGTGTGTGTGTGTGCACGTAAGCACGGGTGCGAAATGTATGTCATGTCATATATGTGGAACATGGCAGGTGTAATGTAATCATAAATGTACTTAGACATTCTGTCACATATTTTGTGTCAGTAGAAAATGTTTATTTCCCTTGTTTTAATAAAATAATTTTATGACATGCCGATTTATTATATGCATAGGATATCGTTAACACATCGGTTAGCGGCGATAGAGATTTTTCAATTTTATTCCTTTTTTTATTTTTACAATATTTAAGAGTGCTTCCTCTAGTTTAATATTTAGATTGTGTGCTGTCGGCTCACTTAAAGGTGCACTGTATTTTACTGGCACCTAGTGGTGAGGTTGCGACTTGCAATCGCTCACCCTTCCCTTTCGAAGCATATAGAAGAAGCTATGGTGGCCGACTCAGGACAAATATGTCGTAGTCAGAGACAATAAAGAGTAGCTAGCGCTCTGTAGAGCAGTTTGTCCGTTTAGGGTTACTGTAGAAACATGGCGCCGCAAAATGGTGACTTCACTATAATGGGACCCGTGGTGTATGTAGATAGAAATGCCTCATTCTAAGGTAATAAAAACATAACGGTACATTGTGGAAGGTCTTTATACACCACTGAAAACATTATGTATATTATATTGCATTATTTATATTATATTGCATTTCTGTTCATAGATCTTCATAAATACTACACAATGCACCTTTAAAGTTAGTCTTTAAAAACAATTTGAGTCACTGTTAAATGTAATCTTTAATCTCAAAATGAATATCCATATTTCATATAATGTTTTGATGCCTAAATTCACTTTTAGAATTTAAAAGACTGATTTTAGTTTTTAGGTATTTATTTCTATACTATTTAGACCAAATGATATATCGTCCATTATAAGATATTAGCCATAACATAAATACAAACTTATGTTCGGCTTATCAGTATCGGCTGGAATTTTAATGTCAAGCATTCTTAATTTATTTATTGTACATATCGAGATGGTCGTCTTTGTGCAGTGTTTGTTCATCACATGCATCTTTTCAGCATCTTTTTTTTTTCTTCTATTATTGAGGTTGACGTTTACTTATTTTAAAATTTTTTTTATTATTATTATTATTTTTATGGCAGTGTTGTAATTAGCGTGCTGTATTTTTATGTAAAGGCAACATGTCATGTTAAAAATAGTCAAACCTTTAGAAATGCTTCAAGTCCCTAATAGATATTTTCAACATTTAATACAGTGCAAAAAGGTATTTTCCAACGAGGTGTTGTGTTTTCTCTATAACCATGCATATCCACTGCAATAACCTGGTTTCACACTAAAATCATTTGTCAGGTGCTCAGAGATGACATCTCAAAGTTGTTGCAGATGGGACGAGCATCATCTGTGGAGCTTGCAGCAGTTTAGTGATCACAACCCCCCCAAATCTGCCCTTGCCAACTCGCACAGATGTTTACCAAGCTGAAGCATGATGAGCCGGGCGCATGTGCGCTGTCTCCTCAAAGATCCAGATAATAGAGTTAGGGCCTGTAAACACACAGCCAGTTTTGTCGAAGGAGGCAAGGAAAACGCACTGCTGTGGACTCAAAGGGAGATGGAGGGAAATTCAATTTGTTCCTGTGCGTGAGATATTTGGAGAAGCATGGGGAGAGCAGGTGATATCAAGCCAGTTCTGCTCTTCCAAGACAATTCCTACACTCCTTCCCTTTTCCTGCCTTATCATCAACGGCGCAGTCGCACTAGGCGACACTAACGGGAGAACGCACCGTCCGTTTCTCCCTCCGTTTTATCTGCAGGTTAGTGCTGCTCAGTGGGAGATAAAGCTGGTTTGCTCTGTGGCACGAGACAATTTCATAGCTGCCAAGACGCAGGCGTCAGGAGAGGGTAGAGCGTTGGTGTGGCCAAGGCTGTAGAGGCGTTTCCAAAGGCAATCTGAAACGGTCTTTTAATAAATGCCAGTGAATGCAATGGCAGTCTCACCGCTCCTTCAATGACAAACCTAATCCATGTACTGATTCTATAATTAGCAAATCTCTTTTTAATCTGTTATTTTACAAAGATTTCTTCTGACTAATATTGACAGCAGTGAAGTGAAGTGTGTGTTATACAAAATTATACAAAAAATGTCATCCTAATGACAAAAGCTTCAATAAATATCATGCAGAGAACAGTATTATCATGTGGACAGGACAACTGAACCCAAGTGTCTTATTCTACGTTCACTACAGTCCAGATTGTAGTCTTGTTTTTAGTTAATGATATGCATTGTTAACATATTATGCTAATAGAATGCAGTAGGCCAAGATCAGCGTCTATATTTATGTTTCTGCTCATCTCTAGATATAGTTGACTTTTTGCCAAAAGCAAAAGCATTTTTGCCTCCTTTGGAAAAAAAGTCATGCAAGAACTGCTTAAAAGACATGGTGTTAACAAAAATGGGCAAATTTTGATACATATTTTGACAGTGAAGCAAAACGAATCATGTTTTTCTAACACCAAGCTTCCTTTTAGGAGACTGGGCCGTAATGTACGAGCAACTGTGATGACAGCACCAATTATGAGCCAAACCCATGACTGAACGTGCAACCGAGCATTCACAATAAATGCAAATAGAAATTTAAATACATAAATTGGCTTATTAATGTTGTTTTGGATTAATTTCTTTGAGTTTGTTGCTTTCCTGACCCATTTAAATGTACCAGCTAGTTTGCATTAAAACATCTCACTTGCTGAACTTTTGCATGGCCTAATTTTCCACTGAATGCGTAGTCAGGCTTTATTAGGAGGTTGGTTGTTTGTTTTTTTCTTTTACATCTGTGCTACTCACAAACACTGATGTGTGATTATAGGTGTCTGTATTGATCTAGCTTTTGCTTTGAAGGAAGTTGCCTTTGGTTCAATTGGAGAGTTGATGTCTTTGAAGTTGAAATTCTGCTGCCTGCAGAATCCGTCCTTTATATTGGCTATAAACTTACCATCAGTGATTGTTGTATTAAAAAACATCCTAATTTTGTTTTAAAAAATGCACAGGTCCTGTTCCTCTAGATAAAACCAAAACCATGGACCCCTAGACTATATGGAGCTAGAAATATGACTAAATGTTCTGAATTTGAATTGTATAAATCTGAATTATTGACACGTGTAATCTGAAATGTTTTATGTCGAAATTGTATAGACACGTATTTTCAAACAGCAGATATTTTGTTCTGAATTAATAGACGGAAAATATTCAGTTTTTGAAAATACAGATTCAAGATTTCAAATTCAGATCATCAAATTCAGTTTTCTTACATTCAAAACGCAGAAATTCAGATCATCAAATTCAGTTTTCTAAAATTCAAAACGCAAAAATTCAGATCATCAAATTCAGTTTTCTAAAATTCAAATGCAAAAATTCAGATCATCAAATTCAGTTTTCTAAAATTCAAACGCAGAAATTCAGATCATCAAATTCAGATCGTACAGAAAGTAGGTCAGAGGCCATCATGAGGGAAGAGTAAAGGATGTCAGAAAAGTCGAACAGAGCATCATCTGATCGTTTCATTTCTTATCTGTAATGGAATAACGCGGAAAGATAAAACTGCCTGTTTATACTTTTTTGTTTTGTTTAGATTAATGCACGGAACATGAGATTTCGGCTAGATTTCTCATTTTTCGTGCGTGGTTTACAAAATCGCCGATTAGTGAAGAAAATCTCAGCACCCGGCCTGTTATATTTAACTGTGCGGAGTCAAGTCTGTGTGGTGAAGCTGCGCTAGACAGCGAAGAGCAGGTGTAAAGCACATACCAATGTTTAATCAAGTGTAAATACCACGCTCAGTTTGGACAAGGGATGCAAATACTGTCATGCAATTTGGCTGAGGTTGAGTAGGCCTAGCCTATGAGGGTGAATTTAAATTTAAATTTAACTGTAACTCATAGCCCCGAGATGATTGACGGGATAACGGAGGCTAGCGCAAGATAACCTTTAATAAAAAACATAGGCCTATATTTCTTTGCTTAATATAAGTTTTTCTTTATTTTATTGTTGTTGTTTTCAATCAAATAGCCTAATAGTGAACCACAAACTGAGCTTCGTTTGAAAGGGGAATTTCCAAATATCTTTTATTTATTTGTTATACCCGGCCTAATTTTATGTCATCCGTCTTAAGCCTATTCGTTTTAATAAACTATTCATATTGTTACGTTTTTATTGAACTATTTTATTGTTGTGGTATTTTCATTAGGCTAATATGCTAATAACGAACAAAACAATAATTTGTTTGAAAGTAATTAAGAGGAAATAAATTTATTTCATTTATTTGTTACAAGGCGGTAGCCTACCTTAGCCTATCTTAATTCGTCTTGGTAATAACGAATAATGTTGTTGATTATTTTTGTTTAAAGAGTGGAGGAAGATGCTGTCAAACACGACCAAAATAAGTGCTTCACAGATGCTGAACGTCACAGCAGGTTTCCATCCTAGGATTTTTTATTTTTATTTTACAATAATAAAACTTCAGAATAATCATAAAAACTTCAGAAAAATAATAGCTGCAACCGTTTTTGAATATTGCTTGATCAAGTATGGCCTAGCCTAGGCCTTTCGGTCTAAACGGTGTTAATGAAAAATACAAAATAAAAACATGACATTTGTTAATAAAAATATTTTATGTATAGGGCCTATAATTAAACAATATAGCTAGGCTATATAAAGTTTTGTTTCAAAATGGATGAGGAAAATACAGCGCCTTGAACATCTCTGCAACTCGTCTATACAAAAAAATGTGGCGTCTGTCAAAGGCTGTTGGAGTTTCTAATACTGACAAAAAGAAAGGTAAAATACACAACATATTACATCGGTATCTGAATAAATAAAAGGACTGCAATAAAATCACGATTTAAATAATTTTTAAATGAAAATCACATAGGTCTACATGACACTTGTTAATATTGTATAGGCTAAATACAATTGATTGTAAAATAATTTTCTCAAATAAAGTGTTTTGAATCCAAAAAGCTCTAAACAAATTTTAGAATCAGGCAGCATCAGTTATTTATTTTATTTTTTTTTTAAGTTAAATATAGGCTACACAAATAAAACGTGAAGGTTACAGCTGCATCTGTGTCTGAGATTTTTATTTTTTATTTTTTATCAGAGATTTGATGTTTTTGATCAATTTGATGTTCTTGAACTCTGAAGCCAGAACGAATAACTTTGTTTGGTTTGAATTATCTGAATTATCATGCGTTCTTGGCCACGTCAAACCGTGACTGTCTGCATGTTCAATGCTTACGTTAAAATTCTTGCTGACCAAATATTTTACTGTAACAATCTTTTTTTATGGATAGTAAAATGTTGCATAAATAGCAGGACAACTGTGTCCATGCCAATGAGCTTCGTCATAAAGGCAGTTACATGCGGTCCTGTCAGACAAACTATCACACTCGTGATCTTCTGATTAATATTAATTTCCTAATTTAGTAACAGTCATATTATTCTGAAGTGGAACTGAACACTGGTCTGCTTTAGGCTACACCTGCTCTTCGCTGTATAGCGCAGCTTCACCACACAGATTTTACTCCGCACAGTTAAATATAACAGGCCGGGTGCTGATTAATTTGTCATATTTCTGATTTGTTTTTTTTCTGTGAAACGCACATAAGAAAGCCCGATCTAGGACCTGCCCTGTACAGTTTTAATAAGCGGTAGCCTACTACTGCTATATAGAGGACAATTATTTTGTTGAACAGACCTGGACTGAATCCGAAATCGCCTCTATAGGCCTACCCTAAAATAGGGCAGCATTTGAGGGGACAGCCATTTGTAGTGGTGTCCGAAACCATAGTGGACATGTTCGAGTGCACTCATTCAATCCCACGTTGCACCGCAATAACGAGTGTACAGCGGATGTAGCCTACAACAGCTGTCCGACTTCACACACTCGTTTTCATTCACTCATTCAATTGAACGGTAGGCTATTAGTGGATTAAAGTAGGGAATAGTGAATGAGTTTTAGGGGCGATTTCAGATTCAGCCCTGGGGAACGACAGATGTCAAATGCTGAGATTTTCTTCACTAATCGGCGATTTTGTAAACCACGCACGAAAAAAGAGAAATCTAGCCGAAATCTCATGTTCCGTGCATTAATCTAAACAAAACAAAAAAGTATAAACAGGCAGTTTTATCTTTCCGCGTTATTCCATTACAGATAAGAAATGAAATGATCAGATGATGCTCTGTTCGACTTTTCTGACATCCTTTACTCTTCCCTCATGATGGCCTCTGACCTACTTTCTGTACGATCTGAATTTGATGATCTGAATTTCTGCATTTGAATTTTAGAAAACTGAATTTGATGATCTGAATTTTTGCGTTTTGAATTTTATAAAACTGAATTTGATGATCTGAATTTCTGCGTTTGAATTTTATAAAACTGAATTTGATGATCTGAATTTCTGCTTTTGAATTTTAGAAAACTGAATTTGAAATCTTGAATCTGTATTTTCAAAAACTGAATATTTTCCGTCTATTAATTCAGAACAAAATATCTGCTGTTTGAAAATACGTGTCTATACAGTTTCGACATAAAACATTTCAGATTACATGTGTCAATAATTCAGATTTATACAATTCAAATTCAGAACATTTAGTCATATTTCTAGCTCCATAAGACTATAGGTAAACCCAGCCCGATCTGCCGGCGATTTGATTTCGTCCTGCAGCTCAGGCTGGAAACCTGTACATATTTCTATCCTGTTACAAAATTGAGGGGACCAATCACAAATGGGCTTATCCCCCTGTCGTGCTTTTGGCTGGTTTAACACAATGACGGATAGAGAAGCAATGGATCGTTGGTCTGATTAGTTGAGGGACTGTCCAATTTCGTACAGAGTCATTTGAACTATGCCTGTTGATCAAGCCTCTTGTGCAGTAGAAAATACAGAGCACACTCCTCACAACAATGTTCAGTCTTAAAAGATTGAGCTTGGTCTGGTGATAGCCAGACAAATGGACCCCCAAATATGATCATCCCTTTGTGAGGGACCCCCATCCTAACATTTTATAAGGCATCCTTCTTTTATAAACACCCAATTTATACAGAAAAGATAATATTATAAATCTAAAATTAGTTTGTTACATTATTATATATTTTGTTCTGCTCGCTGTAGTAATGTATTGTTTTATGTCTAATTTATTTTTGGTTTATTTAATTTTAGACTTAATTTTTGTTTATATAAATTTAATTTTTATTTTAATCTATTTAATAGATTAATAAATAACGATTAATTTTATTTTAATCACATTTATAATTTATTTACTTAGATCTAATTTATTGCTTTACTAAATTATTTTAGTCTAATCTTATTATTTTATTTATTTATTTAGTACAGTTTTTCTTTAGACTTTTCCACGGACCCCCTGACAACCTCTGCACAAGGTAAAGCCTGACAGGGAATTGAACTAACCCAGACAGCATGGCTGAATGAGATTTGTCTTTAAAAAGAGATCTGGGTGGTCATGCATTGCAGCACAGTATATCACTTTTGGGATAAAATAATTTATTTTTATAATTGTCTGCAAAATCATGCCATATATGGTGCAAAATATTTTAAAAGTATTTTATTTATTTGTCATTAAAACTATTTATGTACTATAATAATGATTTTCAAGTAATCATTAATCAAGTCTTATTTACTTTTCGTAATGGTTATATCATTAAAGTATAAATTGAATTTTTTTTTGAAAGTGACTTAAATGTTTAACAAAAAACATAAAACTATGAATGTAAAAAAAAATTCGGAAAGCACATTTTGCATATTAAACGATTTTCTTGACTTTATCTTGGAAACTCTTATTTGTCATTGACCTAGGTAAAAGTCTAATAAATGGAGGAATTTGCTTAATTCTGTTCAATTAAAATAGATCTGAGGTGGCTAGGAAAGCACCCATCTTAAGAATACAAATGCTACTGAGGAGCGATCATCTTTCATTAAAATAACTATCAATGTGTCTGGAACACATAGAAACAAGCTGTTAGATTCAAACCGTTCCTTTTTCTGGAGCAATCAGCCATTCATTGTTTTATTAGTTTCTCTCTATATGCAAGAAGAAGCCACACACGGCATGCAGGCCAGCAGTAAGTTGATAAACAGCTTGAAAGAAAAAGTCAAATGATCTGAAATGGTGCATGTTTATTCATACATTGCATCTCTGCATGGCGAAAGACATTCAGTGAAACCGGTTGTTCGATTCTAATGAAATTCACAGCAAGCCATCCATAAGCTGACTCTCAGCAGAGTAATGTCCATTAATGTCAAACAGTTTAATTTCCTCTAAGAAAAGAATAGCTGTCCAATTCATACAATTAGTGGTAGTGGCTTTTGATCTACTGGATTACAAAAGGCGTGAGGTTTTGTAAATGTGAGGTTTTGTTTTCTTTGAAAAGATAATGAGCACCAGAGGAAAACCATCTGAGGATACAAGAGGATGTGGTGCTGAGAACCAGGCGTAAGCAGACTAGAAGAAATAGAAGACCACTGCTTAGTGAATAAAATGAATGTTGCTTATCTAAATACTTTAAATATGATCACTCAAGGTTTTTCTAAATGTGTCCGGGTTAAACAACTTCAAACACGTTCTATTGGACATTTGAAGTTCAGTGTTTAGCTGTCCATAATTCTATGTAGGCGATTCTAAGTGATATGAATGCAGATGTTGATCAGAGCTGGAGCAGAACAGCGGAGACCCCCTGCTGAATGTGGAGACAGAGCTTCTCCTCGGGAGTATGTGACTCAACAGAGCATGTGGGTTTTTTCCAAATTAAGACTTTACTTCCCAGAATGTTACAATACCTCACTAAAGTGATATTCATAGAGCTGCATCACTGTCTTAAAATAATGATATTTTGAAGAGGTACAGATGCTTCAACATATTGTGCTGCAACAAATGTGTACCCATGCAAGCAGCTGCCTGTTAAAAATATTCAATTACAGTCATATGAGGTGTCTTATTGGCACTTTTTTTCTTTTTTTAAGGTCTGACGGTGCTGCAGAAGATTTTGGACACTGCTGCCGAGAAGACCTGGCAGGTAACATCCATAAACTTTGACACCCTGACGGAGGCGGCATTCTTGAAAACCATCCAAGACCTGGAAAATAAGAAGGAGTACAAGATCATTCTGGACTGTGAGCTGGAGAGACTCAATTCCATCTTAAACTTGGTAAATGCTTCATACATTTCATGAACTATGATTAGGAAAGTGTTTCATTTTTGTATCTAGTGCATGTTTTTTTTACAATGAACCAATAACCAGGTGGTTGACCCAGACAGAATTTTCTGCATTGATTTTGAGGGGAAATCTGTGGGATTCAGAAAAACGGATTGAAAAATGTGTTTTAAAAAAGCTGAGTTTAGGATTTAGGATTCCAAAAGTCATTAAATTATGATTTCCAAGCCTGGAAAAGTAATTGGGTCTCATTCACTAATAATTGCGTACACTATTCGTATTTATATACACAATTGAACTTCTCACGGAAATTTTCTGCATAATTCACAACACGAATGTTTTTAACCTCCTTCTACTGTGCTTCAGTGGTAAGTAATTTACATAAAACACACCCACACCATGTCCATATAAGGGCATTGTATACGCCCTTTTCTTTCGTCACTCTCAGCAATCATGACGCTCTGTAAAGACGCATTCTCGCCCGAGAGCATGCACAGCAAGATCCCAGAGCAATGGCATCCTCAAAACAAAGGCAAATGCAATAAAAACCTTTTATACAAACATTACAGATGATGAAATATATTTAAGATCTATATCTATGTTTAAAATTTCAGCTTGACATGTTTATAAGGCAACCAAGAGTGTGATTTTTGCGTAAGAGTGGTCTAGGAGTGTTTTTTTTTGTACATTTAGAATAAAGTTTAGAAAGTTATTGAGGGAAAATCTGTGGGATTCAGTAAAACGGATTGAACCTTCCTTGACATACAAGAGTGGAATCAATCTGATCTGATCTAATCTCATCTAAATGAATTTGTGCCAATGAATATATTTTATTGATGAATCATGATTTTTTTTCTTCTGTGAAAACGTTTGTACGGAGATTTTAACAAATTTGCTTGTGTGCATGCTTATTAAATGAGATAAAATAAAAAACTTATATAAATTGAATTAAATAATAATAATAATAATACCTAATTATAATATGTTTATAATTTATAAAACTACCTGTAACATTGGTAATTAATTACAGTACCTGTAACCAGTTTGGAAACATTACAATTTTTTTAATGTTTTTGAAAGAAGTCTCTTATGCTCACCATTTATTTAAATAAAAATTCAAAAGTTTTCTGTTTGAATATATTTTAAGTAATTTATTTATTGTGATGGCAAAGCTCAATTTTCAGCCGCATTACTCTAGTCTTCGTTGTCATGAAGTAGCACTACTTTTTTCAACCTATTATGCCCCTTTTCACAAGATGTAATACTAGTCTCTGGTGTTCACAGACGTGCACCCCACAATACCCCACAGATCATTTATTATACCGTGTCAAATTTGCCCCATTTGGGTGTGAGCAAAAAACACACAGTTTTTGTGTGTCCCTTTAAATGCAAATGAGCTGCTGCTCCCAGCCTCCTTTCCAGAAGAGGGTAGAGCCTTTACAGCTCATGCTTAAGTCAACAACAAAACTGGAGAATCTCACGCAACCAAAATGTTCGGAATTGTCAGTAGCGGTGTTCAGCCTTACATGTTCCAACCGGAGTCAGACACTGATGGAGAAACTCAGGACAACTGCAACTGGACATTTCCCATGGTTAGTGGTAGTGCTGGGAAACCAAGGCTTTCAAAAGCTTATGAGGCTTTCATCAAATTGTGCCGAAAAAGGATTCATTAATCAAATATTTTTATACAATACGCATTAGCAACATCTGGTGGTCAGACTTGTTTTCTCCACCATATCTACAAATCATCACTGAGCTGAGAAACAAACAAAAGCTTCGGAAGTCCTTGACATACAAGAGTGGAATCAATCTGATCTGATCTAATCTCATCTAAATTAAATTAATTTGTGCCAATGAGACTACAACTTGTCATCTGTAACCTGGTCAACAAATTCACATATTGCTCAATAATATAAAATATACAAGTATGTGATCATAATTAATAGTTGACGTGAGTAGTTGAAAAAATATTTTGAGTGGTCTGAAGACCCCAGGTATAAAACATGATTGAATGCATTTCCCTTTTAGGCATAAGGTGGGGTCGGAAAGCACCAATTTTTTCCGACACTCTGATACTGCATGACGTCAACTTCAAACGTCATCAATTACGTTGTATTGTCATTTCAGTTCAAGCATCGGTACAGTATTTGTGATAATAATGCTTTGTAAACTGCGTCGGAGCATCAGAGCACTAATATCAACTATCCTTTCACTAGTTAGTGGATACATTTATGTTGTTATTTTGAAGTTTGATTAGTTCACTTTTAAATGAAAATTACCCATCCTAGTATATGACATTCTTCTTTCTGATGAACACAATCAGAGTTATATTTATAAATATCCTGATGTTTCCAAGCTTCATAAATCAGTGAACAGGGCTCACGAGTTTGAAGCTCAAAAAAGTTTATCCATCCATCATAAACATATTCCACATGGCGAATCAAACGCTCAATTCGTGCGAATTGCGTCCTCAGTGACGAGGAGTCTGTGGAGACTCTTATGTTCGTTGGTACATCCAATAACAGAACATTTTAATGTGTTTTGGCACAGACATTGTATATCTTCTGCTACTACAGTGAGGAAACAGAAATGGCGGACTGCCGTGGTTCACTCAGGGCGGTATCTATGCTAATAGGGCAGATCGTCACCAGTCATGGGCAGGGCTTTAAAAGGAGTGGGTGCATTTTTACCATTATAGGCTGGTAGTTTATGCACACTGTAGACAAGCGTGTGTTCAAACACCTTATAAAAGAGAATTTTGCATAATAGATCCCCTATAATAATAAGTTCCAAGTATTGTCAAAAGCCCTGTTATTTTTCATAATGCACAGTGTATTCTCCAGACTTTATTGGCTAAATAAGTTACTCCGGGACATCTATGGAACATTACATGTCGTCTTAGCAGATGATATTACTGTACACTTTAAAGTTTTGTCATGTCTTTACCAGAAAGGCAAGAAAATTATTTGAGAAACAATAAATTCCTCCTTCAGGCACACCAAGGCAATTACTCTCCTCACTAGTGTTTACCATCCAGACTAAAGATGTGACCGTGAGGAACATTTCCCACCCTTTAATCGACGTATGACAACACTGGTAATACCGATAATATCCAGTGGGGGTTTTTAAATCGCTAATTCTAAACCGAAAGTAAAATGCACACGGTCGCTTGGGCATTTGTAATTGTGCAGAGCAGACCGAGTGCTTTCAATGAATTCCTATGGAAGTTAAGCTTTCATAGGAATGAGCTGAAAACGGGCCTGTGGACACACACCGTGAATGAATGACAGTGTGGCCGTGCACAAACACAACAACAAAACATTACAATGACAAACTCACTTAAACAGGGGCTTTTACATCTCACTTTGAAACAGAATGTTCCACCACCATCTTGTCAGTCAGCTCCTCACTCTTGTGATAAAGTAAATCTGATTCCTGCTGCTAGTTTGTGCTGCGTCTCTCGTTCGGCTCATGCTATAGTAATCAGACATGTTCGGTTTTTAATTGTATAGTGTCTGCACTCTTACTGAACTATGTTATTTTATTAAAAAACACAGGCAACACCGACTATAGCAGCAAGCCTAATCCAGACTGACAAGATCTCAAAGAAACCACTGCCAAACTAAATGATCAGAAATCAGCATCCGATACAATTAACCCTGACGGTGTGCTTTCAGGGGCTGTGCTGTTCACAGGTGTTCCTGCGGTCTTCATGCACATGTAGTCATTAAGTCCTATAATTGGACTTCCTATGGTGACAGATGCCAAATCTTTCTTTTCTCCCTTCCATCTCGGGTAGTTCCGACTGCCCCTTCTGATCACAGATATTCCACACTCAGTGAGCTTGGGAGGGTGTGCAATTAAGTCCTGAATGATGGGACCTATTCATTGCTATTTAGAGAGCCAGGCTAAAAATTATACTTTAATTGGCGCTGACTGAAAGAGGCCTGGCATTAGCTGATGTAAGAGAAAGGTGCGCATTCTTATGTATGTTGCATGTATGTCTTTCAGATCGCAGCGCAAAAAAAGAACATGAAAAACTATCACTACATACTAGCAAACCTGGTAAGTGAAGCATCCTGTATCTTACAGCTCTCTTTGGTCTGCATAAATGAACTATGAGCCTTGAGGCTACTTAAGATGTGTTGTCGGTTAACCACTTGCAAATTGACTGGAATCGCAAGGGGGCGCTCAGACAAATTGATAGTGGTGTTTTACGTTACACGGCTGCTTCTATATTATATTTATTTCATTTTTTATTTTGTGAACTGTGAATTCACAGGAAGCATTGGAAATTTAGCTCATTGTTTTAGTTTTGAATTTAATAATTTTTTGTTATTTTATTTGTTTATGACAGATATATCAAATGCCTCTCACGATCATGGTAGTTTAGAATTTGTATTAATATTTAAGGACCCACTTTATATTAGGTGGCCTTAACTATGTACTAACATTTTAATTAATCATGATACAATGCACTTATTATGTACATACATGTTTTTACATTGTACTTACTATTTAAAAATTAGCTGCATATAATTACATCTGTATTCAAAACTAATTAATTTCTGTAGTTACATTTGTAATTACACGGTTGACACTTCCCTTACACCTAACCCTAACCTTAAACTTACCCATACCACCTGTCCCTAACTTTACCCCTATCCCACCTCAATATCAGCAAGTGTTTTGCAATATATTATAAACACAGTAAGTACATTGTACTTATTTTTTGATGTAAGTACATAGTAGTTTAGGCCACCTTATATAAAGTGGAACCATATTTAATTTTCTGTTAATATCTAGTTGCTGTTTTAGTTTTTCAGGATGTTTAAATATTTTAGGTCTGCCAGTGCATTAAGCAGTTCACTGAAGTAAAACAATAATACTTGCTCAGAAAACATAACTGGCCGACTGAATAAACTGTAATACAGCACTCATGAACTGTGACTTCACAGGAAGCATTGTAAATTTATAATTGGGTTCTGTGAAGGACAGAAAAAAAAATCCTCCAAACTGCAACAAGTGCGTATTTCAACAATAAAGAAAAAAGATGTCATCCCGTAACCAATTATGATGAAAGCAGCAAGGATGCAACACTTCTCATGATACAGTCCCCTGGGGTTCATCGCTGCACGGGTCACCCAAATGAGCAAACATACACACAAAGGCAGATACAATTAGCTGTTATCACAGATAATATGATATTTATCCAGCATGCATATCTTTGTAAGTCTATGCATGTCAGTCACTGTATCATTAGCTCTAACACTGACTCTCTTGTAACCATGTCATATTATACTGATAACTCTAACCATAACTGTGCTATATAGCCCATGGGTATTTTTCTAAGATTTAGTCTAAGAGGATGTAATTATGTCTAAAAAGTGTTCTGACTTTAATTATGGGTTTATATTGTGTTTTGTAGCTCTATTTGTCACAGAATTGAAAACCATTTTCTGTTAAATCTTACTTATTGCTCCAATAGAACTCACTTTTCAATAGTTGTAATAACCTGAAATAATTTCTTAACACAATTCTGAGAATAAAATAATTGCATTTGCTTATTCTTTTTTCATTAGAGTATACATGAAGACCTGAAACGTTCTATGTTACACAGTGGTCTGTGTATCAAAGAAGTATAGACGATAGACGGATGATAAATGGATGTTAAATATATGAATAAATGGAGATTTTGATGTGTTTGCCTTCAGGGATTTCTGGATCTTAATCTCACAGAATTCAGGAAGGGAGGTGCCAATGTGACGGGCTTCCAGCTCATGAACTACACAAATCCTACTGTCAGCAGGACAATACAGGACTGGCTGGAGTTTGACAGTAAAGACTTGAAAAGTCCCAAAAGGAGGCTCAAGGTAAAGCAAGGTCTTGAAAATATGAGTCATAAAAATATGATTTAAAATTTTCTCATGATGGACTTTAAAAGCTGAGTATTGTGCTGAAAAGACCTTGAATTTCATTTTGATCCAGCCTGGTTTATGCATTTTAGAGGTTTGATCAAAGCCAGATGATTGTTCAAGGAGATGTTGCTACTTATACCTAACAAACATACCAGCATATGCAGGTCTTTTCAGCAGGGCAAGATACTCGCTATATAAACCAAATGTTGTGATTAAATTTCTTTATTTTTTCCCCCCAAATTTTCATTTGAAACCATGTCTGTGGAACGTCTCAGTACACTGGAGCACTCACGTATGATGGGGTGACTGTCATGGCCACTGCTTTCCAGAATCTGAGAAAGCAGCGCATTGATATCTCTCGCAGAGGGAATGCAGGAGAGTGTCTGGCTAACCCTCCTGCACCCTGGGGCCAGGGCATCGACATTCAGAGAGCTTTACAGCAGGTAACCAGACCCTTTTTTTTACACCAAAAGTATGCTACTTCCAGAGCTGGTACTTGGTCTGGTACTGGTAATTCTTCATAACCTGCCCACAAACAAACATGGTGCATCAGGGTCATCTTAACATCCAAAGTCATTTGATTCAGTTTGTTTATGCAACCACAAGTTGCTTTTGTTCCATCCATTATCTGATGAAATTCTTTGCAATCATTCAAATATACTGTATGTTGTTTGTAAATACAATAATTTTAGACAAACTCTTTCTTTAGACAAACATTTTTTTAAGGGGCTTGAGCAGAGCCAGTTTGATCACCCAGAACTGGCTTTTCAGTGTTTAAAATGCACAGAAAAAATAGGGCTGCACAATTTGGAAGAGTGTTTGTTTTTTAAAGCTTTTTTTATTATTATTTTTTTATTATTACAACTCTAATAGCAATTTTTAGTATTATTATTACTAAAAAAAAAATTTAAAATAATAAATATTACTATTGCTATATTTCACAAAAATGAGTATCTAGGAATTAAAATCTAATAGTAATAATTGTAAAATTGCAATACTAATACTCAACTGACTTCATTTCCTAATTTTCTTAACGTTAAATCATCAAGCTTTTTTTTTTGTTGCAGGAACCCCTTACAGCTTCTCTTTTGTTGACAACAGGCATTTTATAAGCACTTCTCATTATAAGTTTGGGAAGATGGGTTGGTGCATGTTGCATTCCTAAATGCACATTATAAGCATCCCAAACTCTGAGCACTTGCAAAGAGGAGTTTGTATGGAGCAGCATTTACTGTGTATAAATGAACACTGTGCTGCTCTTCACTCTCCAACACACAGTGCATATATTTATTTATTAAAACAGAGACTTCGCGATTTGCTAATCGCACTAAGCCATATGGCGATTTCGGTTTTATTTAGATTAATCATGTAGCATAACATAACTGTCATTTGGCTTCCTGTACAAGCATGTAAATCTGATTTCACACCTGGGGAAGTTCTGTGTGCTAAAATGAAATCATGAACAATGTGATTATGTGTGATTCTCTCTGTAGGTGCAGTTTGAAGGACTTACAGGACATGTTCAGTTTAATGACAAAGGACATCGGACCAACTTCACTGTCAGCGTGATGGAATTTGGCCCAAATGGACCCAAGAAAGTAAGTTGAATCTTTTTCCTTGGTTACACGCAAATGGGATTCACACTTACCAGCGTATCTAACTCAGAATTTGACAACACATCAGTGCATTCTCCTGGCATAAATTTGATTTGTGGTGATTAACCTGAGGTTGCACCTGAAACTTTAGCACTGACTGTGGTGAAAGCGAATGAAGTGTTAGTCACAGGAAGGCTTAAAGAGCCGTGTATGCATTTCAAGTGATTACAGCTCCTCTTAAGCCGTCAATATGAATATTTAACATTCTAAAAATAGTGTCTCTGAAATTCCTGTGCCCTGCTGTGATATTCCTCCCTTCTGCCTGCAGGTGGGATACTGGAACCAACGTGAGAAATACGTGAACACGGCTACTTACAGCAGCGTACTGAATGAGACGTTCGGACTGCAAAACAGGACTTATGTAGTCACCACCATCCTGGTGAGTTTCAATACAAATAGAGTTGTTATGAAAAGATAAAAGAGTAACAGTTAGGATTGGTTGTTTTCATTTTTCTTTTGAAGTGTAGGTCAGAATATAGGGTCATAGTGTCTCTTCAGATTTCTTACCTTTTCTGTTCTTCTGTGTCAAATGAGTGTGGATTACAAGTCATCAGTGTCCTCAAGATGAAATGGTATGCATGTTTTCGATTTGCGTTTGTATGCAGATAATGATCCTGAGGTGAGTGACATTAAACTGAAGTGTGCAATTTGTTTTCACCATTGTTCTCACTAAACAGAATTGCGAACAGGATTGGTTTGTTCATCCATGCAGATAGTCTCAGCCCATATTCATTCCATTGGTTGAGCCTATATGGCTGTGTCAGGCTATGAATGGTTACCAATTCATTTAATCTAGAAAATGGCTTATAGCTGTCTGAAGAAATAAGCTTACATATAAAGTTAAAGTATAACGGATTAAAGTTAAAGTATAACGGATAATTGTGCACAAAGTTAAAGTATAACGGATAATTGTGGGTTTCAAATAAAAGTAAAGTAACATTGCAGGATATTTAAGTCAAAGTAGTGAAGTATAGTTAGAGAGTCTGAGTGCTTTGTCATTTTAGTTAATCAAGTTAAACTAAATGAAAATGAGAAATGCTGCCTTGGAATCTAGCTGTAATAAAATACGATTTTCTATATAATTAATTTTATACAAAAATTATGTTTATGGTTTTAGTTTCAGTTAACTATAAAAGCCATGGTTTCATTTACCTTCAGTCATGTTTGTTTCAGTTATATTGAAAGTAGGTGCTGGGCTGCTCTCCTTCAGGTCCATTTGCTCCTTATTTTACATTACTTGTTAGAGCATACAACAAAGACATAAAAAAGCCTTAACAATATTACTGTCGCAGTGTACATTGTGATATTTTTGTGCTCCTGGTAGGCTATCACTTGCTTTATGCCAAAAATGATGCAAATAATACAAAAATTGCCACCACATGATCCCTCGCTCAGAAGAGTTTGTTCTCCGCCTCTGGGGTGAATCACCATCCTCTCAGGAAGGTGAGAGGTAGTGTGAATCTTTTGAACCATGCTGGGTTTACTGCTCTGCTCATTACGGGCACAGTTTGAGGTTTGACTTGAGTGGCTATATTAATCTTATTTCATTTGAACTCCAAAAAGAAATACCCTCATTCCCTTAAGGATTCTTCTTTGACTGTGGTTAGTCAGCTGGAGTATTGATTCGTTTTTTTATAGAATACTACAAGACTGTAATGCTATACCCATGTTGTTCAAAGTTTATAATCATGTCAACACGTGCATGTACAGCTGTTTCCTCACACATTTCAAATATGTACTTGTATGTATATATGTACATATAATTGTTTTTGGTTGTTTTGTTTTTTTCTGTTGATCTGCGCATTCTATATGATTGAGCTGAAATGCAACTCTTCAATAATTTAGAAGCCAAGAAATATGCTGGAAATGCAGAAAACATTTGATGTAGCTGATGCAAGATTTCCTTTCAAGCCTCTTCAACTATTCTGAATCATGCAGTAACCAAACAACTAGACTGGTCTGGCCCATGCTACATGCTCATGGAAAATGCAAAAGCTTAAAGGGAAATGCAAAATTAACTTTGTTATTAGCTATGTTCTTCATCTTTAGGAATCTCCATATGTGATGCTGAAGAAGAACCATGAGCAGCTAGTGGGGAATGACAAATATGAGGGTTACTGCGTGGAGCTGGCTGCAGAGATCGCCAAGCATGTGGGCTATTCATACAGGCTAGAACTCGTGGGGGACGGAAAGTATGGAGCCAGAGACGCAGAGACAATGATGTGGAATGGGATGGTTGGAGAATTAGTGTATGGCGTAAGTAGCTATTATATCTGATTATTATTTCTTTCAAGTTTTATTTTTATTTAATAACCTTTCAAATTTAGTTTTATTTAATTTTTATAGTATTTTACAGACATGACATATTACATTTGTGTGTCTCTAGCATACATTGAGAGTTATTTTAGCTTGAAGCTGCATTTTCTCCATTCCTTGGAGGTAAGTTTTGTAACAGTGACAGAAATCTTTTCCGAAATAAGTAGCTAAGCTGGCAAAGAGTGCCGCAGAACAGAGATCAGCACACTGTGTGTCCGAACCTCAATGCCTCAGGTTGAACAAAGGTTTTTTTTTTCTCTCTCATCACTTATGAAGTAGTTTTGTCCCTACTGTCAGAGCATGTTAGTGCAATGTCTGACTTTCTGGCAATTTTGCAACATAACAAAGAGTCCTATAACTGTTTACAAACTGTTAAAGGCAAATTAGTAAGATATAATTTAAAATAGCAAAACTTAGGTGCATGTGAGATTCGCTTTTGTAGGCGCTCTGTTTCTTATTCAGTGCATTTTTACCCTGAGGCTTCAGCATTAGTGGCTTTGGAATGCTAAGTAGTGTCAGATGTAGTCTGTCTTCATTGGGCTAAATGCGAACACTCCAGCTCAGTGTTGTCAAGCAGCGTTCGTTAGATTTCTCTTTTGCTTGAAAAAAAATATGGCATTATTTTGAAGAGTAGAGAGCAATAGTGAATGAGGGATTCTCTTGAGGATGCAGCATTGAGTAGAACTGGCTCTATAGTGATTCATAATACTTGAAGTTATTTATATGTTCAGCTGCTTCTAAAATGGTGGATAAAGCTTTTTGTCAGTTTGCGCTTGATTTGTAATTCTAGTGTTTTCTGAAAACCTACAGAGGAACAGTCTTGTTGTATGCAAACTAAATCTCAAAGCTTTGTGAAACACATTCTGTATGTTTGATTTCATCACTTCCTGAGAAGCTATGAAAACATAAATGTTATGCTTGAATGTGTCAAATCACAATGGGCGCTCTATCCATGCTTAAAGATGTAATCATATTGTCTTGTAGAAAGCTGACGTAGCTGTCGCCCCCCTTACCATCACTTTGGTCAGAGAGGAGGTCATCGATTTCTCCAAGCCCTTCATGAGCTTGGGTATATCCATCATGATCAAGAAGCCCACCAAGTCCAAGCCAGGTGTCTTCTCCTTCCTGGACCCTCTGGCGTACGAGATCTGGATGTGTATTGTGTTTGCCTACATTGGTGTGAGTGTGGTGCTATTTTTGGTGAGTCGCTTCAGTCCGTACGAGTGGCACGCAGATGACGAAGAGGATGGAATGGAGCAGCAAAACCAGAACCAGAACCAACCACCGTCACCAGACGCCAACCAGTCACCAAATCAACACGGTCAAAATCAGAATCAGCGAGAGGAGAAGCAGGAGAAGCAACCTGAACACAACAATGAGTTTGGGATCTTCAACAGCCTGTGGTTTTCCTTGGGAGCCTTTATGCAGCAAGGATGTGATATCTCACCAAGGTAGGTGGAAACGAATAAAGAGCCATTTTTCATCATCATTGTCATAATTTTTTCATCTTCCACTGCTACTTTTTCATTTGGCTCATACTCCACAAACAACATCTGTGATCGAGAAAATGGGATGTAAAATAAAGATGATCTCTTTAATCGCCTGCTGCATTACACCGTCCCTGAACTACATCTAAAATGCACATCATGTTGAAAAGATTCTCAGGTTATATTAAGAAAGGAACTGTTTTAGGCTATTTTAGAGACCCATTAAATGGTGGCATTTATTGGTACACTCAATATTAAAGAGCCAAAGACTGATTTATTAAGGCCTTGCTAACACATACATGTGGAGCTCAAGCATCTTAAAAGATTAAACAAATAAAAAAGTGTATTTTTGTCTTTTCCTCTCAAATTTGGTTCAAGGTCTTTGTTTTGCAGTAGTAGTAAAACTTTCTCTGTTTCTGTCAAATGTTTCTGTGGAATCATCCGATGTAGGAATCATCCTGTCTCTCAAAATTACCTGACCTTTCTACTCCAGGCACCTTATTTGATTCTGTCCTGTCTCTTTGACTGAACTGACTCTTTTTTTTTTTGCATTAGTAACGAGGAAAGTGTAACCATAACCATGGGTTAGGCTACTGCTGACACCCCTGATAGGGTCCTCTAGCCTCATTATGTGCAGAATGGCCTTGAGCCTCTGGGTGTGCTGGCTCCTCTACTAGTGTTTGACATTTTGGTTGGACATGTATATCCTTGGCTTGAGGGAAGGAAGCAACACACTCAAATTAGATTACACTGCCAGAGAACGTTCCATGACAGATGTGATTGTATGCGTCAGAGCACTCAGCTTGACAGTGTTTCTCCATGCTAGCTGAGGACTTCCATGGAAAACTTCTTTACCTCTCCCCTTTGAGCTAAAGGAGGAATGCTGAAATTTTTGGCAGGCATGAAGCCATTATGAATTCATTAGAAAATCTTTGATCTGTACTAAGTGTGAGAGGGAGGTCAGTTGGATTAGATTGAACTGACATGGAACTGAATCATCATGATCTTTTTAGAGCATCAGACAGTTATAGGGAAACGTGTCTAGTTTTTCATGGCTCCCAAAAGTATAATTTTATGCATTCTTCCATTTTTAACTAATCTGATAACAGTTCTGATAACAGATATGCAGAACATATATTTATTATGTTTAATTTATTTATTTACATAATAGTAGCTAAATCATTAGGCTACAAAAAATTCCAGTTCCAGTATACATGTTTTCTCTCTATGACAGATAATGTGTCGTATATTTTTACTGTAAAACGAGAAAAAATACTGATTAAGAAAATGTTTTATGCAGTATTTATGCGCGGTTGTGTCTTCTTAGTACTCTTAGGCCTGGTTTCACAGACAGGGCTTAGATTTAAAGGGTTAGTTCACCCAAAATTTTCAATTCTGTCATTAATTACTCACCCTCATGTCATTCCCAACCTGTAACACCTTCGCTCATCTTCGGAACACAAATTAAGATATTTTTGATGAAGTCCGAGGACTCCCTGACTTCTCCATAGACAGCAATTTAATTAACACTTTCAAAGCCCAGAAAGGTAAAAACATTGTTAAAATAGTCCATGTGACTACAAGTGGTTCAACCTCAATTTTATGAAGTGGCGTGAATACTTTTTGTATTCACTAACTAAAATAATGACTTTATTCAACAATTCCTTCACGACTGTGTCAGTCTCATATGCTGTTGATGTAGTAAACACAGTACAGAGCTTCTGAGTTATCTCAGAGCTACGCCAGCTTACCATTGGCGATGCTGTTCACGTAAGCACCACTATGCGTGTGATGCTAAAGCAGGAGCTGACCAATGTAAACGGCGTAGGAGACTGACACAGACGTGAAGAAATTGTTGATTAAAGTTGTTATTTTTGTTTATTTTTTCACACAAAAAGTATTCTCCTCGCTTCATAAAATTAAGGTTGAACCATTGGAAGTCACATGGACTATTTTAACATAATTTTAACATATATAATTGCTGTCTATGGAGAGGTCAGAGAGCTCATGGATTTCATCAAAAATATCTTAATTTGTGTTTGGAAGATGAGCGAACGTCTTACGTTTTGGGAACGACATGAGAGTGAGTAAATAATAACAGAATTTTCATTTTTGGGTGAACCCTATAAACCAGGATTAGGCCTTAGTTCAATTAGGACATTTAAGTTGCTTTAATAAACGTGCATTAGATGAAAAAAAAACATTTCTGGTGTGCATCATGAGACAAAACAATGACATATTTTAAGATATGATTTCAGTTAAAACAGCTCAAACATGCATTTTAGTTTGGGACTAGGATTAAGCCTTGTCTATGAAACCAGGGGTTAAGGTTTTACATAAGGTGCTTGTTGTGTGTTTGTGTACTGTGAGGCTATTTGTCAACCATCTCGGAATTCTTTTTTAAAAGAAAAAGTTATTTGGCATGAGTGTTTTTTCGTAATGAGGATTGTGTTGGCCAGACAGAAGGCACCAGACTGCTTACAGTACTTATCTCTGACAGAAAATTTGGTTGTCCTCAACAAATGTCAGAGCTGCCACTCAAAGCTGTGACTGTTCACATTGTTATTCACTCCAGCTCATCTGTGCCATTTTTTTTCATAAAAATCCCTGTTACCTCATCTAGCCTTTCTGATTCTCTGATTAGTTTCTGATGAGGTGCTTATGAAGGGATTTCATTAATTCATTATTTCTTATAAAGATGCCAAAAACAAAGTCTCTTTGACACCTTCTGGAGGCAGATAGCAAATAGAGAAGCTACTGTAAGCACACTGGCAATCAAAGCAATTAACTCAGTTCGAGCTGTGCCATAATCTCAAGGCATGAGAAGATGGCACAGATGATTAGCAAGCGCAAAACGTGAGCAGAGAATTACTGAAGCCCACAGCCTGACAGCTTTGATGGTATATAAATTAATAACTCGACACACGGCATGATTGTTGCTCCGCTTTTAGTGGTTCACCCAGAAGTGGGAATTGCAGACTGTTTACTATGCATATAATTCACTTTCACTGTCACGTCCACTAGCATCAACACTAGCATTTCATAGCACATTTGAGTGTTGCAGCAGATAGGCTGTGTAAACAGTATGCTTATGTGAACTGTCTTTTTAGATTCTGACTAAAGCCACCTGTTAGTAGAAACTGCAGAGTCTTTTGGTCTGCAGAGAGATAATTTGGGTTATTAGCGGTAATTTGGGGTCACCGTGATTTAGCCAAGACATGTTCCTTGACATATTTTGCTGATCTTTGACCTGGAACAACATTCCTGTCCGAAAACATAGTCCTAACCCTATCCCTGGTCCTGTACCCAAACCTTCCCATAATGTATCCCTAAAATCTCTCATGTAATTTGTTTCATACTCAACGCTGGAGGGCCCCCTTGCGCAGTAAAGCATTGCATACACAGTGCGATTTTTGTTGTCGTACAAGCTCGCAGACGACTTTTTCCTCTTGGGAGAAATCACGTGGAAATCGTGGATGCTCGTACGGTCACGGCTCACATCTTTGTTGAGCCGAGCACCTCCCGACCTCACAATAATTCTTAAATTCCCTATTGCCAAATCATGCACAACAACGTCACATGGGCTAGATCGATGAGTAATATTAGGCTATACCTTCAGTGGCTGCAACCATACAGAATGCATACACTCACACACTCATATATATTCATAGCAAGATAACGAATATATAGTCAATTTAAACACCAACCAAATTTTTACATTTTGCAGCAAACAACCCATCACCCTGTAATCATCATAAGGAAAATGTGTATATATACAGTATATAATGCAATGCCAATCGACATAGCCTTTATCAATGTATATAATAGTATAAAATATAATTTCTTTTAAATTGCAATTTGACTGATAATATTATTTTCAAGATTTCTATAGATATTGCGATGTATTATTTTCGCCACGATAACAGTGTAGTGAAAAACCTAATATCATGACAGCCCTACTTGACATACTGTAAACTTGTCCCTCAAATCTGATTGGTTTATTGGAATGTTGTTCCAGGATCAACTAAGATGCTGATCCAATCACGTTGTACTCGGTGAAATCACTAGGGCTGGTCCAAAGAACATTTTCTTGAGCTTCGAAGCTTCGGTAGTAATCAGTAATGATAGACATAACACCGGTTACATGACTTGCCCACCTCGGCACCACCGTTTAGATTTTTTTTTTATAGTAATAAAATAATTTAGTTCAGTTAGAGAACAGACACTACAAATAAAAACTGAACATGCATGTCTGCCCAATACAGCATGAGCCGAACGAGAGTGTTAAAAGTAGTGCCAATAGCACCCTCTGTAATTTCAGAAGCACCCTCAGTGATTTGTTTCTAGAAAACCGGGCCTGTAATGAACCCACCATTCAAGCAACCCGCCCCCGAATTGGTGCTAGTGCACGGTCGCACTGTCATTCGTTCATGGCCGCACAGTGCACAAGCACTGTAATGTGACGGTGAAGGAAAATTTTTTGTCACTGTCACATCCCAAATGGGTAAAAAGGCAAATACATTATTCTGTTATTTTATTTTCTGTCCTATCCTATTCTAAATCTATCCACAATGTCAAACCAACGCTTCTCAACCCAAATTGCAAGCTCAGGTATGCGCTTCTTCCATATAAGCCCATACAGTTGTGCGCTCTAGACAGACAATACTCCATTGCAGGGAACACATAGGCTAAGAAGAAGAAAATACATTTATTAAGTATAACGAGGTTGGGTTCCTATTAAACTGTACATAAACAGCTAGGCTATAAGATAATTGTAAAAAAGAGTATTTTATTTTGGCAGATTTTATAGTGTAAACACATTCAAGCGCGAATGAGAACCGTTTCGAGGTGTGCGAGAAAACAAAACAAAAAAACAATATTCAAATGCCAAAATTGAAAATCGAATACCAACCCAACAAACAAATGTTCGAATACTCTGGTCCAGTCGTAGAAATCACGTTCACCGATTTTGCAATAGATTAATTAATGTGATTTATTTATCTACACTAAAACTTACATTATTGGAATTAAGTGTGAAGTGACATTCACAGTTCTTGAAATACCACCAGGAAGTACATTATATAAGCTAACTTGGCCATGCTAACTAGCCAAATCTTGACACTTTGGAAAATACACGCTGCCACTTTAAGGAAAAATAGGGTTATTTTAGCCACAGATGTCAGTGTTTTCAGCAGTAAAACCAAGTTCCCTCATTACTGTAGACAGAATGACCTCCACTGTGAATCTCTTGGTATGAAGAGTACTCATCATGAGGGATGGCGGAGATGTGATTCTTAAGAAAACTGTCGCATAAAGGCCCAATGAATGTTCCAATGAGTTAAATTGGCCTGGAGGCTGATGATCTGTCTTTTCACACCTGCTGAAGAATAAACCAAGAGCACTCCAGGATATGAGCACGGGGAAGGTGTGTGTGTGTGTGTGTGTGTGTGTGTGTGTGTGTGTGTGTGTGTGTGACAGAGAAATAGAGCGAGTAGTTACCCTGAGGAAGCGATACATGTTGTGTGCCTTAGGAACTTTATTTGAGATGTGGAGTGTGTCTTTGTGTCTGTGTTTGTGCGAGGTCAGACCATCAGGCTTTCACCCAGCATGACAGTTCAACCCAGGCGCCGTGGTGCCCCCTTTCTCCCGCGGGCCTTTAACTGTCACTTCAGCTTTGTCCGGATTCCCTTTACCCTGTACAAAAATACTCTCCGGTTTACAAACACTTCCATACGCAATGACACTAGCAGGTCACATACACATTACGTTTAGGTCACACATTTAGGTCACAAGCACATTAGTGTAATTTCACAATACAAACACACATACACAGAAGCCTTGAGGGAGGTCTTGCTCGGGCCTTTCCCGCTGTCGAGGTGACCTTGCCATCCCTAGTGTTTGGAAATGTTCTGCAGTGTTTAACGGAACTGTGACACCAGAGTACGAAGAGATGATCAGCGTGTCACAACGTTCCCAACAGCACACTTCAGAGTTTCTGTAATGGAACGGACAATTTGCAGCATTACAATGTAGAACGACAAGGAGACTATTATTTTTAGTTACAGCTCTATTGTGAGTCGTCGTGTCTCCATGGAGACGTGAGTGAATGTGTTTGAAACAGTGTTTGTACATGAGAACCTTTTACTTGGCTTTCAGTGTAGGAGTGACCCATATTCCACGGATTAGATTGATAATTTATTTGTAGTATTTATAAGGGGATTTGCATGGCCATTATTCTTCTAATGAGCAAGTTGTGTGTGTTTAAAAAGTACTAGGGGTGACCAAAAGTATTTAAAGGTTTTACGTGACCTCTCACATATGAAAATGCATAGCAGATATCCTTCGACTATTTAAACATGGAAAAAAAGTGTGTTGGATTTACATGATTTAATCTTGTACATCGGTTCCCTGTAAATCAGTTAAACAAACGATAATTTGTTCACGTAGTTTCATAATCATGAAATGAGTCATTTTTTAAGTATATCCCAATTAAGTAGTCTATAAATAATTTGTGTATGGTTCCCTAATGGGATTAATTCAGTCAGTTTCTTATATTTTTGCGTCATTCGACTAAATTATAAGTCTGTACTAGCTAGCTTCCAAACTATTAACTATAGCACATATTAGCATGTTAAATGCTAAGGATGAAATGCTCTATGGGCAGAGAACATGTGCTTTATCAGTCCACAGTCTAAGCAAATGCTCCACTCTTTTCCACAATGGTAACCCAGTGTAATTTCATATGATTCTAATAATTGCAACATAATTGAACACTATCAAGTCTCCCCCTTTGCTCATCTTGCTCAAAAACACATAAAATAACACTTAATTTCAAAAATTTTGCATGCTGGGAATTAGATTTAGCAAAATTAATTTGTGAGTACTTGTTTGGTTAACATGCACCCTAAATAATTGTACAGATTGCACATTTTAGAGAGTTACATTAATCGAAAGAAAATAAATCTTTCAATATAAAAGTAAATAAATTGCGTAAATCACAATAAGATGATTGCGTAAATTGGGCAATATGTGTTTTCCAGCTTTTTCAGAGTGTGTATGTATACATATATATACATATATACACATATATATATATACACATTAGGGGCGTGACGAGATGTGTTGAGATTTCTCGTTGAGGTTAAAAGCTGTCGACATTGCCATGACGGAGGGTGAGATTAGAATAGAATATGCCACCGCTGTTTACGTTACATTACAGTGGCCTCCACCTGTACTGTAGTTTCATTCAACTGTCGTTTTTTTATTTTTTATTTATTTATTTTACTACAATTAAAAACCATTTAATTCAGTCGGATAACCCTTCAATTGTAAACTAAACATCTACTCTGCTCATACAGCACGAGCTGCAGAGTCGCACAAATTATCAAAGCTATCTTAGGCTGGGCTGTGTAGTTTTAAAAACCTCTTAGCTCTGGTCTTTCTTTGCACCTTGAATATTGAGAGAGTACTTTGATTATTGTTGCACTTATTGTTTGCACTTAATAAGACTAAGGTCAAACGTTTCCTGTAGTTTTTCTCCAGGTTTGCACACACTGCAGGAGGGATTTTGGCCCACTCCTCCACACAGATCTTCTCTAGATCAGTCAGGTTTCTGGCCTGTCGCTGAGAAACAAGGAGTTTGAGCTCCCTCCAAAGATTCTCTTTTGGGTTTAGGTCTGGAGACAGGCTAGGTCACGCCAGAATCTTGATGTGCTTCTTACAGAGCCACTCATTGGTTATCCTGGCTGTGTGCTTCGGGTCATTGTCATGTTGGAAGACCCAGCCTCGACCCATCTTCAATGCTCTAACTGAGGGAAGGAGGTTGTTCCCCAAAATCTCGCAATACATGGCCCCGGTCATCCTCTCCTTAATACAGTACAGTCGCACTGTCCCATGTGCAGAAAAACACCCCCAAAGCATGATGCTACCACCCCCATGCTTCACAGTAGGGATGGTGTTCTTGGGATGGTACTCATCATTCTTCTTCCTCCAAAGTTTACATTTAGTGGAATTATGACCAAACAGTTATATTTTGGTCTCATCTGACCTCATGACTTTCTCCCATAACTCCTCTGGATCATCCAAATGGTCATTGGCACACTTAAGACGGGCCTGGACATGTGCTGGTTTAAGCATGGGAACCTTCCGTGCCATGCATGATTTCAAACCATGATGTCTTAGTGTATTACCCACAGTAACCTTGGAAACGGTGGTCCCAGCTCTTTTTAGGTCATTGACCAACTCCTCCCGTGTAGTTCTGGGCTGATTTCTCACCTTTCTTAGGATCATTGAGACCCCACGAGGTGAGATCTTGCATGGAGCCCCAGTCCGAGGGAGATTGACAGTCATGTTTAGCTTCTTCCATTTTCTAATTATTGCTCCAACAGTGGACCTTTTTTCACCAAGCTGCTTGGCAAATCCCCGTAGCCCTTTCCAGCCTTGTGGAGGTGTACAATTTTGTCTCTAGTGTCTTTGGACAGCTCTTTGGTCTTGGCCATGTTAGTAGTTGGATTCTTACTGATTGTATGGGGTAGACAGGTGTCTTTATGCAGCTAACGACCTCAAACAGGTGCATCTAATTTATGATAATAAATGGAGTGGAGGTGGACATTAACAAGTCAGACTAACGGGTCTTTTAGGGACAGAATTCTAGCTGATAGACAGGTGTTCAAATACTTATTTGCAGCTGTATCATACCAATAAATAGTTTAAAAAGAATCATACATTGTGATTTCTGGATTTTTTTATTTTATTTATGTCTCTCACAGTGGACATGCACCTATGATGACAATTTCAGACCCCTCCATGATTTCCAAGTGGGAGAACTTGCAAAATAGCAGGGTGTTCAAATACTTATTTTCCTCACTGTAGATACATATATAATATAATACCCTGCCAAGCTCAGCAACAATAATTATTTGTTTGGTTTGTGGTGATAATTTTGTTTACAAACACAATACTGACTTTGAAGGTTATAAAGGTGGACATATCTCACAAAACAGCTGCACTTGTACGTTTGACAGACTGAATGGAAGTCAACTTCATAACACGCTCCTTACAGCTGAGTAGACATGTAAAAATAGGGAGACAGGTTCTGGTGAGAGAGACAAGAAAGAGTACAGCAGAAAGATTGACAGTTTGAGCTGAAGTAGGTAGAGAATATATATATATATATATATAGAGAGAGAGAGAATATAACTTAAAAAAAGAGAAAGAAATTAATACTTTTACTCCGCAGGGTACATTAAATTGGTTTAAAACTTTTCTGCTGGACCACATCTTCTCAAATACTGCGATTTATGGGGGATATGATGAAGTCATTCATATTTGAATATTCTCAGCAGTTATTATTTATTTGAATATTCTCAGCAGTTATGTTATTTAAATGTGTAATAATATTACACAATGATACTGTTTAATGGTGTATTTTTGATAAAATAGTATTTTACAAAAGTTAAGATCCACCAGAATAATTTGCCTGCATAAGCAAATAACCGTCATCCATTTGTCATTTTTTTACTTTACTCTTCACATACTAAAGTTAAATGTGCGCTGTTCTTTTAGTAGGTGGTAGTTCTGGTAATGGCAGTTAATTTATATGGATATACAGGTCCTTCTCAAAAAATTAGCATATTGTGATAAAAGTTCATTATTTTCCATAATGTAATGATAAAAATTAAACTTTCATATATTTTAGATTCCTTTTGGGAATTTGGGGTTTTCATGAGCTGTATGCCAAAATCATCAGTATTAAAACAATAAAAGACCTGAAATATTTCAGTTGGTGTGCAATGAATCTAAAATATATGAAAGTTTAATTTTTATCATTACATTATGAAAAATAATGAACTTTTATCACAATATGCAATTTTTTTTAGAAGGACCTGTATATCTAACATGAATTAACATTCCAACAATGTTACAACAACTTTGTAATGCAGGACATTTTCGCTTCCCTATAAAAATTCAAAGTGGTTTATGGGACCCTTTAATATAACTGATAATATCATTGGAGGCTGTGAAGAGAATGTATATTTCCCTTGAAAGTGAAAGAGGGCGGAATTGTGCGCAGCATGTACTGGAAAGCAGAATTTTAGTGCAAGTTTAGCATAACAGAATCTTTGATTAAATTTAAGACTTTCATTCAAAGGGAACAGTGAAAGAAGTGTTTGAGGACACTCGGATTAATAGACGTGCATAAAAAAGTAACAGATCAAACCATTTCTCGTGGACAAAGAACATGAAGGGTTATATAATGTTTTTACATTTATTATTATTATTATTATTATTATTATTATTATTATTATTATTATTATTTATACCAGCAAAATTCAGCTCCAGGTAGTCTTTCCATACTTTTAATTTACTCAGCATAAAAATGCTGGCTTGTGCATTCCTTGTCGGAATCCATGAGAACAAGCTCTTTTCTCAATTTAAATCACTTTTGATGTTAATATAATTGCACAGTTTAATATATCCAAAATGAAAAATAGCATCTAAATTAATGGTCAAAATACAGGGATTTTTTTTTTTTGCATACCAGCTCTCATACACTACTTATAATGTCTGAAATGTGTCTTTTAAAAAATAATTGTATTCAGTTCTTCTACATCCAGCTCCTTTTTTTCAGGAAAGAAACACAATTATATATTACAAAGATGTTTTATTGTAACTGCAGTCCTCCAGTCTTTTCATTAAGCTCTCATGTAGGTGATATTTCAGACATCTTGAGCTCTGATGATAATTAAAATCTGCCATACAAAGGCTTCAAATGACTTTACTTTTGTTTAAATTCGGATCCAGATCTGATTTATGGCTTGATTAATCATTAAGAAGGCCTTTTTTCACCATATATGCTTGCTGATAAAGTATTTAATTTATTAATGGATCTGTTATCTTTCCACTGTGCGCAGCTAGAAATGGAAATCATATTAAAAGTCAGACACTTCATTATGAGTCTAATTTGATAGAGAAGATCTCTAAAATATTCCAGACAATTAACCACCTGTTTGTTTTTAAACTGTACTTCCCCCCAGATCTCTCTCCGGTCGGATAGTCGGAGGTGTGTGGTGGTTCTTCACTCTGATTATCATCTCCTCCTACACAGCCAACCTGGCTGCCTTCCTCACTGTGGAAAGGATGGTGTCTCCCATTGAGAGTGCAGAGGATCTAGCTAAGCAAACAGAGATTGCTTATGGGACTCTGGATGGGGGATCCACCAAAGAGTTCTTCAGGGTAAGAGGGAAAGTATGTTACTATACTCTTACACAAAATGTGCAAAGATTTTGCATTTATCAGTACCCTCAAAGATTGTGACTTAACTTTGTACCTTATCTTAGACTAAAAGGTGCATATTAATACTTCAAGATACCAATGTTCACCTCTAAGGAATTAATATGCATCTTTTAGGAGTAGATAAGGTACAAAGATGAGGGTAATACCCTGGTGAGAAGCTTTGTAGCCCCAAAGGTACAATTTTTGCACATTTTATCTATACATTAAGAACACACTGAAGGACCATGATAACAGGTACTTTGCGTATTTTAGAATTTAAGTTTAGGGCTGTGTTTTTACGTGGTATATTTGCTATCTTCAGTACTGTGTTGGAGTATATAGACAGACTGTGACAGCTTTGTGTGAGGAATAAGGTGCACACTATTGTACACTATATATATATATTTTTTTAAGTATTGTGTTAAAGTTAGTTTTATGTTTTTAAAATAAGTATTTTCCCTAGTAAAAATGTATTTAATCATTATCATTTAAAACATTTATTTTATACTAAGTATGCTACAAATTCATTATTTACTGACACATTGTTTGAGACTGATATAAATATTATAATTAAACTTAATTTAGAGTACTTATTTATTGCACAATACAATTTTTTTATATTAAGCCTATAAAATGTGTTTTACTATCACTATTAGTATGATCTCTGTATAATCTCAGTCTTTAAATGCAAGATATTTAAATTGTACCTAAAGTATACTTGCAATAGTTTCATTTTTAGCACAATTAAATATACTTTATATATAAATATAAAGTACAGTGAGGAAAATAAGTATTTGAACACCCTGCTATTTTGCAAGTTCTCCAACTTAGAAATTATGGAGGGGTCTGAAATTGTCATCGTAGGTGCATGTCCACTGTGAGAGACATAATCTAAAAAAAAATATCCAGAAATCACAATGTATGTTTTTTAACTATTTATTTGTATGATACAGCTGCAAATAAGTATTTGAGCAAATCAATGTTAATATTTGGTACAGTAGCCTTTTTTTTTTGCAATTACAGAGGTCAAACGTTTCCTGTAGTATTTCTCCAGGTTTGCACACACTGCAGGAGGGATTTTGGCCCACTCCTCCACACAGATCTTCTCTAGATCAGTCAGGTTTCTGGCCTGTCGCTGAGAAACACGGAGTTTGAGCTCCCTCCAAAGATTCTCTATTGGGTTTAGGTCTGGAGACTGGCTAGACCAAGCCAGAACCTTGATATGCTTCTTACAGAGCCACTCCTTGGTTATCCTGGCTGTGTGCTTCGGGTCATTGTCATTTTGGAAGACCCAGCCTCGACCCATCTTCAATGCTCTAACTGAGGGAAGGAGGTTGTTCCCCAAAATCTCGCAATACATGGCCCCAGTCATCCTCTTCTTAATACAGTACAGTCACCCTGTCCCATGTGCAGAAAAACACCCCCAAAGCATGATGCTACCACCCCCATGCTTCACAGTAGGGATGGTGTTCTTGGGATGGTACTCACCATTATTCTTCCTCCAAACACATTTAGTGAAATTATGACCAAAAAGTTCTATTCATCTGACCTCATGACTTTCTCCCATAACTCCTCTGGATCATCCAAATGGTCATTGGCACACTTAAGAAGGGCCTGGACATGTGCTGGTTTAAGCAGGGAAGCCTTCCGTGCCATGCATGATTTCAAACCATGATGTCTTAGTGTATTACCCACAGTAACCTTGGAAACGGTGGTCCCTGCTCTTTTTAGGTCATTGACCAGCTCCTCCTGTGTAGTTCTGGGCTGATTTCTCACCTTTCTTAGGATCATTGAGACCCCACAAGGTGAGATCTTGCATGGAACCCCAGTCCGAGGGAGATTGACAGTCATGTTTAGCTTCTTCCATTTTCTAATTATTGCTCCAACAGTGGACCTTTTTTCACCAAGCTGTTTGGCAAATTCCCCGTAGCCCTTTCCAGCCTTGTGGAGGTGTACAATTTTGTCTCTAGTGTCTTTGGACAGCTCTTTGGTCTTGGCCATGTTAGTAGTTGGATTCTTACTGATTGTATGGGGTGGACAGGTGTCTTTATGCAGCTAACGACCTCAAACAGGTGCATCTAATTTATGATAATAAATGGAGTGGAGGTGGACATTTTAAAGGCAGACTAACATGTCTTTGAGGGACAGAATTCTAGCTGATAGACAGGTGTTCAAATACTTATATGCAGCTGTATCATACAAAAAATAGTTAAAAAATCATATATTGATATCTTTATATCTTTAGTTGGACCTCAGCACTATTTCTGGATAACTAAAGTGCATTAAGTACAAAATTATGATTACAGACTTATATCAACTAAGTATATTAAAAGTACAATTGCAGGGTATTTATATTAAGTACATAAATATGTAAATGTATTTGTAGCATACTTAGCATAAAATAAATGTATTTCAAATTATTTTTCACTAGGGTTGTGATCCAAACTGCACATATTTGATAAAAAAATAAAGTTAAAACAGCAATATTGTGAAATATTATTAGAATTTAAAATAATAATGTGTTTTATTTTAAATTTGGAAGTGTTTACAAATGTATTCCTGTGATTCCAAAATTGAATTTGTAGAATTTGCTGCTCAAGAAACATCTCTTATTATTATCAGTGTTAGAAAGAGTTGTGTTGCTTAATATTATTGTGGAAATCGTGATACTTTTTCAGAATTCTTTGAGGTGTGGAAATTTCAAAAGAACAACATTTATTTAAAAAAGTTATAAAGTTGTGAAAGTCTTTACTTTTGACCAATTTAACACATCCTTGCAGAATAGAAGAATACATTTCTTTTAAAATAAATTATACTATCCCAAAAATTTGAAGGGTAGTGTATTTTCAAATATGGTACAAAACTGCAGTTCTTTTGAAGTATTACTATTATTTGATCAATTCAATGCATTGTGTACACGTAAAATTTTGAGGCAAACACAGAAATCGGACTTCTTAATCTGACTTCATTATAACTACCTTCCTCAGAGATCAAAGATCGCAGTATTTGAGAAGATGTGGTCCTACATGAAGTCTGCAGAGCCTACTGTATTTGTGAAGACGACAGACGAAGGTGTTGTGCGGGTGAGGAAGTCCAAAGGGAAGTATGCTTATCTGCTGGAGTCCACTATGAATGAATATATTGAACAGCGCAAACCATGTGACACCATGAAGGTGGGAGGAAACCTGGACTCAAAGGGCTATGGAGTAGCCACACCCAAAGGATCCGCTCTGAGGTACACCTGAGCCTCCTAATACCAAAAAATGTTTTCTTTTTTTGACCATGATTATGAATCATTAAAAATCGGAGAGTTTACAATGGAGAGATGTCTGAAGGCATCTTAACTGTGTAATAGTTTGTCTTTCTTATAATTGTCTATGCATATTAAAAGGAGTAAGTAGAAAGTATCCAAAGTATTTAGTATCTAAATAATTACACACTTCAGCTTTCAAATAAATATAGATATTTTTTATGTCTATTTTTAAATGTCATATTTACAAATGAATGTAATAAAGTAATCACAACTAAAGTTAAATAAGACTTTGAGTCCTGTATGACCGAGCGTATCATTTTTCAAAGAAGCATCTCCTTTTGTAACCTCTCTCTTTATGTGTTGACTGAAATTGGTTATAATTGTCTATGTTCTGTACCATCAGCTCTCATTTCACACAATTTCTACTCCTGTGTCTAATAATTCCATCATCAAGATAGCAATTTTTAATGTTCATGTGTGAATACCGTGTCTCCTAGTTGCATCTGTCCACATTGGCTAAATGCATTTCAATACTTCTGTTCTTTTATACATCAATCAAAGAACACATCATTGAGAATAATGACCACAGCGGCCCACAAAGCCCATTGTTTAAAAAAAAAAAATTATAAACTCTAAGAGCTGTGTGCCTGTTCAGTAGCATTTAACTATAGAAAACATATCCTAAAAGTTGATTTCAACATCTAGACTCAACATTCAATACATAAACTCACCGTTCAAAAGTTTGGTAGGATAGGGTCGGTAGGATTGCACCAAGACTTATTTTATCAAAAACAAAGTAATATTTTATATATATATATATATATATTCAGTTCTGTCAGGGCCACTGAGGTCAAAGATGATTGATTGACAGTTTGGATTGGTGGTATGGTTCTGTTCTGGGCAAGAACTCCCTGCGCATCCATGCAGCCTAGAGCAGCAATAACCCCCCTAGGGTAAACAGAACCAACATAATGTTGATATTAAATGTACAAAATAATTCAGGAATTTAGTTTGATTCAAGGGGAATCAGAATACCAAATCCTGACTGACGAGAGGAGGAGCTGGGGATGGAGGAGGGTAAATGAGCTCTGGAGAAACGCGATAGCAGCTGCTGATAGGACTGAAGAGCTTATATATGTATGCTGTGATAGACATCATATTCCTATAGGTAGACGTGATCAGCTGATGGGAGTTTGACTAACGTGACCCACCAGAACTGACGCTACGCTTGATTGTCACATGATCCATCAGAAATCATTCTAATATGCTGATTTGCTGCTCAACAAACTTTTCTTATTATTATCAATGTTTAAAACAGTTGTACTCTTTGAAAATAGCAGTTTATTTTGAACATTTATCCATTTAATGTATTCTATGTACCTAAAATATTGCCTGTAATAATTCAACAAAGATACAGCACACACAGACACATAAAGGCCATTCAAACAGTAACATAAATGTTCCTCTCCTAAAAAACAGAGCGGTCTGTTTTCCAGTCCAGAGCTGATGAACTTGCGATCAGATCAGATGTTGACCATTGACTTTTTCGACATTTTCACCATCTTCTCCATTCTCTCAAATTCACCTCTCATGTGCTCCATTTCAGACGTTGAGATGGTCTTACCCATCATTATCCTCCCTGACATCCTTGTTGTCTTGTGTACCCTGCAGATTTCAGATTAATGTTCATGGATGAAGTCTGGCTTTGTTTTAGTCATCCATAAGCACATCGGCCTCTTTCTCCCCCTGTCTCGAGGGGTACAGAAAGAAGTCAGGGATTTTACAGAGAAAGACACCGCCACACATATGAGAATAGGCCGCATTAAAAGTGCTCTGGGTTTCATTGCAGTGTTGAGATTACCTAAAATATGGAACGTACAGTGTCCTTCAACCGCAACCACGGCATATTCGATTTTTGAGAGCTAATCTACAGTAATATTGACTTAATCTGGGAATCCTCTTATGCAGACCACGCTGTGACAAATGGCTTAAATCCAGAGCACTGCTAATTCATCCTGTTTCCTCACCCACAATCTGCGGTCTTGCTCAGTAAAATCTCTCATAATTTGGTCACAGTACCTTTTTTTTTACACTTCAGCACAACACAAGACAACTAATATTACATCAACAAGCCCAGCAGAGCCAGGCACACAGTCAGATCAGTTTTATGTTCTGTTCACTTCCTCTACGACTTAATAGACTCACTTTTATTTGACACAACCTCTGCCTCGCCGTATCATATCACCAATGCTGACCCAGCTTATTTTATTATCATTTCAAGAAACCCAGTAAACCTGGCAGTGTTAAAACTGAACGAGCAGGGCCTGTTGGACAAATTGAAAAACAAATGGTGGTACGACAAGGGAGAGTGTGGCAGCGGAGGAGGTGATTCCAAGGTCAGCCCCAATATGAGCTATCCAGCGGGTAACCACCACCTTGGGGGGGTAACCGGCAACCTCAGTTAACAAACACCTCGGCTGCAGTTTTACACCAATTGAACATATTCCATCTCGTTTTTATTTAATGCGATTGAGGCGTTTAAATGATTGACAGTCAATTGTAACATTGAGTATCATACTCAAAATTGTGCAAATCCGAGTGTTTTCGATCTCTTGCCGGTTACCCAAAGTGATATAGTAATACACATCTTGCAGTAGGGAGAAAGGTCACAAAAGCTAGATGGAGTATTAATGCATATCACTTTGGCAGTGACAGTTTTCAAACTCTGTGAGTGTGCTATTCTTTCCTTTTTCTCTGTTTTTGTTTTGTTTTGTTTGGTTTCTTTTCTATTTATCTGTAGACATGTAGATCATATCAAAAAGTAATTATGGGTGTATGTTTGCTTAAATGCTGAATAACATAAGATAACATGGGTAATGTTATTTATGTTATTTTCCTGGTTGAAGAATCCCCGTAAACCTAGCGGTGTTGAAACTCAATGAGCAAGCCGTCTTAGACAAACTGAAAAACAAATGGTGGTACGATAAGGGGGAGTGTGGAAGCAAGGACTCCGCCAGAAAGGTCAGTTCACTCATTGGTCCTTTCCCTCACTTAAAGATACAGCTTCAACACTTTACTAAAGGCCCTGTCCTCCTCTCTCTCAAGCACGTGCCACTGCCAACGTTCTGTCTCCAATCTGCCATTTACCAGAGACTTGTGCGCTCTGTCATCATGTTGCTGTCTGGCCCCTATTACTTCCCACATTACAAAATAGACGTGATGCCTGTGGTGTATTTATAGAAATAGGGAACGTAGTTTTTTTTTTTCTTCACTCACTTCAGTGCTTCTGCATAGGCACTTGGTTCCGCGCTTGCCGCATTTCCAAATTATTGAGCTTTTCCTGCTCATTTGGTTGCATTCACTAACCGGGCGTACATACATATTCATGTGTAAAATTCAAACCTCTTCACTCGTAAATCATATATTCATCAATAAATGAAAGGATAAAATCAGACTATATATATATATATATATATATATTAGTGCTGCCAAATCGATTAAATGCATCAAAAAAAAAATTGGGTTTACATAATATATGAATGTTTACTGTGTATAATTATTATGTACATTTGAATACACACACATACACTCTCTCTCTCTCTCTCTCTCTCTCTCTCTCTCTCTCTCTCTCAATATATATATATATATATATATATATATATATATATATATATATATATATATATATATATATATATACATGCATGTGTGTGTGTTTATATATACATAATAATTATACACAGTACACACATAATTTATGTAAACAGTTTTATTTTGGATGGGATTAATCACGTGAAAAAAAAACTAATTCACGCGATTTAAATTAATTCAGATATAACATTAATAAACTATTTTTCTTCAGGAAATTGGTGTCTGGGGAATATAGTAGCAGAAATATTTATATAATAAAGAGTAGCTAATCTTAATTACTTTACATTACATCAGAATACTATAATTATAGTCTTGAAGTATGCTAATTTCATAAGTATAGAGATATTCGTACCTTGTCTTTATTCTAGAGGAATTTTGTCAATACGTGTAAAATGGACAATGTTTTTTTGTGTATATATATATATATATATATATATATATATATATATATATATATATATATATATATATATATATATATATATATATATATATAATACATACTTATATCCATAGAATTTCTATAATGAAGATAAGCCAAAATGAACACCTTCATCTGCTCAGTAGTTGCTGTTCAGTATCATTTTCCCCCTGCGGTATCTGCTTTCTCCTAAACTCCTCCTCATAACAACAGCAACAAATAAAGCTTAAAGCCACACATCTATCTCAGCAGGAGTAAATGGCAGTCTGGAGAAAAAAGCGTTGCCATGTGCCCTCTAACAGGATTGCTCTTCCCCTTTAGAGTCCTTCACTGCTGTCTTGTCTCTGTCCAAAGACAATATGCATGCCAATGGATGAGACCTCAATACGGTCGCCAAACAGATGCATGTCATTGACTCCCACCACCGCTGATGTGACGTCTCTGCCACCAGAGACAGAGAGAGATGCCAAAGGGGTTATGACCTTTGGCCAAGAAATTCTATAAACAAGACAAAAAAAACTTGGTTTATAACTGCATGGTTTAAATAATAAGGACTAATTTATATCAGAGGTATCGATATAGTTCAAATGTAAACAGGGAGATATATTTAATTTGATTCATATTTTATTAAATATTAATTATTTTTTATTTGTTTATAAAATACATGATTTGTTAAAAATTAAACCACTATGCCGAGACAGCCAGAAATTACTGAAAGACTTTATGTTTGTTCCAAGCTGATGCATGTGTTTGCATGATTTAGGCAGTTCTTTTTATTCCTGACTCATTTGATGTACTGTGACAGAATGAATACCATAGTTATCATAATATAAATATATAGCGAATGTATAAGTATCTAGATTTTGTTGAAGTGTATATTATATCTTATAGCTGTCAATATCATGATGTGTGTGTTTTTAATAGCTGTGATAGAAAGAGAGAATTCATGTTTGTTGCTGTCCTGTAGATTTGTGTGTGTTAATGTGACAGATCACAGTGCGAGTGTTTGATTGTTTTCTCTGCTCTGCAGGATAAGACCAGTGCTCTGAGCCTCAGTAATGTGGCTGGAGTTTTCTACATTCTGATTGGTGGGCTTGGGCTTGCCATGCTGGTGGCCCTTGTTGAGTTCTGTTACAAATCCAGAATCGAGTCTCGAAGGATGAAGGTGTGTAAAAACCATGATATCCCACCACATTTGTCATCTCTAGCATATAGTGCAATATTTAGATCCATCCGCATTTAATTATTGGCTTTGCATTTGGCACTTATAATGTTTTATAACTGCTATCGTATACTGACCTCACTTCCTCTGGGGGATCTGGCAGAGGAACGTGTTGGTATTTAAGAGGTAATTGTGGGTGGGTGTAAACATTATACCACCCACTGTGCTTCTCTCTAATTCTGGAGCACATTGCTCCCGAATGCTTAAATTCAGAAGAATACAGTGACTTATATAGATTCAATTACCCACAAACCCATGCGATGACTCATAATTTTAATTTAAGGTCCTTCAAAGGGAAATCTGAGAAGTAATTTTTAAGACATTGTTTATGAAACACACAACGTTACCTAAATATACTTTAATATATTCAAATGTATTAGACCGTCATGATTACTTGAGTACATTTTCCTTTCCTGTGTTTATGTATTTCTTACTGAAACAGTAAATTTGGGTTTTTTATACATATCAAAAGAGACCTAATATGAAATACAACAATATTGTTTCTTTTACCTTATTGCTGTGTAGTGAACTCTGCTATTCTTTAATATTGAGAACGATTTTTAGAGCTCTATCTTAATTGTTATCTTTATAGTTATCGTCCTTAGTGTGAACGGGCCTTTAACTATAATAGAATTGTAGTTTTTGGGTCAACTATCCCTGTGTATTTCACCTTGTATTGTGTGTCTTCTTCCACTACGTGACACTCTTCTTTCTTTATTCTTCAAGTGTTTAGATGTTACCATCGCATAACAGCCGCAGTTCAAATATCACAGCAACAAATCACTGTTGCTTGCAGGACAATTAGTCTGCATCATCAGCCCGAGCAACATAATCCCCAGCAATCCACTGAAGTGTGCTGGATTTAAATCATTTATTCGTCAAGGATGTACAAGCCAACATCCACATCATTATCTCCAGTTTCAAGCCTACAGGGTTTCATTATGTAAAATTGCTACATGAGAGAGTGGCTTCAAGTTAGTGTGGCACTGGTCTCATCATCGCTGCACTTGATGGCTGTTATTTTTCGCCATTCCTTATCATGAATCATTGCCTGTACCGAGTGGAGCAAATCCTCAGATCAAATGAAAAATGTTTACGCGTAATTGAGGTCAGAGTTGGTGCGTACAGTCAGCCGGCTTTAAAACAGCTCTCTCTTGCCGTTTGTGCTGCAATGCCTGTGCAATGTGCTGAGCAGCTTCTTTGTGTTTCTTTTTGCTAGCAAATCATTGACGCAGCCATGCTCAGCTCCACACTGACCAGGATGGGAAGCGGAGGTGAGAACGGACGCGTGATGGCACATGATTTCCCCAAAGCAGCACAGACTCTGCCATGTATGGGCCAGGCGGCCGCCATGGGCCTCAGCACCACTGGGATGTAAACGGCCATCAGCATCTCTGAGATCAGGGGACATCAGGAGACCAATGGAAAGAGTGGGAGAACGTGAGAGACACTGCAGCGTACAGCTCACCTTCCACTAAAGTACTGCCAAATGGATTCATGGACACACTTTGGGTTCTAAATGAAATTAGATAAGGAGGGAGGAAAATTACTTTTCTAATAATAAGATAAGCAGTTGTTGTTGTTTTTTTGTTTTTGTGTGGAACTTCTCCGGTGCAATAAGGAGACCATGCGTGAGGTTTTTATGAAGCATCATTTTTGAGAAAACTGAGTTTTACCTCAATCCCATAAATACTGACAATTGAACTGCAATGTTTCTTTATTGTCTCGTTTTCCCCAAATCACAATTTTCCTGTTGCACTTATTTCATTTTTTTTCCGTCTGACTTGATATATCTTTGACACCCATCTCTGTGAAAGGAACATTTTTACCCTAAATATTCTTCAACCATATTTACTTTCAACCATGTTATTTTTTATGATAGTATAGTTCAGGTGGAGTGTGTAATGTCTGTGTCACTAGCAGTATTGCAAAATAATGACCTCTGTCTCTGTCCCATTGGTTAGACAAACAGATCTCATCCCATTTAGGAGGGTTAGGATGCACACTGTATAGTGCTAACTAAATAGTTGCATATTAATCTGGGAAAGGAAAAAGTATCTTAAAGGTATAGTTCATCTCACCCTTGTGTCGTTCCAAACCTGTATGACTTTCTATTTTTTATAAGATATTTTGAAACATGTCTTTTTTTTCCCCCTATGCAATTTTTATTGGTCTCCATTTATTGGTCTCCATTGGTCTAAATTTAAAAAAATCTTCAAAATATCTTCTCCTATGTTCGACAGAACAAAGAAAGCCATACAGGATTGTAGTAAATGATTACATAATTACAAATTTTGAGTGAACTATCACTTTGACATTGAAACGATTATACAATTCACCTTTAAGTATAAATTCTGAATGAAATGAATGTGTGTTTGATATCATCCCATGAAAAAAAGGAAGTGTGCTACATCAGTGTGTCAGCTTTATTGCACAGTCTACAAATGTCTTCCTTTCCAACCAGTTTGATTGGCAAGCCTCTCTAGGGGAGGAGAGTTCTTCCATAGGTGCGGAGAGGCTGATTACCAGTCCTGTCATTGTTACTGCTGTAGCTCACAGTCTCTTGGATCAATCACCGCTTCCCTATCCATGCTGCTCGATAGAGTCTGAGAGTTATAGATGTCAGAGAGAGAAAAGGGGGTGTAGACTATGCATGCAGCTTTTTGTGTTGTTCTGCCACTTCCGTTCTGTCTTCATTTCCTGGTTTACATGGCACTTTTTTGTTGAAGTAGCTGTTCTGTATAGGACATCATTCCCACACTGAACGGCTAATGAGATGTGACAGTAGCAGACTCAAGGGCAACATTATCACCAAGCAGACCATCTACTTAGAAACCCTAAAACTTATTTTTGTAATAATATTGTCATCATAATAGCAGTTGAAATATTGTCATGTAAACAACGATTCCATGTAAAGCATTTGATAGAAATCTGCCTAATAGCTGACACTGGGACAACAACATAAATTGCTCGTGCTGTGAGATTAATAGCCTGACTCTAACAGTCCATTTGAGAGGAACAAAGCACGCTGGCGACGGCTTGTTACTACAGTCGTTGCTTTATGCTCCAATAATATGAACACACTTTTGGATACATAGACGTAAAAGAAATGATGTCATTAGCAAAGGACAATACTCGAACCTATTGCATCTTAAACTGACTTTTCTGAGTTTTGACGTGCCACATCAGGCCTTGTGTTTCTCTACCAGACTGCACGCACCTATTTCAAGCTCAGAACAGGATGCGAGATGGATGAGATGAACTCTAATGGACCTGATTGTCAGACACCATGAAGGAGCACAGGTAAAACTGAATGTCAATACTCTAAGCACAAGATCTTCATTCAGCCATTCAGGAGAACTTTCTCTGAGGCTCAGCGGTGAGCTTTTCTCTGTTTGTATCCTTCCTCGATACTTTGCCAGTGGACTTTCAGCAGTCCTTACGTCGTCTGTCCTTTTTATTGTCGATTCCATTTGTACAAAATAGAGAGAATCAACCATAACATGACGTGAAACATTTGTGCTGACAAAACGGTGCTTTGTGGCCTTTGTTTTACATTCTATGGGTTATTCGTTTCATTTGTTATATTTTGAATTATTTCTGGTCTTGTATTTAAAGTGAAATTCTGTATTTAGATGTTTTTTCTTGGTTTCACACTTCTAGTTTTAAATAGGGCTGTCATTCGATTCATCAATTTTAATCGAATGAATCCTGATATGCTGGTTAATTAATCAAATTAATCGCATCCTGCGTATTTCCATGTTTGCTGAGAAATAAAAATACATTTTAATTAATTAATTAATTGTTTGCAAATACATTATAGTGGCATGGCAGCATTAAATAGACAAACATTACAAAAAGTGATTTATATATTGTCAATAAGTCAGTATATTGTTTCTTTCCATATCATTGAACATAATCACTCACTCCATAATTCATTTTGCAATTGATTTGTCAATCAGGAAATGCAGAAGTTACTCTGTGTTACACTGTTACTTGCTATCTCTATCACACAAATTCAACTTATTACATTGACAGCCCTAGTAACACAGAAATCTCCCCCTTTTTCACATTCACCTCACAAAATACTTTTTAAAAACAGCAGCAAGATGTAATGGCAAAAACCAACATGTTGATGAGGAGTATTCGGAAATAAACTTTTCTTACTGAGCGCTTTTTGTATTCTATCTTTTTTACGCTTGTCTGTCTTTTCTCTTCTTAGCTAGTTTAAGCTGCTGTCCATTACTTTTTGCGCTCTAGCGGTTAATAAACAGAACTGCATGCGTCTTGTGGAAGAACATTGCAGCCGGAGATACTTCTCTCTGTTTATGTCTATGGCGAGTCACGCAGGGACTGTGGTCCTCCGCAGCGGTTCCTCCAAAACTGGTCTGAAATAGTCCCAATATAAACACAAAAAAAGTTATGGAGGGCAGCTTTAATGTTTGCATGTGTTTTTATGTCTTTCTGCTCAACGTCATCAGATGAATTCGTGTTCATGACTGAGGTGCCCTGATACAGAACATCTTGTTTGAGCTCTGTTGGCTCTCGGAGTGCTGTATTGATCTCGATAAATGCCACATTTGTTCTCTTCCTTCTGTTTCCCCCATAGGCCTGGCCTTTCACTCACTCAATCCCAGCTCATGTTCAAGACAGAAAGTGCTAGAGGCTTTTGAGCATTTGAAAAGTGTTCAGAAATTCAGCACTATCTGAACTCGTCTAATTGTGTGCCTACAGGTATTCATTCATCTCTGAGAGCTGAAGCGGAGAATTTTTGGATGGTTACTGAGGATATGCCTAATTTTAAGACCCAGCTTGAGTTGCAGTTCTGTTTGGTGACTTTGCTGCTGAAACTACATGAAAATTGACATACAAAAAAACACGACTTGGACAGGTGTGCACATTTCTCAAAGTTTCTTAAATGGATCAGAATAGAAAAAATTCCCCAAATGTTCTAAACACTACAGTCCACATGCAATTACAGTTGCAAGAAAAAGTATGTGAACCACTTGCAGAATCTGTGAAAATGTGAATAATTTGAAAAAATAAGAGAGGTCACATAAAATGTGTTATTTTTTAATTAGTACTGTCCTGAATAAGATATGTTACATATTTTTTTTACATAAAGTACACTGGCCAGCAGCCATATCACCCTGTAGCCCAAGACTGAAGCTAAGGAGAGAGCAATTGGGAAATCGTCTCGGTTACGTCTGTAACCTTAGTTCCCTAAATAGGGAACGAGACGCTGCGTCACCGCTTTGGGAACGCCTCTGCATAATTGCGTCGTGAAGCACGTATGCCATCGGCCCAATAGAGAGAGAGTACATCATGGCGGGTGACATCATCGACCCGGAAACTATAAAGCACCCCGGCAAACACATGCCGTCAGCTTCCGAAGAAAGCCTGAAACAAGGCGCTTGCGGGCATGCGAGGAGTATGGCATGGTGACGCAGGCGTCTCGTTCCCTATTCAGGGAACTAAGGTTACAGACGTAACCAAGACGTTCCCTTTCAAGGGAACTTCCGCTGCATCACCGCTTTGGGAACGAGAATACCCACGTCCCCATACGAGTCCGGATGCCCGCCTGTGGCATGGTTAAGAGGTGAGCACATAAGCAAGTGAGATAGCCTCGACCACCCACTTGCTCATTCTCTGCTTTGACACTGGGCCCCCTCTCGAGGGTGGTCCATAACAAACGAATAGCTGATCAGTCTTTCTCCACAGGGTAGCTCTGTGGACGTACGCATCTAGTGCGCGATCAACAGGTCAATTTTTCCTGGTCTGACGTCGTAAACGGAGGACGACAGAAGGCTTGTAGTACAATGGGCCTCACTGGGTTAGTGAGGACCTTAGGAATATACCCGGGCCTCGGAGCGAGAAAGGCCTTGCCACACCCGGAGCAAATTCCAAGCACGAGGGTGCTACAGAGAGTGCTTGCAACAACCTCAGTTGAGAGACCGGAACTTATGAGCTGGGCCCCCTCAGAGGCCAAGCCCACAGTTTCCACAACTCCGGGCTAGGGTTTACGAATACGCCGCCCGCCTGAGAGAGAAGGTCCCTCCTGATCGGAATCTCCAGAGGAGAGCCGTCGAGGAGAGACAACAGGTCGGAGAACCATACTCGACCCGGCCAGAACGGGGCTACTGGCAGAAGACGGGCCCGTCTCGGCGCACTCTCTCTAGAACTCCCGGAAGCAGAGCAATCGGGGGGAAAGCATACATGGGCAGCCTCGGCCACTCCTGTACTTTCGCGTCCAGTCCGAGAGGAGCTGGATGCGACAGGGAGAACCACAGACGACAATGCGTATTCCCGTGCGTGGCGAACAGGTCCACTTGGGCCCTGCCGAACTTCTCCCAAAGGAGCTCCACCACACCGGTGTGGAGTCTCCACTTCCCGGGCCTCTGCCCCTGCCTCGACAGGATGTCTGCTTCCACATTTTGGCTCCCCGTAAATATGTATTGCCCTGACTGACAACAATTTCCCTTGCGCCCAGAGGAGGATAAGGCACGCCAACTTGCACAACCGACGGGACCTTAAACCCCCCTGATGGTTGATATAGGAAACCACTGATGTGTGGCAGGAAGTGCTTCAGGGCCAGAAACACCGCCATTATTTTTTAGGCAATTTATGTGCCATGAACGCTGGTGTTCCTGCCACAGACCCTGGGCCGAGCGACCACTCTTGGTCGCCCCCTCAGCCCGTCAGGGAGGCATCCGTGGTCAGAGACAAGCGCCGACACGGTGCCCCCAGGGACGGACCTTGGGTCAGGAACCAAGGGTCCTTCCACATAACCAAGACGTTGAGACACCGCAGCGTTGGTCTGATTACGCGAAAGGGGTTTCCCCTCGGGGAAGAGCCCTTGGTCTTGAGCCACCACTGCAATGGCCTTATGTACAGCAGGCCCGAAGGGATAACGTTGGACACTGCTGCCATTAGACCTAACAGTCTCTGAAACTGTTCTACAGTGAGTGACTGGTCTAGCTTCACCCCCTTATGTCCGAGAGGATCGATCCTACACGAGGCTCTGACAGACGGGTCTGCATAGAGACCGAATCCCAACTCACGCCTAGATAAGTGATCTTTTGTACGGGAGAAAGAACACTCTTCTTGGAGTTGAGCCTCAGCCCCAACCTCCTTATATGCGCAAGATCAACATCTCGATGTTGAACCGCGAGACGAGCTGACTGTGCCAGAATCAGCCAGTCGTCGATATAATTGAGAATCCAGATCCCCTGCAGCCGCAAGGGGACCAGAGCAGCGTCCACACACTTCGTGAACGTACGGGGTGAAAGAGCTAGACCAAAAGGAAGCACCCGATACTGGTACGCTTCTCCCCTGAAAGCGAACCTCAGGTACTTCCTGTGCTGTGGAAGGATGGAGATATGAAAATATGCATCTTTGAGATCTATCGTGACAAACCAGTCCTCAGACCTGATCTGAGACACGATCTGTTTGAATGTGAGCATCCTGAACTTGAGTCTTGCTACTGCACTGTTCAGGATGCGTAGATCTAAGATGGGGCGCAGCCCTCCATCCTTCTTCGGCACTATGAAGTAAAAGCCTTACTCCCTGTCTGGGGGGGGGCCCTCTCTATAGCCCCCTTTCGCAGGGGCCCCTGCTTGGGGCCTACCAGCGAGGGCAGGACCCCGCTGAAACTGGGAGGACGACATCTGAACTGAATGGCGTACCCCACCCTTATACATCGCAGGATCCACTGAGAAATATGTGGCAGATTGGCCCTGGATTTGGAGGGCTGCGCCTGTGAGTGCCGCGCACCTGATGATCCCTTGTGTGGGGGCATGCGAGTGGCGACACTCAACTTTTGCTGTGCCCTATGGGAGGAGCTTATACTCGGGGTCTGCCACCCAGCTGCAGACGAGACCTGGGCCTTACGGGGGAGGAACTGCTTGAGCGCCGCGGACTGCTTCTTAGCCTCCAGGAACCTGTCAGTGACAGTGGAAACGGCATCACCAAACAGGCCTCCCGGAGACAGCGGCGCATCAAGCAGAAAGCTTTTATCCCTCTCTTTAATCTCCGTAAGGTTGAGCCACAAGTGTCTCTCCGTGGCCACCAGGGCTGCCATAGAATGACCAACACACTTGGCCGTCTCCTTGGTGGCCCGGAAAGCAAGATCTGCTGTAGATCGGAGCTCGTTGATAATATCAACTCCGATCTCGCGGCTCTCCCCCAGGTCTCTGGTATGCCTGCATTATAGACATAGTATGCAGACATGCGGCGGCCTGACCCGCTGCCGAGTATGCTTTACCCACTAGTGCAGATGTAGTTTTAAGGGGCTTAGTGGGCAAAGCTGTAGCCTTTATGGCAGATGCCGACTCAGGCGAGAGATGGCTCGCAAGCGTTTCTTCGACCTGAGGCATCTGACCATAACCGTGCCTTTTCAACCCAGATATGTTGCTGTAGACTGACGTGACTGGGTTGAAAATACGTGCGGGCACGGGCCACCTCCACGATCTCGACACCTCGGTGTGGAGATCAGGGAAAAACGGCAGACTCCTGCGCGGAGGCTGAGCAGAGCGCGAAGGAAGGAAGCGCTCGTCGAGTCTGCTTTTGACTGCAGCTCGCTCATGTTGCTCATGTGGCCAGTCGATGTTTAATCCGGCCACTGCTCTGCTCAACACCTCCATGAGCTCCTCACTTGCAGGGGATTGATGTGGCGAGTCTTCAATACCTGCATCGACAGTGCAGATATCGACCTCCTCGGAAGACGATAACTGCAATGCCTCGGCCGGCCCCCGGGCGGGAGAAACCGCAGCGCGGGCTCCCGAACCCAGAGACGCGGCGCCGGATCTGGCGGGTGAAGACTGAGATAGGGCATCGCCCATCTCAAACCCCTCCACCAGATCCATCTGCGAACCCCACGACATCAGCAGCGGGACCCGCACTGCGGAGAACGCCAGCCGCAGCGCCCTCCTCGAAGAGCGCCTGGCGGGATCGCAGCACGCGAAGAGGCAGAGCCTAACACTGTCCGCTGCTGCCACCCTTGAGTGACGACTGCACGTGCTGCTCTCCCAAACAAACAACACACATCGAGTGTGTATCCCCGCCCGTGATGTAACGTGAGCAGGGAGGAACACACTTTCTGAAATGTTGTCCGCTCGCCATAATAATCTCTCAAAATAACAAAGTCTGAACTCAGACACAACACAGAATGACAGACGAATGACACAGAGCGCTTGTTGAAGGCAACAGAAGCTGACGGCGTGTGTTTGCCGGGGTGCCATGACATACTCTCTCTCTATTGGACGGATGGCATAGGTGCTTTACGGCGCAATCACGCAGAGGCATTCCCAAAGCGGTGACGCAGCGCAAGTTCCCTTGAAAGGGAACTAGGTAGCTGGCGGTAGAGGTGTTAGTGAGGCCAGCAGGGGGTGCTCACTCTGTGGTCTGTGTGGGTACTAACACCCAATAGTGATGGGGACACTATACTGTAACAAAGCACCGTCTTTCGGATGAGACGTAAAACTGAGGTCCTGACTCTCTGAGGTCATAAAAAATTTGCCCTTTGGTCTCTGTCCATCATGGCCTCCTAATAATCCCCATATACCGATTGGCTTCATCACTCAGTCTTCTCTCCACCAATCAGCTGCTGTGTGTGGTGGGCATTCTGGCGCAATATGGCTGCCGTCGCCTCCTGCACATTGGTGGTGGTTGAGGAGATTCCCCTCTATATGTAAAGAGTTTTGAGTGCCTAGAAAAGCACTATATAAATGTAACAAATTATAATTATTATAATTATTATTACACTAGAAAAAAAAAAAAAGATTTTATTAAAATTACCCAATTCAAAAGTTTATTTACCCTTCGTTCTTAATATGTGTACGGTTACCTGGATGATCCAGGGCTGTTTTTTGTTTTGTGATGGTTGTTCATGAGTCCCTTGTTTGTCCTGAGCAGTTAAACTGACCAACGTTCTTCAGAAAAATCCTTCAGGTCCAGCGCATTCTTCAGTTTTTCAGCATATTTTGCATGTTTAAACACTTTCCAGCAATGACTGTATGATTTTGAGATCCAGCTTTTCACACTGAGGACAATTGAGGGTTCAGACATTCACTGATGCTCCAGAAGGAAACACGATACATTAAGAGCTGGGGGTGAAAACTTTTTGAATTTGAAGATCAAGGTAAATTGTACTTTTATTTATCTTCTGAGAAACATGTAAGTGTCTTCTGTTGGTCTGAAGGGCAGTACTAAATAAAAAGATGTCCTATTTTCATCTTGTTCAAAAGTATGTATACATTTTTTTAATGTAAAATATCTTATTCAGGACAGTACTAAAAAAATAACATGCATTTTGTATGATCCCTCTTATTTTGTTCAAATTATTCACATTTTCACAGATTCTGCAAATGGTTCTCATACTTTTTCTTGCAACTGTATAATGGCAGACCCGCTTAACACAATCAGAAGCAGACTCGCCTCCTCAGAGACTGTGTGTCTGAGCTTTAATTATGCTATACACATTATTTGCATGTATTTACCAAGGAGATGCGTAATAAATGGTCAAGGTTCGGCTGGTTAATATGACATAGCCCTGCTGGTACATGCTGAAACTACACCATTCTGGGGTCAAAAGTCACAAGTTGTGAAATTTGAATGTTTTTAAAAGTGAAATGTTATGTGTAAACAGTCACATTTATTGCACGGACTGCATTTATATAGCGCTTTTAACAGACCAATGGCCATCCAAAGCGCTTTACATATTGCCTCACGTTCACCCACTCATTCATACACCGACGGTGGTGTCAGCCATGTAAGGCGCCATCCAGCTCGTCGGGAGCAGCTGGGGTTAGGTGTCTAGCTCATGGACACCTCGACACTTGGTCAGGTGGATCAAACCACCAACCTTCCGGTTTGTAGACAATCTACATGAACCACTGAGCCACTGCCACCCACCTTCACAGAGCTTCACACATTACGTGTACACAATACTGAATTTCCAAATGCAATATTATCATTGACATTTTTATGAAAAAGGCCATTGATTTATTATTAATAATTATTTAATCTCTAATGCAATGAGTGTACAAAGCGATAGCAACCTATCATGGCTTGAATGCCATTTTTAAATGTCTACATTACAAAGGTCACAACACAGGGCTGTTTTAAGCTAGACTGATGCTTCACTCAGAACTTCATCATTCTGTAAGCAAAAACTCATTTTTTTCCCCCATCTCAGTTCTCCTAAAACGGTTGCCATGCCAACCCATGCAATTCCATGCCTTAACTTGGGAAAGAGCCTCAGTGTTACCAAATTCGGTCTGTAAGCTGTTTTTCACATCATTTATTTCTCCTGCTCTCATATTCAAGCAAGCAGATTGCCTTCGAATCCTTTTATGGGGAGCTAAGTGAAAATAAAAACATGAACGCTAATATCAAAGTGTCCAGCTTCAGCGTGTTTAGTAATGATCACTCATGGATACATTGCATTTAAAGATAAAAGACTTGCTTATCTAACCCAAGAGCTGCATGCGATTCATAAGAACAAAGACGAGAGGGGTTTATGCATGGTCAAGTCACATGTACAGGCATCAGACCTCCGATGGATGACAAGCATATTGAGGTCTGATATCTGACAATAATGGCGAGTGCTCTTGTCATTAATGATTTTAATTCATGTTGATGGACATTGCCATCTGACCTGCTAATAATAACCTCATCCAGTGCTGTTCTGTTACCAAAGTGATGTTTACTATACCTATCTGTCCCATAAAAGAGTAGCCTATGTCATGTGTGCATCTGTCTGTGAGGCAGAATTGTTTTTCAGAGCTCGTGTGGGAGGCTGCAAGCAAGAGTAGTGCTGTGTTTTGAATGATCATGGTAATTAGTGCAACGCACACACTGAACAAAAGCCATCTTGGAAATAGGACATCCACAGACAAATTAAAGCAGTGTATTACTATGAGTGACATGTTTTTCCATTCTCTATCTCTGTTTCAGTTGGCTAATCTGACATTTTATCTTTTCCTGCACGAATAGATGGGCAGGATGGAAAAGGTATGATGGGACAACACCAACTCTACTATATCACAGGATTTCGCTGCTTAAGACAGAATGGAAAAATAAAATGACAGGTTTATAGGCTCAAGCGTCTGTCATTTAGAGTATTGATTTGAGAGAATCTACAGGTGAAGAACGAAACAGAACGGATGTTGGCCCTTTTAACTCAAACAGCATAAATATTGCCTATTTAGCCCCCGTCTGGAAACGAATGAATTTAAAATGTCTTTCAGCACCTTCTTTTATCCATATAATCACACTAAACCTTCTGTTTAGATTGAGCAGCAGAGCGTGGAAAAAAATCCTATTTCACCCCGTGTGACTTTTTAAAATAGATAGTTTAAAGAAAATCACAAAACAAGAACCCAACTTTATCACCTGGTTTGACTTTAGATGATTTTCTGTTCAACAGTATTCAATAGCAAGGTTCTGTCCTTTAGTCTGCAGTGACATCAACTGGGCATTTACAGAACTAGCCTGTAATATTTTGTCCTTTTCTTCCCCCCTCCCCCCTTTTTTTCATTTTGCAACTATTTTCTTTTTTTGATTTTATTTATTTATTTGTTTATATTATATTTTTTTATTTTAACAAAAGAACCTTAAAACACTTGAAGAAATTAAGTGGAACATGTGGTTATGTAGCCAGTGTCTAGGGACTTTTGTGTGAGCACACTTGCTCTAGGTAACCAGTCTCCAGGCGGCCTGCTCTACTAAAAAAATATATATTATTTTGACACACCCGAGAGCATCAGAACAACTGCCTACAAATCTTGTTCTAACAGGTTACAGTTACACCAGTTGTGTCACTGAAATGTTGAAGATGACAAAGAGTGTCTAAACTGATGTGCCTACTATAGTACAACCACCACTGATGTGAGTTCTCCTTTCTCATGAGAGAATCAAGCATATCGTGATCCTTCTCTAAACGGAATGGAGAACATCGTTTCAAAACAACAAACAACATATCAAATAGCACTGAGAGGGATTAAAGTTTAATGAGTTTAGGCCTGTGCAGTGATCAAAATATTGCACGCCTTCTAAACTGCCTCTTTTAATATATAAACAACACTCACAGTAAACATAAGAATGTTTTTCTTCTTCACCTCTTCTCAAACCCGTTATAAGCCAAACTGGTTCTCCAGCTTTCAGGGAGAAACTTCTTCTGTCAGCACAGGATGCCATCACCACAGGAGTATCAGGTGTCTGCAGATAACAAGTAGCATATATTGGAGGATATAAATGTATATATGAATTCTGATTACAACAACGTTGAGATGAAATATTAAAATAAATAGGCTAAATAAATAAGTAAAACATTTTAACTGAAAATAAGGCTACTCTCAATTTAATATCTAGCATCTACAACAATAGTTCATATTCATCATGTCTTCCCACTTTATGTTTAAATAGGAAGGTTTACGTGTGTTTAGGTTCCTCTAATTGTATTAAAAGGAAGGTTATTACTGCGTATTTCTAGTGACAACGGCTCGCGCGTTATTAGCCTACGTACGTGTGTCAATGAGGCGCTGCTCGGGCGTGGCAGTAGATACCTGCTTTGCTCGTGTCAGTGTTTGCGTGCGCGCGCATCTCAGGTATCGTATCTTCCTCTGCTGCGGTTCGTTAGTGCAACGAATTTACGCACGCGGATGGCTTCGATGCAGAAAGCTTGTTCTGGCCTATTCAAATGAACCGAGACGACAAATGTTTATCTCGTAGTTTATTCTGATACGAAATAATGTTTTTGTTTTGTTTTTAAAAATCTCGGTAAGAGTTTTAAACCTGTCGTTTAAATAGCGAGTGATAGCCTACAATGAAAGACATACACCTGGCATCAGATGCATGTATCAATGGTAAGAGAGTTTGTTTCCTAACTACCGTTAGTCAGTACCTAATATAACTTAAATTGCTAATTGTTTTATTCATTTATGCTATGTGTGTGATTTGTGCGCATTGTTAGAGCTCAAAGCTTCAGTCACTGATTAATAACTACACAGAACAAATGAGTAAGGCACTTAACATTCTAATAACTACTATTAACTAACAACACACTCAGATTAACGAATTAGTAAGTAGCCTAGTTGAATGTTGTAGTTCACTATTAGCTAATCAATAACTAGTCTACTGTTTTGTCATATCTCTTGAGAACTAGGTACTAAAAAGAACTATACAGATTCATAATTAATGTGAATAATGCATAATTCATTCTAAAGTGAAGATACTGGTAGCCACTAGTAATGACTCAAGTATTACCAAATCCTTCTGGAGGAAAACTAATTATTTGGATCACTATTCTATAGTGAAAACATGACAACTCTCTTAGTAATGACTGAAGTCATTGTACACGTTTGAGGGTTTTGTAAGGTTTTGGATCAATAACTAAATGATGTTAGGTCTATTTGTAATTGTTCCACATTATTGTAGTTATTGGTTTGGACTCAGATATGATCCCATTTGGAAACAGTGTGAATGACATCATGCTTATTAACAGGGACAAACATTCTTCATTGTATCTCTGATGTCAGCCTTTCAATTAATTAACTTAACTACGTCACCACCTTAAATAAAGTTGCTTTATTTTAAGGTGTCATTGTTACAGTGTAATTATGTATTGAGTAATAGTAATTAACTACTTACTTTAGGGTTAGGGTAGGATTATGATTTAGTTGAAGGTTAGTTGCATATTTATGCATAATTTACTGTTATGTTACATGTAACATTTGTAACCAGGACAAATAAAGGACATATGTCAAATAAAGTGTTACCATAAAGTACCAACTCTTTAACACAGGGAGTAATAAAATTAAAATAAATATGAACAAAATGACAACCTGCAGTAAGTTCGTTGCCCCCTTTTGCCATGTTGATTTAGCGGTTTCATGTCACTAAAATATATATATATACATATATATATATACATATATATATATATATATATATATATATATATATATATATATATATATATATATATATATATATATATATATTGTGAATAAGCTGTTAACCAATCAGTTTTGCCTAACTTGTAATGGTCAGTTCCTCTCTCTTCTTTTGATCAGGTTCAGTAATAAGGATCTTCTGTTCCACGTCTGCTTCTGTTTGTGTGTTTGACACGGGTGTTGGCAATACATCTTTTAACTCTACAGTCAACACAGCAGTTATCGCCATTAACAAATGGAGCAACTACAATTTCTGGATGGGCTTGACACTGGCCGTGCTTTCAGCTTTCCTCATAGGTGGAAGTATTATCCTGAAAAAGAAAGCATTGCTGCGTTTGGCCAGTACTGGGGAGACGAGAGCAGGTCAGGTCATTTACATCAGTATTTACATAATACAAAGACTCCATCAAATTCTGACAAAATAAAGCTTGTTTGATGTTTATCCTTCAATGTTCAGAGTCTTAGACCAGTTATGTATAGCAGGGTATTTGGTTTAATGCTAATTATTTTACTTGACTGAATAGCAATTGCGAAATTGGTTGAAACCGGTTCCTTCTTTGTTTATGTGCTTAGCTAAAATTCAGAGAAATACCGGCTGGTTCTGTTTCAAGATCCTTAATAAATGTTCTTTGAATGCTTGTTTAGCTGAGGGAGGTCATGGGTACCTGAAGGACTGGCTGTGGTGGGGAGGCCTTTTGACAAGTAAGTGCAATGCAAAGCAACTGTAAAGCATCTTCCTTTCATGATTTCCTACAGACTTAGTTAACATCCTGCATTTGTTTTTTAAGTGGGTGGAGGTGAAGCAGCAAACTTCACAGCGTACATGTTTGCTCCGGCCACAGTGGTGACCCCTTTAGGAGCTCTCAGTGTTCTCATCAGGTAACAGCACACCCTTATTTACACTCACCAGCAGTTTGTTTTACAAGCCTGTGAGTGAGAGGACCGGTGCATTTTGAAATATTTATGACTATAATGGTAAACATCCTGAATTACAGTATGCTTTGTGCAGTTAAATCAAATTTAGCACAGACTTCAAGTAATGTGTGTTGTACAGTACTGACACTTGTGGGATTGTGGTGTTATGAATATTAAATGTAATTTAGATTTTCTTCAAAACATTGCTTCGGTTTTCATTTTTACAGTTTTCTACATTAACGGTAAAACGTTTGGGGTCTGTAAGAATTTTCTCATATTTTTATGCTCATAAAGGCTGCATTTAATTTATCAAAATACAGTAAAATAGTAATATAGCAAATTATTATTACAATATAAAATAAACTATAATGTTTTCTAGTTGAATATATATAAAATGTAATTTATTCATGTGATGGCAAAGTTGAATTTACAGCAATTGTCACATGATCCTTCAGAAATAATTCTAATATGCTGATTTGCTGCTCAAGAAGCATTTCTTCTTATTATTATTATCAATGTTGAAAACAGTTGTGCTGCTTAATATTTCTGTGAAAACCATGATACATTTTTCCATGAATAGAAATTCCAAAAACAGCAGCATTTATAAATAGGAATATACATCTTTTGTAAATAATAATAATTGTCTTCACTGTCACTTTTGCTAAATTACATAATTTGAGCTCCAAATAATGTAATTTCTCTGGCAAATGTCATTTTAACAGATACTAGATGTTCAAAGAGCGTCAATTGACAATGTCAGCAAACATTCATCTTGAGTTCATTGTGAGAATATCATTATTATAAACATACTGTATATATAAAAAATATTTAATGCACTGATCTCCATCATATTGAATCCCTTGAATGTCCCTCTCTCAATATGAGTGAATTCTGGTAATGGCCTTTTGTGTTCCTTCCTGGTGTTTTCATTGGAAGTAAATGGAAAGGTAGTAATGTTAATGTTTATTTACTCTCTTCAGTGCAGTGCTGTCCTCCCACTTGTTTGGAGAAACAATGAATCTGCTAGGAAAACTTGGCTGCATGCTCAGCATTCTGGGAAGCACTATAATGGTTATACATGCACCTGAAGAGGAAGAAGTGACGACACTCACAGAAATGACAGCGAAACTGCTAGATCCTGGTAAGTGTTGCAATAGCTTCAGTTTATGAACCGAAAACACATTGTCACGCATGGATAACAAAAGCTTTTTCTGCTTCTCCTGAAGGTTTTCTGGTGTTTGCCGGTATCCTGCTGGTTGCCTGTATGATCCTGATCATCTACGTCTCTCCTCGCTTCGGTCAATCCAACATATTAGTCTACATCAGCATCTGCTCTCTGCTCGGAGCGTTTACCGTGTCCTCGGTCAAGGGCATCGGGATTGCGATCCGTACCATGTTCTCCGACCTTTCGGTGGCCCGTCACCCACTCACCTGGATTCTTTTGCTGACCTTAATCGGATCCATCATCATCCAGGTCAACTATCTGAATAAGTCGCTGGACACCTTCAATACGCTTTTGGTGTACCCCATCTACTACGTCTTCTTCACCACCGTGGTCCTGAGCACCTCTGTGATTCTGTTTAAAGAGTGGGGTGCCATGTCAGGAGTGGATGTGGTGGGCACCATCGGGGGCTTCTTGGTGATTGTGGTCGGGGTGAGCATGCTGCACGTCTTTAAAGACTTGAACGTATGTTTTGACGATCTTAGGAGCAACCTCTGTCAGCCGCTAGGCCAGGAGAGCCCGTCGAAGAGAGAGGACAAGCACATCCTCATAGAGAACATAGAGAGCCTGCCTCCCATGAGAGAGGAAGGGCCCAGAGTCTTCATCATCAGCTGAGATTGTATCATATATATTTGGAATATGCAGTTTAGATTCTCACTGTCTTAATTGTTCATTTCCTCTGCTGAAGGCTGTTGTGTGACGCAGTAGTTTGGATTGGCTGCTGCCGAGTACAGTGATGACGCAGATATTTTCTTCAAAAATACTATTTTTCTGTTGTGACTTGAACTTGGAAATATTTAAATATTGAAACAGCATACAGAACATGAGGCAGCAGGACTTCAAATCTTACTGCTGAGAGCTACCACATCATTTACACAATATTTTCTTGGATGCAATGTGTAATCTTTCAGAGAAATATCTTGAATTAGACAAGCAGTGAAACTAAATATATTTATTTACATAAATATGTAAAAAAGAAACACAGGACACATTTCACAGGAAATATAATGTCGTTTGGCTTGAAAGAAGGTGTAAAGGTCAAAACATTAAAAAAAAAAAAACTATTATTGAAATGTTTTCTATTGCCTCTACTATAAAGCAATATCACATTCAGCGCCTGACTTATCATATTATATTTATTCAGGTTTGAAAACAAACATCCTCTGCATTGCGGGTGATTTGAGACTGTGTTGCCAGAGAAGTGTTCTGTAAATCGGATAGCTCCAAACGTCAAGAGAGACAAGTCGAGAAGTATTTACTGTATTTACCTTTTAAATCATTGACCAGAAGAGCACTGTGTCAAATGCCTCTGTCAACAGAACGGTAACCTGTGTGACAGTTGGCGTCTGTGTCTCTCAAATTAGCATTTGGTTTGAACTGAAAAGATCAAAGTCTTTTAGGATGACTCTTATGTTTTTTTTTTTAACTCTACATTCAGTGATCACTGTGAAATATTTGAATTATTCATTACAATGGCATTCTCTGAGAAATCCTAGTCCAATGCATAAATATGCATAAAAGTGCAAAATTTGCATAATCGAATTTAAAGCGTCTATTCAAATTATTATATACTCAGGAAGAACATTAAGAAAACATTTATTTTAAAGTGAAGTATACAGAATTCATATTATTTTTACTTTGTGCTCCAGTATTCACTCACAGTCACCTGCATCACACAGGCAGATTTCATACCTAAAATGTCCCAGAGTTCATTACAGGAAACAGCAGAGCATAGTGCACACAATTGTCTTTCTCAGTTGCACCAGTAGATGGCAAACTCTACACACCAGTCAGTCCCACATCACGCAGGCATTCAGATTTCCAAACTGCCTAAACAACCTATTACACAGAGCTTTGCATAGGTGTGCCGGAAAGTTTGGCTCTTTTAGCCAATGCTCACCATGCTTAGTGTTGCTATGATACAGTAAAACAGTGTTGTAATAAAAAGACAGATAGTTCACCCAAAAATGAAAATTCTGCCATCATATACTTCTTTTATCTGCTGAACACAATATATATATATATATATTTTTGAAGAATATGGGTAACCAAACAGTTGATGGGCCCCATCTAATTGGCTCTAAACATTCATGCTCAACCCCCAAAAGTCAAATTTTGTGCAGAATCTTTTTTTTTTTATAACCTCCAATAAACGCTGCTTGTAAGTGCTTAGGAGCTTCTGTTACGTCTCTACTGCAATCTTGGCCCATTCCTCACTTGAAAAAGCTTCCAGATCACTGATAATCTTTGGTTTTCACGTTACCACTGCTTTCTTCAAATTTCATCAAATATTTTCAATGAGATTTAAATCTGAAGACGTACGGGCCACTCAAGAACATTCTACGACTGATCCCTGAACCAAGCTTCAGTAGATTTGGATGAATACTTTGGGATGGCTGTCCTGCAGGAAAGTCCATTGATCATCAAGCTTCAGTCTAAGCTCCGAAGGCATTACCATCTTTGCCAAAATGGCTTGACAATTCAAAGAATTCATGATGTGCTTACAGTCAATATTTTCACTTCCTGAAACAGCAAAACAACACCACAACAAGACTGGACCGCGACCGCCTTCATGTTTGAACATGGAGATGGTGTTCTTCTGCTTCTGCTCTTTTTTGCACCAGACATACCGCTGATCCATGGGTCCAAAAGGTCCCGGTGTGGTCATATCACTCCATAAAACATTCTTTCACTGTCTATCCAAATGAATTTTAGCATATTAAAATCTGCTTTTTATGTTCTTCTTGGTCAAGAGTGGCATTCAGAAAGATGTCCCAACATGAAGTCAATGCTTATAGTGTTCTCTGCATTTAAATGTTCTTTTCTTCGGTCATCTTGCTTACCTTTAGGCAAACTTTTCAATCATTTCACAAAATTAAGTTTGTATATTTAGGTTAGTATGTAAGTATATAAGTATACATATTTGATATTATTATTATTATTATTATTGTGACAACATATGCTTTTCAGACTTTACTGAAACATGTTCAGAAATCATTGTGACACCTCTTGGCTAAAAAGTTACTCCTGAGAAAAGCTTTTTTTTTTTTTGTTCTCAGATGCCACTTGTTTTGGTATTTTGCATCTAATGCAGTAACATTTATGTGGGACTAAAGTGTCCCAAATGATGTCTAAATACTTTGGGGCCATTTGCTAAGTCGAATTCCTCAAACGTTTGGCCAATAAACAAGAATTAAGTTATGGCAGAGTGATCATTTTGTACCATATCACAACTAAAAGCTTACCAAACTCAACAAAGTGTTTACTGTAAGCCATTCCTCCTTGTTGTTGTGACAGTGTGAGTGAAGTCATTTGATCCAGCTGCAGGACAGAGGCCATTTCATTTATTAGGGACAAGCAGTATGACTGTGAGTTTAAATGGTTTCTATTGTTCTATTGTGCTTCTCCACTCACTCTCACACACACACACACGCACACGCACACGACACAACTGCATCACTGCAAGAACAGAACACTTTTCCTGGATTGTGGAATACATGGAGATGGACACAGAAAGTTCAAGGGACAGAGAACTAAACATCATTTCCTGTTCTAACACCCCCACAAATATTCTCATCGTCAGCCAATCAGTGTTCAACAAACAGGTACTGTGACAGATACCACACCTATGACAGGCATCAGCACGTGGAGAAAAGAGCGAGAAGGTGGAGAACAGATACAAAGAACCTGGGTGTAAGGAAGACTCGAGGAAAAAGTGGAAGAAACCAGGCACTGTTTCAAGAATCTGAATGCGATTCATGTGCACACTGTTGGAAAGTGTACAGAAATTACAGATCAGCAAAGAAACTGCATAACAAGGACTCACTGTCCGAGAAAGGGAGAGAGACAGAACAAAGTGTGGAGGATGGACACATGGCTGAATGAAGTCCAGAAGCATCCAGCCCTGTATGTTTTGTGCTGTTCTGTAACCTTCAGGATTCTTCACAGGTTCCTGCAGAATCTGCCCAGCCCCGGCATAGTGGACACAGACCCCTGGAGGACGTGGAAATGGAGGAACCTCTCAGTGTCTCTCGTCCACTCGCTACTGACTGGCATCTGGGCCGTCACTTGGTGAGTTGTTCATTTTTTCCCACCAATTTAAAGGCATTTTCAGCTAAATAACTATGTAAAGTCAAATCTTCACTCTCATTTTAATATATTCAAGATAAATTTACTTGAGAGGCAAAATAAGATAATTTTGTTATATATTGTTATACTTAATATATATATGGAATTTATGTTGATTTTTTAAAATGCAAAAATGTTTTCAGATTCATGCCTAAAATGAGAAAACTGAAATATTATTAAATAAATTATATTATCTTATTTTTTCATTTATATTCTTCAAAACGAGTTTTTATTCATCATTTAACATTTTAAAACAATTTTATAAGACATTAAAAAAATATATCTAATAAACTGTCTAAAAATATCTCATAAATTGTGTATTTTAAGGATGTTTATATGCACAGGTTCAGTATCTCGAGTACATATAGAATCAAGGCAAATTATAGAGGTTGTGTTGAAATGTTAATATCTTGTGCTTATTGTTGTATTGTTTGTACTAATCTTGTGCTTATTGTTGTATTGTTTGTACTAATAGCACTGTCTAGGAATAAACACAAGTTTTTGAATGTTCATGAACAGCACTTAACATTCAGTTACAGATCTTTCAGTTTAGAAACAGGAAAAACCTGCTGGACCGGCATTGATTGAGATAATGTATGATTGTGTAACTTACAAGTAATTACAACATTATTATAACTGTCAGAGTATGAATCACTTCATCTCACAAACCAAGCAAAAGTTTCTATCAGCAATGGACTTTTCACTTTTTTTTTATTATGTTTTATTAAAAATGTTTGCAAGAGGAGACATATATACATACATACATACATACATACATACATACATACATACATACATACATACATACATACATACATACATACATACATACATACATACATACGTACATACAAAGCCGACTCGTGTAAGTTCCTTGACAGTTTTCTGCATCCCTCTGCCCCCCTCACTCTTGGCTGGTTCCTATCCCAGCCAGGGATACAGAGGAAGTACTCTGGATTCGGGCCAAATTCAGAGCCCGGAGCCCTCCCCTTGGAAAGCACGCCAAATGAACTCTTTTACCCTATCTGATTATTAAGTGTGAACTCGTGAACTGTTCTTTAGTTTCTGTTACTGAGCACATGTGTGTTGTGTTTTGATACTCTTGTTGACATAATCAAAACTTGCATGAACCTGTGTGTGTGCCGACAGTGTCATACAGCATCCTGTGATGGTGCATGAAATCCACTCAACCTACACCCCTTCGTCCTACATGCTAGTCGTCGTCTCTTCTGGTCAGTACACACGTCTTCGTATCAGGAACACATTGCACTAACATGCAGTAAAATGCAAAACAATGAACCTAGAACCTTGACACTCATTATACAACTCACATCTTATTTATCTGATGCTCATGTTCTCCTGTGTGTTCAAGCATTTAGAAAACTCTGTCCTGCCTCTGAGTTTAAGCCATCCAGACTCAGGTCTTTGGAATAATGTTGTAGAAAATTATTAACACCTTAAAGCTGTGTATATATTATATATACTGTACATGTGCATGTTAGAATATATGTGTGTGTGTGTGCGTGTGTGTGTGTGTGTGTGTGTGTGTGTACTGTGTATGTAACATTATGACACTGACAGGTAAAGTGAATAACACTGATTTTCTCTTCATCATGGCATCTGTTAGTGGGTGGGATATATTAGGCAGCAAGTGAACATTTTGTCCTAAAAGTTGACGTGTTAGAAGCAGGAAAAATGGGCAAGCGTAAGGATTTGAGCGAGTTTGACAAGGGCCAAATTGTGATGGCTAGACGTGGGGTGTTCCCGGTCTGCAGTGGTCAGTATCTATCAAAAGTGGTCCAAGAAAGGAACAGTGGTGAACCGGCGACAGGGTCATGGCCATGGGCGGCCAAGGCTCATTGATGCACGCGGGGAGCGAAGGCTGGCACGTGTGATCTGATTAAACGGAAGGACGGACGCACGCACACACACACATTCTCGCCTATTCTCACATGATTATATATAATTATTATTATTATTATTATACACATAACCATTCAAATGTTTGGGTTTGGTTCGTGTTTTTTTATGTTTTTTTTTTTTTTATGAAAGACATATCTCATGTTTACCGAGGCTAAAATTATTTGATCAATAATACAGTACAAAGAGTAATATTGTGAAATATAAAAAAATATTATATACAAAATGTAATTTATTCCTGTGATGGTAAAGCTGATTACTATCCTTCAGAAACCATTCTGATATACTGATTTGGTGCTCAAGAAACATTTATTATTAATGTTGAAAACAGTTGTGCTACTGGCAATTTCTTTTTCCATATTCTGGTGAATAGAAAGTTAAGATCACTATGATCTGTTTAATGCATCCTTGCTGAAAAAAAGTATGCATTTCTTTCAAACTGACCCCAAACTTTTGTTAATCAAAAGATTATTATAATCAAAGAAACATTTTATAAACAATGTTGAAAGGACTGAAACAAATATTCGATAGAAACTGCACCAAACCTTGACACCTTTAACAGTGATTGAGTGACACTACAGTGAACCTGTTTCACATACAGGGATGGAAACGGTACAATTCAATTGGTGTATAAAATAAAATCCTCTTATAACAAAACAGAATGCATGTTAAGGGTTTTGTCACTAAATTCGACATTGATCTCCTTCAACAGGGTACTTCATTCAGGATGCTGGTGACATTATTTTTAGTGGGTACGCAAAAGCATCTTGGGAGTTTTTACTTCACCATGTTATGGTAAGTCAATACACAGGTTAGTGATAAAGCCATGAAAAAAGTCATAAAAAGTCTATTATACAATTATTTAGACCCGGATAATGTCTCAACTGGTTCCAGATGAAAAACTTGAGATTCGGAACAGAAGTTTCTTGAGCAATTGAGTTATTGATTTTGAACACACAGATTAGAGTGGCCTCAAACTTAATCCTGAAGTGTTGTGAACAGATACAATGATTGATTACACATCATTCCCAGTATTCTCAAGGGAAATTTGCCTTTTGAAATGTACTTTGTATACACACTTGTACAGTTTGAGATGTTGGCCTATTTGGCTTTTCATAAAGTGTTGTTTTAGATTAGGGGAATAGAAAACATCTAAAACACAAATACAAACTCTGTGTGTGTGTGTGCCTGTGCGTGTGCGTGTGTGTGTGTGTGGACTGGTAATCCCTACGGTATGGGGACAAAATGTCCCCACAAAGATGGCAATATCCAAAATCCTTGTCCTTGTGGGGACATTTTTTGGTCCCCATGAGGAAAACAGCTCATAAATCACACTAAGTGATGTTTTTTGAAAAAGTAAAAATGCAGCATGTCTCCTGTGATGGGTAGGTTTAGGGGCAGGGGCAGTGTAGGGGGATAGAAAATACGGTTTGTACAGTATAAAATGCATTACGCCTATGGAATGTCCCCATAAAACATGGAAACACAACGTGTGTGTGTGTGTGTGTGTGTGTGTGTGTGTGTGTGTGTGCGTGCGTGCGTGCGTGCGTGCGTGCGTCTGTGTATTTTAACAAAATGAAAGAGATCGTACAAAATGCATTAATTTTTATTTAGTAATGTCCTAAATAAGATATTTTATATTTATTAGTTTATTTCTGTGATGCAAAGTTGAATTTCCAGCATCATTACTCCAGTCTTCAGTGTCACATGTTCCTTTACAAATTATTATCACTAATATTATGCTTTGCTGCTCAAGAAACAATGTATATATTTTTTTACCTGGCTTTATCCAATGTTCAGATTTCTGTTTTGGAAATATATAAAAATTTGTGAATATTTAATTATAATAATTGCATATTTCAGCAACTGCAATGTTTCAGAAAACATAACACAAAAATGTTCACAAGTCTGAACGTAATCAATCAACTGGGGAAATGTGGTAATGTCTATTGGTTCCATTTTTACCCCTGTTGACCTGGGGTGTCTTGCCTAAATGTAAAGCTCTCGCCTCTTTTCCTGTAGGTGATCTGGTGTTTCCTGTACGCCGTGTTCACACATCAGTATGTGGCGGGTGCAGTGGTGGCTTTATTCGTGGAGGTGAACAGCGTGTTCCTGCATGCACGTTTACTGCTCAAACTGGCTAAGGTGGCCCATAACTCTTTCATCTACACCATTAACAAACTGTTGAATGTGGTGACCTACGTGACCTTCCGGCTTGGAGCACAGTTTTACCTCACCTGGTACCTCGTACATCACTACTCGTCGTTGGATCACGCTCTCTACTTTCTGATAACCATGATGCTCATGAACATCATGATTCTCATCTACTTCTACCGCCTCCTCCGAACCGACTTCTTCAACAAGCGGCGCCCTTACAGCAGTGTTCCTAAATTTGCTGAGGACTAAACTAACAGATGCTTCCATAAACCAAGGGCTGCATTCAAGTGACTGTTAACAACATTTATCCATAGGATATCTGAACTGAACAGATAAGCCTCACCAGAGACGGTCTGATGCCAATCAGAGATATTTAAAACCTGTTCGAATAAAACATGTTTCGATTTTTTTTTTTTTTTTTATGTTTATAACTTAAATTCAATAAACAACTTTAAACTCAACAAGGGTTATGGTAAGCCAATTGTTTACAGGTGGGGTTTTACACTGCCAAAGTGATTTTCTTAATATTTTTGTCGTTTTCCAGCACACATTAAAAGAGCATTTAAGCAAAATGATGTTAGAAGTCTGTTTTATTTAAAAAAAATAAAATGTGTTTATGCATAAAACAAGAAAAAACTGTCAATAGGAAAGAAAAACAAACTTGATTCCCTTTTAAAATAAGTTTCTTAACCTATATTGGTAGACATTTTTCAGAAAACAAGATGTAATATCTTATGTAATTTTGCTTTTCAAGTAAATGTATCTTGATTTAAAGGGTGAGTTCACCCAAAAATGAAAATTCTGTCATTAATTACGTACCCTCATGTCGTTCCAGGCCCGTAAGACCTCTGTTCATCTTCGGAACACAAATTAAGATAATTTTGTTGAACACTTCAAAACATTGGTTCCTGAAGCTTCGGAGCGTTATGAATCAGTGTATCGATTCATGATTCAGATCGCGTGTCAAACCGTCAAACTGCTGAAATCACGTGACTTTGGCGCTCCGAACCAAGAAGTCGTCGCTGCAGCTTGTAGCACGATGACGTAGCTGGATCAGATCCAACACGTACTGGACGCGCATGCGCTGTGGTTTCATTCACATTTTAACATGCTCACGAAATCAGGACACACGTTTTGCATTTTCCCTTGAATGCGTACTAGTATTTTAAGTTGTTTACTGATCTTTTTGTATTGTACCTTGAGGATTAAAATGACAGACAATTACTTGACTCATTTTTGCTTCCACTCAACAGCAAATATGACCAAATATGTTACAATTTTAACAGTTTTGCATGTATGCAGAGAGAAACTAGGATAACTTCAGCGTCACGATGACTTATTCATCAATAATTACTTATTACTATTTCAGTACTACTTCTACACAGGTTAGGACATCATCTAAATACAATATTGACCATACATGTCATTTAAGACCAGCGCATACGCGTCTATGCATACGCATTTTAACCTTAGACGTGTGTATAACATCCAGTACGTATTGGATCTGATCCAGCCACGTCATCGTGCTACAGGCTGCAGCGAGGGGTGTCTCCTCCGAACCGCTGATTCAGAAAGCTCCGAAGCTTCAGGAACCAATGTTTTCAAATTGTCCATCACTATATAACTGGTTATTTAGTTGTTGTTTTTTTCGCACAAAAACTATTCTTGTCGCTTCATAACATTTTTGTAGAGCCACTGTAGAGAGGTGGACTTTTTAACGACGTCTTTAGTACCTTTTATGGGTTTTTGAGAGAGGAAATGTCATTGTTGCCAATGGAGGCCTTTCTGAGCCATCGGATTTCAACAAAAATATCTCCATGTGTTCCGAAGATGAACGGAGGTCTTACGGGTGTTGAACAACATGAGGGTACGTAATTAATGACAGAATTTTCATTTTTGGGTGAACTAACCCTTTAAGAATGTTTAGATGTTTGGGAATTGGAAAACACAAACTTTTAGTTGTGTACTGTATCCAAGGAAAGGGTAATCTTCATCAAAATATATGAATTAGCTACAATTTATTGAAAGCATTTACTCGAAATGGTAGCTGTGAGGTAAAGCGACAGATTCTAATACGTAGTAATACTGCTATGAAGCTTTGCACCTAAATGCAGAATTAAACCAGCCTTGTAAATTCCTTCTGAGAAAGCACTCAAGGGGAATTCTTCCTTCAAAGAAAATGATTTGAGTGATGAGTATTTGTCCTATTAAACTATGCATTAGGTATGAAGCTCTCTCAGCAAACACAGCTACCTCTGTTCTTTAGAAATCGCAAAGAGCACCACTTTATATGTCCCTGAACACATATACCTGCAATGTTCATTCAGTCAAATGAGAGATATATTCAAAATGTTCTATCAAGAATTTAATATGCAAATTGTTCATAATGCTTTACATTGAAATCCCATTTACATTCCCAGGTTGTTATCTTAAAGAAAATACAAAGACTGTTCGACAATACATTTTTGTAATGGAACAAAATTACTTTTTGCAAATATTTAATTCAGGGGTCAACCGTTTTCAGGTTTTATCTTAGTGTAAACACTTATATTGTGTATTATGTGTGCCGTATTATTATTGTATTCATAAAGTGTGACTTATTCTGCAACTTTGGCTTAAATTAGAGCTGCACGAGTGTGGAAAAATACAGAATCACGATTTTTATTTTTCAAACAGATTACGGTTCTCTCATGACTCTAAACTAGGCCTACTAACCATTTACAAGAGGTTCTGACAAAATGTTGAAAAGTGGTTTGAATCTATGATTTAATGACTCGTTCATAAACACTTGTTTCATTACTGGATGAATCCACATTTTTGAACGAATTCCTTGAATAGTAATAAATGCATTGAATCGTTGTCATTTGTAACAACGTAATCGATACAATCGTTATTTGAAGCTCCAAGTTACTTTCAAAAGGTGATTTGTTCTATTTTGATGTTTATACCCAAACTGTAAACTTTTATCCCAGTACTTTAGAAAAGACTGTTTGTGAAGCCATTTCATCCTTGTACGACAACTTACCTCTGGATCAGCGGCACGCCAACACGGATCTGAATGTTCATTAAAGGTTTAACAGACACAGGAGAATTGTCATTTAGGAATGAGATAGCACTATTTTAATGGTTAATCGTGCAGCTCTAGTTTATATCAACTTAAAGGAACACTCCACGGTTTTTAGAAAGAGGGCTTATTCAACTTCTTTCCTACGTTTAGATATGTGGGCAAATGCATTTTATCACGCATCACCGGTATGTTGACGGAAGTTTGGGGATTTCATGTGTTGTGTGATGCCCAATTAGCAGTGCTTCCCCATAATAGTCCCAAGTCATTATCTGCCTAGGAAATCGCCTAGTCTTAATCTGCATCGCTATTTCTATTCGTTATAAATACGCAGGTCACACGTAGTAATTAGGTGGGGTTTTTTGTGTGATCACTTTTACTCGGGACATGCTAGCTGGCAACATAGGATTCCATTCATTAAGCTAAGCTAATCTACTGGTGATTCTGCCAAACTAAAACAATGCTTGCACTGAGACAAATGCATTTGCTCACATATCTAAATGTAGGAAAGTTGAATGAGCCCTATTTCTGTGTTCCCTTAATACTGCACGTAGGTTTAAAAAAAATTAAAATAAAAATCTCACTCTGCAGTAGTACCACAGACCCTTTGGAGGTCATACAGCTCTTTTCAATCTCCTAATGCAATTCACTCAACACAATCATCAAAAGGATTCCTCAGCAATTGTGCCATTTGATAGCACTGACAACAAATATTTTACACCTCTCCATTTCTCTTCAGAAGAAAAGTCTGCCACTGTGCCATTTTAACCCCTAAAAATGTTGCTCTGCACTTACGACAGGCTGCACCAATAATTCAGAACCTAACTGGGTAGGATTAATTTAACAGGAAAATGATGATTAAATCAATCCATAAACCCATGGTCATGATGCACAAACTTCAAGTTTCGTCAGACCTGCACATGGGCTATGCGTCAATTTTCATTTATACTTCTGCGGGGAGGGAGGAGGGGTTCTGGCAGACCAATCACAGTGCTTGTGATCCACGTAGGATTGACGCGTGTTGCATTTTTGGAGAGGTGCACATCCGGGTACGTCGTAGGCTACGTGTGCAACACAGCCTACGACGTACACTCAACACAGAAGTATAAATTGGGCTTTAGATTTTAATGTCAGAATATTAACTTGCTGATGCTCTAGCTTTACTTGTTTTTTATTTCCCGTAGCTTGCTTTATTATACTGAAAAATAATGTTTTGGGTACAAAAAAAGCCCATTCTCAAACCTTACTACAAATGAATTCTTAGTTTCAAATGCATACAAATGAAACCACAACAAAATTGTTTTTACAAACATTTATTCTTCTGTACATCTGGCCAAGAGCACTTTAGATGATGCCGATCTGTAAGAAAAGATGACAACAATCAGCACAGATCAGAGCACAAACCTTTCACAAAGGAAAGAACACAAAGCATCAGTGGTTCCTTTGAATGCATCACAATCATTCAGCCAGAATCAGTTTACATCATTTTGCAGAGATTGACAATTACCCTCAGCAACCAATCTATAGTTTGAAACATGTGAACATTACATTTACTCATTTACCTTGTTAGCAACATCCAAGGCATCGTAATCTGGTGCAAGACGAACGTATGCCTTCTTTTCGCCATCAGGCCTGCAGGGAGCAATAAAGCATTTGGAACACATTTCACCACATCACAAATCTGACAATGCTCTTCTTGTGCATCAGCGGTTCCTTTGATAACATCACATTTCAGAGTAATGATTATCTTTACATCATTGCACAGCAGGGCTTCTTCCACAACGACTATCATTCTAGCAGATCTCATTGGCCAGAAAAGTATCTATTTAAAACAGTGGTTCTCAAACTTTGACTCAAAGGCCGACAATATTCATAGGCTCACAGCCTTTTCCAGTATTTCTGCTTTAACTGAACTTGTTTTTGAAAAAGAGAACATTGATATAAAATGAAGCAAATGTAGGCCTATCGGTGCTTTAATTAAAAAAATAATTATTGAAGGGGAATTTTACTATTTTATTATAATATTATACAAGAAACACATCTTGACTATGTTTTTGGAATTCTAATTTAGATTAGTTTAATTATTTTACTATATTCATTTAATTAAATATTAGTCGTCTTGAGGTTGCCTTGGAAGTTCCCGAGGTCCCTGGACCCCTGGTTGAGAACCACTGCTTTAAAAGACTTTGAGTAAACAAAGTTCTACCTGATCAGTGTGTTGACTTTAGCCACATCGATGTCGTACAGTTTCTTGACGGCGTGTTTAATCTGATGCTTGTTAGCCTTGACGTCAACAATGAACACCAGAGTGTTGTTGTCCTCAATCTTCTTCATGGCTGACTCAGTGGTCAGGGGGAACTTGATGATGGCATAATGGTCCAACCTGGCAGAATGAGATGTCAATCAACTCATGCAGGCTCTGCAACGCTTTAGTTTCAACTGTATCTCAATGTTGAAATAAGGATGCATCAGTGTTTTAAAAATTTGTAATCACATAATTTCATGCTTTGATCGCAATTCCCATCATTTGCATCCTAACATTAATCAACTGTAATTCATCACAGCTAAGTAAAAAATGAACTATGGACTTTAGGGAGTCACAAAGCATCAAATAGCCTGGCGGTCTCACTTGTTTCTGCGTGGAGCACTCTTCCTAGGGTATTTAGGCTGCCTCCTCAGACGCAGGGTCTTGGGCCGGCGGAAGGTTGGGGTTGTCCTTATCTTCTTCTTCCTCTGGCTGTGGACACCCTTCAGCACAGCCTTCTTGGCTTTAAGGGCCTTGGACTTGGCCTCAGTCTTAGCCGGGACAGCTGCAGAAATATGTACAAATTATGACCATACAATATTACCAAAACAATCTATAATGACGCACCATAAATGAGTGCCTGCATTTTCACATCCCTTTTATTGTTATATTATAAAAGGTAAGGAATTTCCAGAGGCACAACCATTAAAGTGTTTACATTTAAGCAGCAACGATAAAATACCGTAAACACAACATTTGTGTTTAAGGGATAAGTGATGACTCTTTAAATCATTAATTTGACTGATAAGGAATGAGAAATTTATTTATATGGGTAGCCACGTGTGTTTGCTAGCTAAGAATGACAAGCTACGAGGAGTCATTTACTTTAGTTTACTCTGTATAATCCAATTGGAAGGTAAATAAACACTTTATGCCAACTGGTTAATAGTTTTAACACGCGGCCAGACTGATAAAATGACGCATTGCGAGCGCATGCAGCTCAATTATGTTAACGGTAACATTAGCTTGCTAACCGCCAACCTGACTGAGGACGTCTCACTCCGGCACTAAAAAACAATGTTATTTCCCTCCAGACGCCCAATAAAACCACCAGACACAAAAATAACTATATCAACTACATTTAAACGAAAATGTAGATGTTTATAACCATAATAAACCATTTTTATAATGTAAAAACTAAAAATCTAACGCACCTTCCTTCTTCGCCTTCGGGGCCATGTTGGGAAAGGAAGAACGAGAGGGGTTTCCTTCAGTATATCACAGGGGTTCGCGTTAACCAATTCAGACATCGCGAGAACACCGCTAGGAATTAAGGGTCCTGTAGTTCAATTGCGCAGTGTAAGTACCGAGCGCAGCCACAGGATTACCGGGGCGAGAGGACTTCTGTTGAGCACAGTCACGCAGTTAAACTTTTTGCGATTACTTGTTTATATTTTACGAATTTGGCGCAAATATAACCTAATAGCCTGCAAAATAATATTTGCCTCAACCACAAAAATGTGTCGACTAAATAATAACTTAATGCGCAATTTTTAAGTCTAAAAGGCTGCTTGTAGAATGGAAAAAAAGAAGCCTTCTGTCTTTCGAGGTAAGTTGTGTTATTATTATTATTATTATTATTTTTAAAAAATACATATGTATTAATATTATTATGTTTATGTTTTATGTTTATTTATTCCGCTAGTCACAGGACAGAATGGTTCATTGTTTGTATCGGTGTGGTCTTGTTAAACCTCTCACATGATGAGCTCTCTACCCCCTGTGAAAGGAGACAGGATCATCTGTGAACTCCCTTTGGTAAAACTTTCTCTATTTTTAGTTAGTTATTAATTTAGTCTCAATGTACATCTTTATACTTCTTCCTAGTTTTTCCTAGATTTAAAACACTTAATACTCACATTGTATAATTATTGTGTTGAATCACCCACTGAGTGTAATTCTAGAGACCAGACTCAGCTGGACTTAATATGTAACAGTGATACTTTTTCTGTTTTGTCCTGTTTCAAATTTTTAAAGCTTAATCTAACTAATTTATATTGGTCTATTTATTCAGTACTTTACAAGGGACGCTGCAGTGCACACCAAAGATGGCTTTAATATTACTGTTAGAGAGGCATGTCAAGGACAGAAAACAGGGTAAGTTACCCCCCACACACACATGCAATTATTTGTTTTTCTATTATGATGGAGGCTTTCCATTAACACTGTTGTCTTGATTTTTTCCATTAATATTTATTAAGCATTTTCCCCATTGGGACCTTTGGCTGGTACCCACGATTTAGGCAAAACTTCACATGCCATCCCTGTAGATTGGTTTAGATTGGATATATGATACAAATGTGCAATGCAGCATGAATGAACATTATTTTATTGTAAATGTTCACTATATTTTCAGACTGAATGTAGCCAAGGTCATTGTAGTTGGTGATGTAGCAGTTGGAAAGACCTGTTTAATAAATAGGTAAGAGTCTGTAATGTTAATTTACTATCATCAATTATAATCCCAACACTGCGTGTGAATAACATTAAAACAGCTTGATGAACAATAATTGTTTCTATTTCTGACCCAAAGATTCTGCAAAGACACATTCGACAAGACGTACAAGGCGACTATTGGAGTGGATTTTGAAATGGAGAGATTTGAGGTCCTTGGGGTGCCCTTTAGTTTGCAGTTGTGAGTTTTGAGTATTTTATAGGTTTAACAGTCATTCATATGGTTGCATCCTTCCATCGTGGACCTCTTTCCCTTTGCAGGTGGGACACAGCAGGTCAAGAAAGATTTAGATGCATTGCATCCACTTACTACAGAGGAGCTCAAGGTAATAAACAGACTATTTTAAGCATACGCTTGCTGTGTATTGTTCAAAACAATTTGTCTTTTGTTTCCAGCCATCATCGTTGTGTTTGACCTGAGCAATTATAACTCTTTGGATAATGCAAGGTACAGTATGACCACTTATTTGTTTTGAAACTCTTGTCAGTTTTCTCTCACCTGTCTCTGTTTATTTAGAGAGTGGCTTGAAGATGCCATGAGAGACAATGACCCTTCTAGTGTTCTCCTCTTCCTCGTTGGAACCAAGAAGGATCTTAGTGTGAGTTATCAAATGATCACCTGCAAGCCATCAAAAAGCCATCGCCACACTGTGACTTTCTCACAATGTTGGCATAACATTCTTTAATGAAAAAATGGATATGGATGCATGAAATTATATTGATAATCCAAAAGTGTTATTTCAAGTCCAGGTGAATATTTCTGTCCTATAGCACCCAGATCAGTTGTCCCAAATGGAGCAAGAGGCTGTTAGACTCTCTGAGGAGATCAGAGCAGAATATTGGGCCGTCTCTGCGCTGTCAGGTACAGAAAAGTGTAAAGCTGATGCCAGAAATACTTGAGGTTGCAAAAGCAGATCAAAATAACATCTAGAGGAAGTGTAATAAATTTAATAATCTCACTAAAAAATATTTATCTGTATAAAACCAGTCTGACTCCACTGTTCCATTATTATCTATGAGAGGGTTAGTAGCACCATAACCAGCTGAATATATCATCCTATAATTCGACATTTATTAAACTTCAGTGTCTAATGATCTATCAGAAATCATTATAATATGATGATTTGCTGCTCAAGAAACATTTCTGATTATTATTGATGCTAAAACAAATTTAATTTATTGTAATAGTTTTGTGTAAATCAAAACTTTTTGATTTTGTGTAAAATAAATTAATACTTTATTCAGTAAGGATGCATTAAATTGGTCAAAAGTGACAGTAAAGACAATCATGATGTTGTAATATTACAAATAAATGCTAATCTTTTGATCATTATTTTCATCAGAGCATATAAGAAAAAAATTATCATGGTTTTCAGCAAAAACTATTATCGTTATTGATGATAATAATAAGGACTATTAATAACTGAGCTATCCCTTTAAGACATTTGTTACTTGGACTTTATTGAAAAATAACTTACTGTAATAACTGAGCACCCATAATTGATAATAATTGAGCAGCAAATCAGCATATTAGAATGATTTCTGAAGGCTCATGTTACACTGAATACTGGAGTAATGATGCAGTAATTTGCCATCAAAGGAATACATTCATTTGAAATGATAATAATATTGCACAATATTGTTGTTTTTAATGTATTTTAATCAAATAAATGCAGTCTTGGTGAACATAAGATACTTCTTTTTTTGTCAACAATTCCAAATGATTCCAAACTTTTGATGACATCATATGTATCATTTCTGTTGTCCTCCATAGGGGAAAGTGTAAGAGACTTCTTCCACAGGGTTGCATCACTTACATTTGAGGCGACTGTATTATCTGAGATGGAGAGGAACAATTCAAGACAAGCTGGTGATATTGTCAGTAAGTTCTTTTTCAATAAAGTCTAAGTATCAAATGTCTTAAAGGGACACCCCCTCACCCTCACATTTCAAAAGGACAATCTGTCATCATTTACTCACTCTGGGACTCATGTATGACATTTTTGACTTTTTTTCTGATACATATTTCTGAGAACATATTTTGAATTTTGTTGGTAACCAAACAATTTCGGGTCCCATTGACTTCCATTGTCTTTTTGTGACTGTATAATGGATGTCAATTTGAACCAAAAACTGTTTGGTTATCAGCATTCTTCAAAATATATTCTATTATTTTTCCACAGAAGTGAGAAAGTCAGACATGTTTGGAACGGTATGAGTGTCAGTAAATTATGGCAACTATTTCTTTAACAAGTTTAACATTCACTTTTTGGGCTGATTTCAAACATTCAATTTCAGTTTTACCTTGAAATCTTTCACCTTCATCTTTTCTTAGTTATTTTGTTCACTCCACAGAAATTTCTAATAATTGTGGTGAAAATTTGAAGAAGAGGCAATCAAACTGCTGTCATTGACTGAATGAACACAACACGTTTCAATGGATCTGATCAAATGGGGATTGAAGTGACCCTTGAATAAAGACTTTGACCCCTGACACTAATCTCTGAGTGAAAGAAAATAATACAAACAGAAGACTTGGCCAGTGAGATAATGAGGGAATCTCAACAAGAATCCATCTGAAAGTCAAGTTTGGACTGTATTTAGAGGTGTATAAATTAATGCCATGATGTTTTACTTGTTAAATTATGAATTGACTACGTTTACTACATTTTCTGCATGGTTACAACTGCATAGTTGTATTACATGGAAATGTGGATACACAGTGAGATAGTTTATCATGTCTTAACCAGGATTAAGCAAGTATTATTTTGTCTATATATGTGTTCATCTTTGACCCAAGCAGTGCCATATAGAGATCTACAATCTATAAATACTTGGTGTAATATTACTGACAAAATGCAATATTACATGATGGTAATGAGTTCTGCCTTTTCATTTCATTTCTGTGCTAGCAAACAGCAGTATTTAGTGAAGTGTACTTAAGAGGTCACATTAAATGCCCTCCTGGCAGTTCTGAGTGGATTTTTAGTAAATGCAGCCCTTGTTTTTCATTGCATCATGAGTTGCTTTGGCTAATATGACACATATGCCAGCACTCATGACCACAGGCTCTGCTGCTGTCTGCTCCGACACGAGATTCTCACTGTGAGCTTAATGGATGGATTGTTAGACGTATCACTCAACAAACATGTATACATCATTGTATTTTGTACTGAAATGTCTTCTCAAGTCTGGATTCATAGGAGAATAAAGGCTAACATTAATTTAAGTATGGATGGTGTCAAAAGAGATTTGATTTTGGTACACTAGTAGCTTGTAGAATCTGCTCGAGTTTCTTGGAATTAAGATTCCAACAAATGTCACATGGAAAACGGCATAATGCAGCCTCTTTAGCCGTATCTTAAAATCACAGCTGTCTGGAATGAATTATCTACAGTCTGAAGCTTGAAGACAAAGACTCAAAACTCTTCTTTACTAAACTTTAATCAGTATAGACTGTTAAAAAACTGACTACTTAAATAAAAACACTTGAATCAGAAGACATTAATTTTGACAATTTTATCAAAGGAAAGAAATGAAATGGATGTCAGCAGTGATGTACACTGAACAGTACGGACACATAAGAGCTCACTTCCGGACCTGAAGGCATTGTGAAGCCTCGGTGCTAAATGAACACATGACCAGGCCAGAAACACTTCCAAGAACTTTGAAGATTCACTATATGGGGGGTGGGTCATAAGAATAACTGCTTGGTGTGTGAAAATATTGTCACAGTATAAGCAGCCAGTTCATAAGAGTTCTCTTTGCTTAAATGTCACACTTTTTGTCAACAGTGATTCATAGGATTGTACATGAAGGAAAAAAGACACTGTTTAAAACAGAATGTGCGCAAACACCTTCAGGAAGTCTGGTCAGCAAGGATGCATTCACATACACTCAAACAGCATCCAAACTGAAAAAGCAAAAAAACTCAGCAGAGGTCTCAATACCTTATAGCACAATAGTTCAGTTTACTTGTGTAAGCACATTACTAGCAGTGACATATGATTCTGGAGTTCAAAAACCAACAGCTAAATGAATGGGTTCAGTAAACCTTAAAAACATTCTTCAAAGTTTAGAATTAAAATGCATATGTTCTGATCACTTTAATGGCAGAGAAAAACATGGCATTTACAGGATGTCTTTTAAAGTCGCATACTTCATTTTAGAGTAGATAAACGAGTAGCTAAATAGATTTGCAAATCTCCAGAGTGCTTTATTCTCAGAGTTTTGCGTAACAGCTCAACAGAACACGTATTTTCAATCATTACAGTGCTCTGGTTCATACTGAAACAGGGTTTTATTTAAACGCTTAAGCCAGGTACAAAAAGAAAAGCTCTCTGAGTGGGCCTGAGCTAATGATCTTACGATGACTTGAATACCAGCTCCCATAGGCACAATCATGCAGCGCCTCATGCTTTAAGCCTTTCCTTTTGATATTTAGTTAAAAAAACAAATGAAAAAGGAGGTGCATTTTGCACACTTAGAAAAAAAAAGAAAACCCTTGTGACAAACGTATATTGTAGGTCCATTTCCTAAATCTGTTTGTCGTCACCATATTTCAAGTGTTTGTCTTTGTATCATTAGCTCTGAATGACAAAGAAATACTTCTAGCAGCGAAAGAGCCAAAGACGTAGGGTGAGAGATGGGATGTGGATGGATTGGGTTTTATACGAGATGTCTGAACACCCCCCACTTCTATCCTATCGGTCCATCTCATCCAAGAGGGGGGTGGCGTCTCCGGCTATGGACATGGGCGTGCTTTCGATCATGGGGCTGGGCGAAGGTCGGGGCGTCATGCGAGGCGTCTTTTGCTTTCGCCGCTCAGCTTCTTTCTCCTGCAGCCACTGTTCAGCCATTTTACCCCAATCCACGGCAGTGTGGGAACTTGTCCTGCAGGGAACACAGATGGAGTTTTAATACTAGTTTTAATAATAGCGATGTATGAAGCACTGTTCACACAGAAGCCACTTTCTAACTTTTTGTGTTGGTCACCACAGCAAATGAACGTGACAAATTTGAACATTAGCAAAATCTGTGGGGGGAAACGGTAACTCCAAACACACGGATTCCTATTGAATGGATTTGCACACAAGCAAGCATGTGCATAAATGTGCCTGGGCAAAAATTGAGCATGAAAATTTGGTTTGCATATTTTTTTCACATATGATTTCCAATGCATAAAACACATCAGCAAGGTTTAAAGAAAATGCAAATGCACTCTCTGACAGTAGATGGTGCTTATGTTAAAGCAGAAATATCATGGTTAATCTGGTACACAAAGCATTGCACAACTTCAACTTCAAAATCAACCAATATTTACCATTCGGATCCTTGTATTCGATAATCAATATTGTGTTTATCAAACCAAATACAAGAGTATAGAGAAAAGAGCCGGTTCCAGATTCTCTCTTTGTCACTTAGTCAAATACTCATGAGAGCCACAAAGCTGTAGTTTCATGTAACAGCAGCAGCTCTGGTCATGTGATCAAAAACCTGAATAATATATGAAGTGTGACGGAAGAGAAATTGCAACACCTCTCCATAATAAAACTGTGTTGCATTGATGGCATGCAGACATCAGTGCAAACAGACGCAACAACATTAAAACTCAAATTCATTCAAATTAAATTGTTAAATTGCACTGATTTTTGTGTGATGTCGCTAACACGGTTCTGAGTGTTAAAGAAAGCAGAAACACTCACTTGGGCTGTGGCGTCCGCACTCTCGATGACGAGGACGATGGAGTGGAGGACGAATGCGGATGGTGTCCGTGTGAGGACTGCGGTGTACTGCTGGGATACTGGGGCGTGGTCATGGCCTGCTGCTGGCCAGGGGTGGTGTAAGAGTAGCTGGGCGTCATCATGGGTGTGGCCATTGGCTGCTGGGGCGTTGCGAATACCTTGAAAATGTGGAAAGGCGAGTATTAAATATTGGCATGCTGTGTTTTGATTCAGTAGGATAAAAAGCGAAATATGTGCAGGTCTCATACATAAGCGCTGCTGCTGCCGCCTCCTCCTGCACTGCTGCCGCCGCTGTAACCATACTGACTGGAGGCCCACTGGGCAGGCGTTGTGTTGGGATTCTGGCCCTGCCCTGTAACCGCCGCTATTGCGTTGAACATCTGGGATGTCATGTTTCGCGGGAGAGCGTTGACGGCTCGAGTCAAGTCTAAAAGTGAGGGACAGGTGTGGGTTTTAAAATACATTTATAAGAAGAATCATCTGAGAAGCTTCAGAAAGCCCTGTTGTTTTCAGGGAGGACGTCAGCATGACTGACATACCCGCAATGTTAATGTTCGCAGGTGTGGCGTTCACCGATGCTGGTGTTCGGGTTCTGCTGCTGGTTGGTGTGACACCTTTAGAGAGACAACAACACTGCATTAAAAGGAATAATAATGATGCTAGGCCAGAGCTGGGGTTCAGATGGAGAATACTAACCTGGCACAGGATCCTGGTAGTGGTCCTTGAACCAGCGGAAGAGACCATTGACCGTAGAGAATATCTGAGACCGATACCTAAAGCCATCTGGAGTGATGGTTACATATTCTATTCTGCAAAACAAAAGACCAAAGCAAAACATTAATAAAAACAATTGATGTGTCTAGTGCCCTGTTCCAGTTGGGTAGTGAGCGTTACCTCGGCTTCCCTCTAGGCTGGTAACCCAGGAGAAATTTGCCCGGTAGGTCTCTACAAGCTGAAACGTAGTAGGGGATGAATGTCGGCTTCTCTTTCTTGGACCTTATGAGAAGCTCCTCCATTTTCTGTTCAAAGACAAGAAAGGATAAATGCACAACTCCTCACATTCTGTGTTCTCTCTAACACAGAGTATAAATCAAGATGAAAAGAACAGAAAAATGATTGTTCCAGAATTATAACATACCTTCCTATCACCTCCATGGCACTCGTGGAAGTACTTGTGGCCGAGCAGATCTCGTGCAAACGCAGCCATGGGCTGGACATATCTGGCTGTGATTTCATCCAGATCCTCAAATTCCTGCAGACAACCATGACTAAGATTAGATTTTAGATATATTGTATGAGTGAGTGTGCTTCTCCACCATCATTCAAAAGTTTGGGGTCAATATTTATACTTTTATTTAGCAAGGATAAAGTAAAATGATCAAAATTATTATACATGGCAGTAATGACATGTATAATATTACAAATGTTTTCTGTTCTTTTGAACTCTCCACAATCATTTGATAAATTCAGTTTCCACAAAAGCAATAAGCAACTGTTTTCACCTGTAATTAGAAATATATTTATTAATTTCTTTAACACATCCCCACAATTCAGATTCAAATCACAAATGTTGCAATGTCAACAGTTTCTTTACAATATTGTGATATAGTGAACATTCATATGGATTTATCGTAAATTTTGGCAAATTCCTTTTTGGTTGGAAAGTTTGTATTTTACTCCGCACGAACATTAGACACAGTAGTATCGTTTCAGATACTTACAAAATGTTTGATCTTTCCCACCATACACAATAGGGACTGATAAACCTGGTCATTATCTATTTTCTGTTATTATAAAACAGTGAAAGAACTGACAAAGTTAGTGCCCCCATATATTTTCTCAAACATCAGACTTTACTCTACATATGCTTTTTTTCTCTTCAAAAGTGAAAAAGCATACAAAAAAAGCATTTTTACTTCTTATTTGTCATCTACCCAATTAGTGTTTTGTACTGTATTTTTAATCAAATAAAAGCAGTCTTGGTGAGCATAAGAGACTTTTCAAAACATAAAATAAAAATCAATGTTAATTAATAAATGTTTGATGTATGATGTATGTAGCAACATCTCACCTCATTGTTGATCCAGAGAGTATGTCCAAGGCTGAAGGCATTCTCTTTGCCCTCCTCACGCACATCCACATGCTGATAGATCCCATCAGCCACCTTCCATGTGACAGTCAGGTGGTTCTCCCCTTTACTGCTGGGTCGAATAACTACATCGCCCTGGTCCATGGATTCCATCATCTTCTCCGCTTGTTTGAAGTTGATGTTGTGGAAGGATGGGTGAGCGATCACACGCTTAATGTAAGCTAGTGAAAAGAATAAGAAAGTCAAACCTGCATCACTTCAAAAGATGGTAAATGCTCTCAAAAGAGATTTGGTCAATACTGACTGGTTCTCTGCTGTTTCTTCTTATGCTCCTCTTCCTGTTTAACATCATCTGTCTCAGCATCAAAGTCATAGTATGTGTCTTTGGGAAGCTTCCATTCATTGTTCTTATCACCCAGATCAGATGTTCTACAAGTGAGGTCCACATTGAACTTCTCGATGTCAATCTTCATGATGCGGCAGTGCACGGTCATGCCAACCTAACAGTAGAGATCCAGGCATATAAGTATCAAGAGGAGATTTAGAGGACATACGTAAAGAAAGGAAATACAACATTAGCTCACCTTAACTCTCTCCTCAGGGTGCTTGACCACCTTGTCACTAAGAAACTTTGTTGGGATAAAGCCCATGACGGCGTTATCTAACCTGGTTCTCACACCGATGGCTTGACCAGGACAGGAGCCACTGTCAAAGTGATTCCACACCTGAGGAAAACAAAATTGTGATTAGCTGATGTGCAAAAGCTAAAATTTCCATGATCTCATTCCTATGGAAAGTAACAGAAAAGATTCCCACCTCACTGAGCTCAGGGAAGTTGTCCTGCTGGCAAAAAGGACACTGCCAGAGTCCCGTCTCATCATTACGAATGGCTTGGTCATAACTTTCACCCTGTGGCCTTCTGTGAGCAATGCCAGTCACCACACAGGTGATGAGTTTACCTATATGTGCAAAAGAAATATTTCCAACAGTATCAATACAGGTCACCACAAATATCACAGAACACTATAATATATGTAAATCTGTAGGTTTATTATTATAGGAGTACTTTATGATCCTTTATCATATCTAAAAACATTCATGTTGTATTTACCAATATAGAAGGTCTCAGGTGTCTCCTTGGTGAGCATATTAAAGACCTCCTCAGTGTTAGGAGGCCTGTAAGGGGCTCTCAAATCTTTATATCTGAAGCTGAGCTCCGCTCGGATGTCATACAGCGTAATTCCCTTATTGCCATAACCCTGAAAGAAAGAAAAAAAATGAAATGGTTACAGAAAAATGCCCTAGTTCGGTCAAGTACATGGTTGAACAGCTTATGCTGTATTCCTTGATTGCTGCTTTGGTAAAATGTGCCTGCTTACAGAACAAAGATAAGTGTACTTTCCAAAATGAAGACCAAAACAAAGCTCACCTGTCTCTCCAGCTCCTCAGCAAAGGCATCCAGATCTAGGTCTTTCAGTCTCTCTGGGTTTTCAAGAATCTCCTCTAGCGCTCCAGCTGGGTTGGCATCTTCTGCCGACTCGTCGTACTCTAAAGCATCCACTGCCATTTTACGCGCCCACTCATACGTTTCAGGGTGCACTCGGGAACCGTCCAGAACCTCAATATAGGAGTCAGTGCTGCAGAGTGAAAGAAGACATTATTTCTACATCTCTTCTGGCTGTATGCAGCAGAGTTCAGAGTGAGCTGGTGGTCATTCACACACATTACATTTAGTATCTTACCTGTCTCCAAGAGAAGCAGTGTCAATCTTGATAAAGCCAGCGCAGTTAATAAAGACTTTGGGTCCCATATGGCACATGGTGACCAACTGGGTCCGGTTCTCTAACCTAGTGTTGTTCTGTTTAAGAATCTGAGGAACATTGGGAAGGGGCAGATTATGTTTTTTAACTTGTGATTTAGTTCTAACAAAATATCTTAACCCATTATCTAGACAAACAGAAAACATTTTTAGGCAGAAAAACAGCATGAATATCAAAAGTGAGAATACAGATTTTTGAAGAACGTCTCACCTTGAGCAGGTGTGAGCCTTTTCTAGATCCGAGGCCACAGATGTACTGGACCAGGCTCTGGGTGTAAGGGTGAGCAATGGCACGGTTCACATCCACACCAACCTCGTTCACCCGGTTTATAAACTCACAGTAGAGAGCGCCCAGCAGCTCCTCTTTCACTACATGCTCCTGGAGTAACATTTAAATGATAATGCATGAGAATTGATTCACAAATAACTTTCATCTCAAACCTGATGAAAAGACTCTCTGTTATTAATCACAAAACAAAATATAGGGTAATTCTGTGTCAACTCAACCAGAGGTCCCAGATTCAAATCTTTAATTTTGTTAATATTTTTTTGAAGAAAGACTTACATAAATAGTGATGAAAGCCAAAATATTAACCCTTTTAAACTGGATGTCCAAAAATGAAAATGAACAAACCGTGCGTAATCAATTACACTGACGTGTCATTCCAGCCCTAGTATTTAAACAAATGCAAATGCAAAAGCAAGTCATTAGATGAAAGAATGGGCTGGTACCTGGAGGGGATGCAGTTTCAAACACAGGATGTCCTCATCGGAGCTGCAGACTTGGGCAAACTCCACTAGTGGGTCCTGAATCTTGCGAGCCACAGACACAGCCTGCCGAAGCAGAGGTGGGTAGTCTCTGAAGTCCGCCTACGGGAGGAGCAGTATGTGAAAGAAACATTAGGAAAGGTACTGAAGTATAGAGTCTTCTGTAAAACTTGTTTTTATCTCACTGCTCTGACCTCAGACTTCTTGCTGTTCATATAAAGCACAGCCAGCTCGTTGTCCACCAGCTCCACTCCCACCGCAGGCAGAGAGGAGTCCTGCTCCAGCTCACTGATGGTGCGCTTGATGTCCTCCATCACCATATGAGCATCGCTAAACACATCCAGATACAGGATTAACACGCGGCTAAATAAAAGTTGAAAACTTAAAACATTTTTAAAACAAAAGGAGCAACAATAAACATACCGATTCTCCCCAGCAACTGCTACAACATGCGGCTTCTTACTAAGGAGGAATTTCTTGAGGTTTTCAATGTCTTGAAGCTATGGAGAAACAAACATTAAAAAAATCCACAATATCGAAATCAACCAGAATTAACAAACAGCTCAATTGTAAATGTTTTGCAGGGCTTCTGTTTCTTCACCTTTTTCTCTCTTTCATCCTCTCTCCAAGCATTTCTCCTCTTAAGGAAATAAGGTAGCCTGAGGAAGTCCACAACCTCTCCTTCACCATTGATGAGGGAGCAGAAAACCGGTGTGTCTCTATAGAAACACAAGCAAACACTATCATATACCATTTAAAAGTATAAAAGGACTGTATAATATAATAGATTATAATATTAGACAATTTAATAATTCTGGCCAATACTGATATGCTGATCATTTTAATGACATTTTGCTGAATAACTGATAAATGGCCATTATTAAAATTCTATTAAAAAATCATTATAATTATAAAATATTATTTAAATAAAATAGTATATGAAAATATAAAATTATTTATCATAAAAATGTATTAAAAAATATATATTTTTTAATTTATTGCCATTTATGAATCACAGATTCAAAATAATGAAACAAAACTGTAACAACCTCTAGGATAAACACCAGGACAAGGGATGAGAAGGAATGAAATCACATTATTAAACAAGTATTGTTATTCACTGACTGATGTGATTCACTTTAAATGAGAATTAGAGAACCAAAATGCAAATGAAATACCCAATATTTGACAATAAGCAATAGAGTGCTGATGCATCGCTATTCAAAATCAAGTGAAATATTCTCTCACTTAGTACAAATATGTACCTGCCAGAAGCAAAGGCCACCCCAAGTACACGGATACCCTTTCCTTGTGACTCATCCATAAGGTCATCGTCCTCTTCTACCTGCTGATCAGGCCGATAAGGAGCCACCTTCAGGCAGTTATACAGTTTCTTGCAGCAAGACTGTACCACAGACAAGAAACACAAATCAATTTGTTTTAGGCCACAATATGGTTCAGAAACTGTTGGGTAGCTTTCAAAGGAAAAACATGCAATCAATGAGGCACCTTAACAATATTGTCCTTGGCTTCAGCGATAAGCTTATTTTTCAGTTCCTTGGCCATCTGTGGATACAGGAACTGCTGAAGGGAACGTTCAATGGCAAGTGTTCTCTGCTTGTTCCATTCCTGCACCTGGTGACTAAACTCATCCCTGTAGTAGAACTGCTTAATCTCATCAAAGTATGTCTGATCTCCATACCTGTAGAGATGACAAACAAAACTGCTCAGCACCTCGTGTATATAATCCTTAACAACTCATTAATTGCTTCCAGTTTTTTAATCACGCTAAAATTCAGGAAACATCTATACCCTTTGACTCCCACAAGGTCAATGCAGATGTCTATGGCGAGCAGGCCTTCCTCCTCAGCCAGGCACATCTTCAAGAACTGATCTCCACTGAGCTCTTTCACAGGCTTGTTCTTCAGGTACTTGAATGAATAAGCATAGTGCGCCTCATCCACATCCTGGGAAACATGATAGACGTTAGCTCATGTGGAATTACTGACAAAAGAGCCAACAATGCAGTCACTGGCACATCAGTTCAGTTTGGGTTTGAATAGAAGTTTACTACGGTAACACTGTAGCAAAGCAATAACAAAGCCTACATGCATCATCATCATCTAGCTAAAGCTCTAACAGAAAATAACTGCTGGGATGGGCAAGTTGCTATTCTGCTAATACCCTTTCCTTGATGAATATGGTTGAGCAAAAGAATAGAAGATAAACAAAAATACAACAGTTAATAAAATGATGGTAGAATACTGACACTTCCTAAATAATATAAGGTAGGTCTGTAAGTACCAACCTTCTTTCCCTTCTTAGTTGGCTTGATGTTAATCTTGGCCCTCTCCTGGAAGGTCTGTCTGAGCACGTGCCTGACCAGAGGCTCACGGGCAATCTGCATAGCCACCATGTAGCGAGCACCTTCCAGAACAGCCTCTGGGGTGCTAAATTGGCTATGAAAACATGAATAAATGTATGTCCATGAATGAATATGCAAATTTATAACTCATTCAGTAAGCAGTGGGTAAAAATTTGCATTGATCCAATACCTGCACACATAGTCCTTGGCCAGCTCCAAAGGCTCTGCAGGGAACTGCTCGGTTTCGTGCCTCTGATAACTGTCTCGCAAGTTTTCTCCAAACTGCTCTGGGGTCAGACCAAACTTCTTGGCAAGACCATCTAACAAAAAAAAAATGTTTGAATTCATAACTTTGAAATTGACTGTCATTATGTAATATGCATATAATTTTATAAAAAATAAAAAAAACTTTACTTTTATCTATTTTACATATTTCTATTATATTATATAACATTATACAATGATCAGGAATAACATTATGACTTCTAATATTGTGTTGGTCCCCTTCTGCTGCCAAAATAGCCCTGACCCCTCGAGGCACGGACTCCACTAGAGCCCTGAAGGTGTGCTGTGGTATCTGGCACCAAGATGTTAGCAGCAGTTCCTTTAAGTTCTTTAAGTTGCGAGGTAAGGGCCTCCATGGATCGGACTTGGTTCAGCACACTCCACAGATGCTAGATTAGATTGAGATCTGGGGAACTGAGGCCAAGTCAACACCTCAAACTCGTTTTTGGGCTCCTCAAACCATTCCTGAACCAATTTTGCTTTGTGGCAGGGTGCATTGTCCTGCTGATAGAGGCCACAGCCACCAGGGAATACCGTTTCCATGAAAGGGTCTACATGGTCTGCAACAATGCTTAGGTAGGTGGTACACCTACAAAGTAAAATCCACATGGATGGCAGGATCCAAGGTTTCCCAGCAGAACATTGGCCAAAGCATTACATGGCATCCGCCAGCTTGCCTTTTTTCCATAGTGCATCCTGGTGCCATTTGTTCCCCACGTCTGCACAGCTATCCATGTGATGTAAAAGAAAACGTGTTTCATCAGACCAGGCCACCTTCTTCCATTATTGCTCCGAGGTCAAGTTTCGATGCTCACGTGCCCACTGTTGGCGCTTTCGGTGGTGGGCAGGTGTCAGCATGGGCACCCTGACTGGTCTGAGTCTATGCAGCACCATACGCAACAAACTGTGATGCACTGAATTCTGACACCTTTCTATCAGAACCAGAATTAACTTCTTTAGCTATTTGAGCTACAGCAGCTCGTCTGTTTAATCGGATCACACGGGCCAGCCTTCGCTCCCCACGTGCATCAATGAGCTATGACCCTGTCGCCGGTTCACCACTGTTCCTTCCTTGGACCACTTTTGATAGATACTAACCACTGCAGACTGGGAACACCCCACAAGAGCTACAGTTTTGGAAATGCTCTGACCCAGTCGTTTAGCCATCACAATTTGGCCCTTGTCAAACTTGCTCAAATCCTTACACTTGCCCATTTTTCCTGCTTCTAACACATCAACTTTGAGGAGAAAATGTTCACTTGCTGCCTAATATATCCCACCCACTAACAGGTGCCATGATGAAGAGATAATCAGAGTTATTAAATTCGCCTGTCATAATGTTATGCCTCATCTGTGAATTTTTTGAAGTGGGTCAAGAAAAGTGTTTTTGTTCAAAAATATATATAGTTGAGACTCATTTATATTTTCAGGATGTACACACCAAGGCCTGCACTCTGGCAGATGCTGTACATATCTCTACGGGAGGCTTGCTTCAGATCTGGCCCCTTCTGCTCCTCTTCTTCCTCTTCCTCTTCCACTTCTGCTTCTTCCCCTAAAAGAACCAAAAAAATTGGTGTTAGCCTAATGCATAGTTGAACATCATAATTGGCTCAAGAAAAGTGTTTTTGTTCAACACAGCTGTACCATCTTCCTCTGAAACTTCCTTGATCTTCTTCAGTTTCTTTTTGCTGGACTTGGTTGCATTCTGCATCTTAGGAATGTCTCGGCCATAGTAGAGCAGGAAGTGGTTGTAGACATCTCCCAGCTCATCAAGAGATTGGACATCTTTCAGTCTGTCAAAGCAGAAGAAACAAGTGATTACTGTGGACACAGCATAATATGTTAGAAATTTTGTAAGGTTGGTACTCGTACCTCTCCATATCAGCAGTGTCTAGGGGACGAGTCGAGTCGGCTAGTGGCTTGTCAGGGTCAGCTGAGATCTGCTCAAATTGATAAGACTGCATTCGCTGGAAAAGACGTGTAAGGTTCTGCTTTCTGGTCTTCAGCTGGGTCCACTGAAGAGAGGACAGCATAAACAGCCACATTTAACAGCTAAATAAAAAATAATAAAAACAGGAACCACAATGCATTCTGCGAACATTTGATTGTGCCCTTACCTTCTCATCCCACTGCCACACCTTCCACAGATCATTAATGTTCAGCTCTGGTTCCACATACTCCTTCCTGTAGAATGCAATGAAGGGAACCTGGAGGATGGAAGAGAGAAGAGACAAGTTAATACCACTTGATCTGTCTATCAAGTAAGTTTAACGGCTGTGACACACCAAGCTGACGTCAAAGAACTAACACTAGTCAACTGTGTTGTCACCTTGCGTCAACTGCGTGTAGAACAAAAAGCTGTGCTTGAACACACAGAAAGGACTACAGGCGACTGTCAACTAGCATATGCGTTCTGCACCTGAGTGTAAGGAAACAATTGCGTATATTTATAATTCAAAAAGACAAGCCAAAACTAGGACTGCAGACAGCCAAACCATAAACAAAGCAGAGCTTGCTTATTTTTAATTTAAATCATATTGATCCCTTTCTTCATTCCAGGTGGCTCGTGTTATGAAAATATTCGCATATTGGAATGCTAAGGTTTGACAACAAAAATTAGAACAGCCTTTTGTCTGTGCTGTCTTGACCTCTTTGCTCGTTTTCATTACTTTTGCTTTTATTCTCAAGCACTGACTTGTTTACGGACATCAACTCAACATCCTGAATGGGGCAAACTGCCGCTGATGTGAGCCCGACTACAGCTGACGTGAGGAAAGCGCTGCAAAGATTAGCTGGACAGACGTTCACAGATTGTCAACTAACAGCTTGGTGTGTCAAGGCCCTAATATGCCCTATTTCCCCCACTATACTATACCTCAAAGTGTTGATTCCTCATAAAGTTCAGGGCTTCTTTGATTTTAGCAATAGTACTGGGGCCCTTTCTGCTGAAATTAGTGGTTGTCCCACGATCCAGGTAGTCTGTGCTCTCCTACAGAGCAAACAAAAACAAGTTAGTTTGATAAAAAAAAAAGTTAGCTTAGTGTCATGATATACACTGATATACAAACATTCAGTTCCTACCTGCATGGAGATGGTTGGTGTAGAAAAGGCATTCCTATAAATCCATTCAGCTTCTTCCTCTAGCTCATCATCCTCAGCAGGCTTTACAGGGATGGCCCTCAACTGAAAATGACAAGAAGTTATAAAATATCCTTATTCCCACCCATGAAAGGAAACGCCCTTATAAAAACAGCTTAACGCTAATCCATACCTGGAATCTTTCTGGCATGTCTGTAGAACGGATCTCATTGTCCTGATCAGTCATGTGGCTGCTCTCCAGCTCACTGGGCTCATAGATCTCAAAGATGCTACGACGGCCAACTCTTCTCTTGGTCTGCTTCTTCGGTCGATCCCATGACTCATCATCCTGATCCTCCTCTTCCTCTTCCGCATGATCATATGCCTCAGTGTCGAACTCAGCAAAGTCAAAATCACCCCCGAAAATCTCTTGAGCTTCTTGCAAAGCACTAGAATGTCAGAAAAGAGAGCAACACTATGAATAAGAAAGTCATAGGGTTGAAGGCCATTTGAATCAGGGATTAAGTCAATCATACCAAAGAGGGAGTCAATATTTACATAAACAAAGCACGTTTTTTACAGTTTACACAACTTACGCATCAGTATAGCCAGAGAATTTCTTTCCCTTCTTTTTAGTGATGGGCTGTCCATCATCATCCACAATGAAATCATCAATGTCTGCAAATATTGAAGAAAAAATATAACTAAAATTCCACAGAAAAACAGCACAAGAATTAAAATCCATGATGAATAAAGTAAACGTCTTTTCTACCAGATTCCTCATCATCTTCCTCCTCTTCATCATCTCTTTGGTGAAGTGTGTCCACAGCCTCTCCGTCCTCCACCTCTCCATCTCCGTCTCCATCACCAGTGAAGATCTCATCAGCGATCATGTCTTTCTCGTCATCTTCCCCCTCATCATCCATGGTTTTTACACGAGAGTACTTCTTTTTCTAAACACGCGCATCATTTTTTATGAATTCAAAATTAAACGCAAAAGTGGTTAACTGATATCAGTTCAATTAGTGAAAAACCTGCAATTTAGGACAGGCAGGAACTTGTGACTCACCCTCCTCTTCACTTTTACTCCTAAATTTTCCTCAATAAGGTCCAGATCATCATCATCCAGATAGTCATCATAACCTGACAGATACAAACACACATTCTTTAATGAAATAAAGGTTGAGCAAAATAGAAAACCAATATAGAAAACAACATTTCGCTTTGCTTTTAGTCGATTTTTTAAAGTTTTTTTTTTTTAAATTAGAACAACCATAATTGTAACCAAAATTATTCCAAATAAGTGCAATACATAAAAATCTAGTTTAAGTAATAATAATCAAGACATGATTTCCTAAATGTGGAACAGTGGAAGTACATCACAGTATTCACATGCAAGTATTTCCTAAACAAATCTGAGTGATGATGATGCACTGATTCAGAGTTGTCAATCAATTAATTGAAACGAGTAGTTTGAACAGTTTACAAAAATGAACTACATTTACAAACTTAAACACCGTTTTTGCTACTGAAATATAAATCATGGACACTATTAATGTTTTATTGATTTCATACTCACAAGTCATGAAACAAGGAATCATCACAACTAGGGTTGGGTATCGTTTGAATTTTACTGATTCCAATTCCGATTCTGCTTATCGATTCCGATTCTTTTCGATTCCCAGTTTCGATTCCAGTAAGGTAAAAACATTTAGTCAAACATTTATAATCAAACATATTAACTCTGTGTCTTTTGGCAAAACGTTTTTGTTGCAGCTGATTTCCATGAACAAAAATCAGGAGCCTACAAAAAGAATCCGCAGCCTAAAGAACACTAACAATTTCCTACGGTTTTAACAAAAATACCACAGCAAAAACAACCGGACTAACTAATATACATTTCAAACATTATTAAAGACAAGTAAAGAGTGATTACATAAGAACAAATAAATTAACAATATCACAAATAAATACAACTGAACAAAGTTCAGGTTCAGAAATTGTAATCAAATGTAAAACAACACTGCATAGTTTATTTTTCACAAATAAAATATAGATTTACCCGTCATTGAAGTTACAAGATTTATTCAGTCAAGATCAGTGAGTGATTTTCTTTTTTCTGTTGTTCTTTGATTAACATTAATGACACAGACTGCAGCAAGTGAATTAGGCTGCTGTCACTTTAAGGCCTCATGCAGGATCCAATATGCGTTTTCCAATAAACTGTTTACATTCATGTAAGACATAACTGACTGTATTTACGAGGATATTTTGACCATATTCTGTGTATGTGCGCTTTCGAGCACAAGACGGGTAAAGTATCACTCTCTATTTGACGGTCTTTGAGCACGGTTCTTCTCCTTGAAAAAGGTTTGAAAACTGGAATCGATAAGCGGAATCTAAAAGTTTATTACAAGCATCCGATTCTTGATCCTAACTATCGCTTTTCAATTCCCAACCCTAATCACAATAGTATTATAACAACATGCTCTTTAGGAACTTAATTTACACTGAAATAAGGAAATATCCGCAACATTGCTTAATTTGCTATCTACAGCAAAATAGCAGGGATCATATTGTTAATATTTGATTCCACCCTGCCTTAATGAGAACAACAATATTCACTAGCAAACTGAGAGAACAAAACAATACGAAGGATGTACTAATGTGGCTTTATCTTAGTAACCTACTTCGTTTCCTGCGCCGATGACGGACCTCTTCACCCGAGTCACTGTCCTCTCTCCCACTTTGCGGTTCTCCCGGCTCTTCCTCTTCCACGTCACCATCATCAATGAGACCTCTCAGGTTTCCATGCTCATCCTGATCTTCAGTATTCTCTTCCTCTTCCTCTTCTGTAGACAACAACAACACAAGCAATGAATTAAATACAGCAGCACTCTAAAATGTGGTTTCTGGTAGTATTCCTGCCCTGGATGTGGCTTTAAATGTTAAGAAACATTTTACCATCATCTTCCATAAATCTCTGTGTCTTCTTGGGCTTCAGATCTTTCTCCTCGAACTCCTCCTCTGACTCCTCGGCCTCGCTCTCGATGAAGTCAGACATGTTTGCAAGGCCTGTGTGCAAATCCAAACAGGATTTATTTGTTTTTACAAGGGATGGTATAGCATTTAATGAGTTTGGGTTATTAATATTATTGAAGTATGAAATGTTGAATTGAAACAATATTACTCAGTATCAGTAAAATTCAATTTAAAAATATTAAAACAGCTTAAAGGTCATGCATCTGAGACATCGCTCGCATCAGTAAACAAAAGACTGACTGGGTCACATCATGGCAAATATAATCTTTACTAGTGGCTTAAATTGGTTATATTCTTGCGCTAGATATTCAATGTGTTTATATGGTAACCTAATGTTTATATTAAGGCATAACATTTTAATGTTAATTTTGTAAATCCAGGCCTTTTTATACCAAAAGACAAATCCAGATGAACTTGATATCCATAGACAATTTAGCTTAGCCAAGGAATTTGGGACGCATAATTAACAAGATTATATAGCTGTTAGGAAATACCCTGAGAGTTAACGATGAATCAAAGGTAAACAGTAAACCACAAGTTCTTTTATTTTTTTTAAATAACGTTAATCGCGTAACGACTGTCCGCGACGCTGTGTGAGATCAAGGCCCACATGCTAAAAGCTAACCTGTGCGATCAGAAAAACAACCCCAGGATTTATATGCCGCTTTTAAAAACACCTGCCTGAAACTAAACATCGAGCACTTACTTTCCCTTGCGAGGAAGCTCGATTAAAGGCTTGAAAATAAGCGCTGAGGTGAAGAACGAAGCGTCACTTTAGGAGAAGCTTGATAGTGACAACAAAAAATGGCTGAGGGTTACAGTCGGGATTCTCGTTCCGGTAAACATATATTTAACTTCCGGTCGGAATAAATTCATTTGTTGATATCAAAGAACTGATATTTAATAGATATCGTTGTGACCGTTTATGGTATGAGCCAAATGAGAAAGTCCTATTTTAAATGTTTATTGCTATTTATTATTTATTAAAGTTTACCACATAATCTATTCTCATAAACGAACTAAATCTCGTTTTTATCCGACAGTGTAGTTTCTCCGAACCTGAAGATGGCGCGCTAACTTTTAGTGATTGACGCTCTCCATGTGACGTCAGTTAGGGGTTTTAAAGATTAGTTTTTTTTCCATTGGGCTCATCAAACCATGGATAATTTGGGGTTCGTGTGGGTCCAGTGTTCTATGACAGTGTTATTTTCGTGTATGTTTACATTGTCCACTGGAAGTGAAATGAGTTTTGTAACGTGCGGGTCGGTGGTGAAGCTGCTCAATGTGAAACACAACGTCAGATTACACTCTCATGATGTCCGCTATGGATCTGGTGAGTGGCTCCCATTCATAAATGCGGTTCATCCCATCTGTATGGAAGTGATTTAAACTTTACTGTAGAATATAATTTAACAACCGTCATTTGTATTATATTAGGTTAATTATAGTTTGATAAGTGCATTTTATTGCTAAGTACATTTGTAATTATGCCTTCAGAAAGCTAACAGTGTTGAAATGTGACATTACAAACCTTACACTCAGGTCTGTTTCTTTCTCTTTCTCATGATGAAAGAAGAAAACAAAATCAAAATAAGTTTGTATATGTTCTGGAGGGTTTAAAAGCATATACTCTAGTTGTTTCCAACTGACGCACTATACAGTACTTGTACGAAAGGCACTATGCACTCAACCGTGTAGTGAATGAATACAGTTATAAGGTTAATTTAACATCCAGCATCAGAGTCTAATAGCCCTAAGCTATGTAATTTACAGTGTAAACACACCATACTACATGTATGATGTTTAGTAGTATAAATACACAAATAGAGTTGCACATCTCTGATTCAATTCAATTCACATTTATTTTTATAGCGCTTTTCACAATACATATCGTTTGAAACCAGCTTCACAGAAAATCCATGCATCTATATTACAATTTAAAGTGATTTGTCCACATTATGTGTATCAGAAATGTAAGGCACATAAAGTGAATAAGAATACATGTCGTTAATGATTAGGGTGTACAGAAATGAGCATGGGTGTGTGTTGATGCAGAGCTGCATCATCTGAAGTCCTCTCAGGTGTTGGAGCCGTCTCTTCACAGGTGTTGGTCATCTGCAGTCTTCATAAGAGACTGGATCCAGGCTGAAGCTGACGGACTCTCTAGATTACTTTGGGATGGGTATTCCGAGATAAACCAGAACAGGAAAATAATTAGCGTAGCTGCTGTTCAAGGCATTAAGCAAGGACAATCATGTGCACTGATATAACTGGAGTACAATGTTATGAGATGCATTATATGAATGCTTGGCTAAAGAGATGCGTCTTTAATCTAGATTTAAACTGGGAGAGTGAGTCTGAGCTCCGAATGTTATCAGGAAGGCCATAACTGTTAATGATTTAATTCCAGGTAGTGGGCAGCAGTCAGTGACCGGTGTGACCGCGGTGGAGGACAGCAACAGTTACTGGAGTGTGCGGGGCACCATTGACGCTACATGCCATCGAGGGACTCCGGTACAGTGTGGACAGAACATCCGACTGACCCATGTGAACACAGGCCGCAATCTACACAGCCACTACTTTACTTCCCCGCTTTCTTCTAATCAGGTTTTAATATTTCTTAAAGGTACCGTATGTAGAGTTTGAAGTTACAACAGTGCAAGTTTACTTAAAAACTCTTCCTGTTTAGGAGGTCAGTGCCTTTGGCGAGAATGGCGAGGGTGACCATCTGGATGAGTGGACAGTTCTGTGTGGAGGCTCAGTGTGGCAGCGTGATGAGTCCGTTCGGTTCCGTCACACGGCCACTGATGCTCTGCTGTCTGTGACAGGCGAGCAGTATGGCAGACCGATCCACGGCCAGAGAGAAGTGCACGGCATGATGATGAGCAGCTCGCACAGCTACTGGAGAACAATGGAGGGCATCTTCATGAAACCCAGTGAGACTGGATACAGGGATTTCAGCAGTCCATTACACACTGAGTTTTAGAGAAATGCTTCTTGCAAGCTGACCTGTATTTACCAACTGGCCCAGAAAAGGAGCCATGAGCTGTTATGAAAAACAGTTTGATAAATCAAATTGTGCCTCATATTCATTTTTTACACTTGAAGTGTATCATTTTATATTGCACAGCGTACACTACTGTTCAAAAGTTTGGGGTCAGTTTTTTTTTGTCTGTAAAAATAAATTAATACTTTTTTTTCAGTAAAGAAACCTTAAATTTTAGGATTTCTATTTAAAAAAAATCCTAAACAAATGTATCACAGTTTCCACAAAAATATTAAGCAGCACAAATGTTTTCAAATCACTAAAATGATTTCTGAAGGATCGTGTGACACTGAAGACTGGAGAAATGAAGCTGAAAATTCAGCTTTCCAATCACAGGAACAATTCTGTTTTTTTTTGTTTGTTTTTTTACTGTAATTTTTTAATTCTTGATGAGCATAAGAGACTTTCAAAAACAAATCTTACTGACCCTAAACTTTTGAAAGGTAGTGTATAATAAAGGCAACTAGACATTTTGAAAGGCATAAAGAAGCCACTTTTATCTTTTGAGACAAATGTTCAGAATTAATGCCATAATTTGACAGATTTCATAATTATAAGGCAAAATTTAATTCAGTGTTTTAACTAAGTTTTAATTTGTGGCATTAATGTTTTGTGCTCACTTTTGAGAATATTTAATGGCCGTTAATATATAAAAATCATGGCCATCTGTTTGCATCTTACAAGTAGTATTAAAAATAAAGTAATAAGTACTCATATAAAAAAGAACAACAGCCATTTTTAAGCCATAAGCACACAACTGTTCCTAAAAAATTATAAATGAATTGCACACCGAACAAACTTGAATTGCTTGATGCTGACCTCATAGTGAGAAAACTACATCAGCAGTGCTACGTTATACTACCACAGTATTAACAATAACCTCACTGAGAGACTTACAGTTATGTGGTGCTGTGTAATGATGTTTTAGGTTATTTTCTTAAAGGAAGCCACAAGTCACTTCTGATAAACAGTACCTGTACAGTATCATACTTGCATACCTGGATATTACACAAGTAACACTCTGGTAAAGCAAGGATCTTTCACCTAATAAGGCAATTTCCTAAGTATACATTAAGAAGGTAACATCATTTTTAAAGTGCCACTAAAATCATTCATTTGAAACAAGTGCCTTTTTACTCTTTATTCATTTACCTTGATTACATATAGATGCTGTAAAATTTGAGTTACAACTCAACACAAGCAGATTTCTTGAGAACGTTAACTTGAGGTGACCTGTACATTTGTATTCTCGTTACATGGTTGTGGTCACAGCTGTATAACTGAGAATAACTCAGTACACTTTTTGAAGTATTCCTCATTAAACAGACTCTAGAGTTTAATATCTCAGACTATCACATTGTACTTCAGGCCTTGGAAAACAGTATTTTTGTTTCAGTATGTCAGTGTGCTTTGATGGTTGTGTAGATTCTTTAAATTAAAGAGATCAAGACTTATTCATCCATGGTCCTTCTTTTTTCATAAGTAGATATGCACATCTTGAGACAAGAAGTGCAGAAAAAAATAGCATGTCATTTATTTTAGTCTTATTTGTGCCCCCTACTAGCTCAAAAAAAAAAATTGATGATGATGATGATTATAATGCAAAGATATGTTTATTGTCATGTTCAATAAATTATTTTATTTTATTCATATTCTTTACATATAATGATACATTTTTGTTTAGAAACCATATTGCTGTAATCTGACTGTCAATCCACATCCTGCATGCAATATGTATATTGTTTTGCATATTAATAATCCTTCTTTTGAATAATTCATAAAAATACATACATATAAAAATGTATTTGGCATGCTTCAAATTCAGATTAAGTTAGGATATGGATTGAGAGTAAAATAATAAAAAAATTCAATCAACCTTTGCAAGAATAAAAAATTAAATAATATACCAATAAAAAAACATAAATATTATTAATCAACAAAATATAAATACAGTGTCAAATAAAACCTGGACCAATTTATGCTTTCAAAATGCCCATAAACTAGACGGGGATTTTTTTAGATTGTATATTCTAACAAGAAGATGGTAACAAGCAGAGGAATACATAATACAAAATGACGCAGGACATTTTTAAACAATAATCCACCAATCTGCCTTTGTGATAATTGAAAGAAATAGCAAAGGCAAATATTCTTATATTAAAACAACAAGATGTAGCACTTTAAATTAATATATGACGTGTCAAAAGTTTGGAAACATTACATTTTTTTAATGTTTTTGAAATAAGTCTCTTCTGCTCACCATGGCTGCATTTATTTAATCAAAAATACAGTAAAAACAGTAATATTGTGAAATATTAAAATTTCAAGTAATTGTCTTCTATTTGAGTATATTTTATAAAGTTTAATTTATTCCTGTGATGGCAAAGCTGAATTATCAGCATCATTACTCCAGTCTTCAGTGTCACATGATCCTTCAGAAATCATCCCAGTATGCTGATTTGCTGCTGAAACATTTATTATTATTATCATCATCATCCTCATTTATTATTATTATCATCATCATCCTCATCAGTGTTGAAAACAATGTTGCTGCTTAATATTTTTGTTGAAATGGTGATTTTTTTTAAAAGGATTTCTTTGATGAAAAGAAAGTTCAACGAACATCATTTATTATATGTATTTATTACATTTATTAAAGCATGTATTAAATAGAAATATTTTGTAAAGCTATGCATGTCTTCACTGTCACTTTTGATCAATTTAAGGCATCCTGGATTAATAAAAGTATTATAATTTATTTACCTTACCACAAAAATGTTGGTATCGCCATGTCCACAAAAATGTTAAGCAGCAAAAACATTGATGATAATAATAATAATAATTAATGTTTCTTGAGCAGCAAATCAACATATCAAAATTAATTCTGAAGGGTTATGTGACATTGAAGACTGGAGTAATGATAGTAATGAAGTAATGGAAATTCAGCGCTGTCATACTTTCTTTTTTTTAAAAAATAGAATAGAATTATTTTAAATTGTAATAGTATTTTACAATATTACTGTTTTTTGCTGTATATTTGATTGAATAAATGCAGCCTAGGTGAGCATAAGAGGCTTCTTTCAAAAACATTAAAACATTTGAATGTTTGCAAACTTTTGACAGGTACTGTGTATATGGAATTTACACTGAATTACAACCCTGTTTCCAACTTGTTTTTGGTAAGTTTCTTTGTTTCTTCTTTACTAGTGTCACATCACAATATTGACCTCAAATCTTGTAGCCCACTAGATGGAGCCATTGATTCGGAAGTTTCCTCACTCCAAATCACACACTGACAGAATAAAAAGCACCAGTCCTTAATCAAGCCGTTCTGTGACATTCTGGAAAACTGACAGGAACTTTGTCTAGTAAACTGTTCCCAATAATCCGCTTTTCCTTTGCAGTGTATTTTGGCACAGAATGCTGGTACTGTTTCAGATAAGTTTTGCTCACAGGAAGGAAACAATGGGAGTTCAGACATTTAGACGGATGCTTTAAGCAAACGCCTGCAAGCAGTGCAGACCTTGAAAAATCACTGCATTAGTGTTCTGAACATGCAAACATGACAGTCAAACAGTCGACTCTTTTGTGTGGCACTATATGCATAAATACACATGCAATATACAGGGGAGTGTGACAAACAGCTGTAAGTATAGCTACACAAGTATAATAAGGAACACAGGGAAGGAGACTGATGTGCTCACACGTTATAAATATATAGACAAACAGGTAGACAAATACTTATATTACACACATTGACTCTAACTGTAAAAGAAAAAGTGCTATTTTAGAGTTTGACCAGTTTACTCCTGGTTGATTCATTTGTTGCATTCACTGACTCTCTGAGCCTGAGAGTGAATAAAAACTCAAAATGGACCAAAAAGTCCAACTATGTATCATAGACACTTCCGCAGAAGTTCAGAGCCATATATTTAAACCGGACAATATATGCAGAAAGTGAGACGAAATGGATACTATATTTAAAAACAAAGAGAGTATTATGCTCTCTTCTTCCGTATAGACACAACACGAGAGATTATTGGGTAGTGAAATGAATGAAACAGACATCTAATTTCCATATAAAATGACAATTCTGTTTACACATAATGCACAAAGCGTATGCGAGTTGTGTGGAATTTAATTCATCTCACTTGCTTTGTAGAATATGGAATCTGTTAATGTACAGCCACAAAGCATTTGTAACTCAAATTATGAAGCAAACAATGAGCAATCAGCCTGCTTCTTCTCACACTGAGCACTATAAACTACCACTGAAAAGTTTGGGGTCGGTAAGATTTAAGATTTTAAGATGATCAATGTTGTGATGCTTAATTAATAAACGATTAAACTTTTTTTTCAGGATTCCTTGACAATAGAAAGTTCAACAGAACATATTATTTGGAACAAAAATATTTTTACTGTCGCTTTTGATCAATATAAAGGTGCAGTAAGCAATTTCTATAAGAAATACTCTTGAAAGTGGATCGGACTGAGCACCACTACACACTTTGTAGCCAATCAGCAGTAGGGGGCATGTCCACTCATGATTGGGATTTCTTTCCTTACTAATTTTTGTTCTTAAATGATGTTGAAATATTGTTTTACTTGTTTTAAATCTCCTTTTAAATCACTATTTTATCCCCTAGAGTTAAACAGTTGAGTTCTACCATTTTTGAATCCATTCATCTGATCTCCTGGTCTGGCGCAAGCACTTTTAGCATAGCTTAGCATAGATCATTAAATCTGAATAGACCGTTAGCATCTTGCTCAAAAAATGCCCAAAGTGTTTAGATATTTTCCTATTTAAAACTAGATTCTTTTGTAGTTACATCGTGTACTAAGACTGACGGAAATTGAAAAGTTGTGATTTTCTAGGCAGATATGGCTATGAACTATACTCTCATTCCTGTGTAATATTCAAGGAACTTTGCTGCCATACCATGGGTGCAGCGGCGCAATGATATTACGCAGCGCCTGAAAATAGGTTATATGACTGTGACATATAACCAACGTGACAACCTGCTTACACAGAGAGCGTGCCTTGTAACCATGGAGACATTTGTAAGAGACGATTCAGAAGATATTTACTTTGGTGCAGATCCTAAACTGTAACTATTAGATCCGGAATACACTGAAGATTAGGTTGTCATGTTGGTTATGTTGACGGAAGTTAGCCTATTTTCAACAAATGGTACGGCAGCAGTTAGTTGATTATAACGCAGGAATGACAGTATAGTTCCAAGCCACATCGGCCTAGAAAATCACAACTATTCATTTTCTGTCGGTCTTAGTACACAATGTAACTACAGAAGAGTCAAGTTTTAAATGGGAAACATATCAAAACTCTTTGGTCATTTTTTGAGCGAGATGCTAAAGGTCTAATCAGATTCAATTATCTACGCTAAGCTATGCTAAAAGTGCTACCGCCAGACCTGGAGATCGGATTAATGGATTAAAAAAACGTAAAACTCAACTGTGTAACTCTTGGTGGAGTTGGAAAATGAGCCTGTTTTCAAAAATAGTGGCATGTTCCTTTAATATAGGATGTTTCATTAATGTTTATCAAAACAATTGTGGTATCATGTAAAAATAAGTTGAATATTTTTCATATAGATATTTGGCTTTGACTTGATGTGTGCCAAATTTGGTGTTATTACTAGGGATTTTAAGGTATGGTCGCTATGTGATTTTTCTCAAAATTGACTGCTGACTCTATTGACTTCCATCAGGTGTAGCGTATTCGTTCTTTGTCCAATTCAAACAAACCATACATTAATAAAACATGTGAAAACAACTATTTTTTGAAAATTTTGCCAGCCTGGGTCACAAATCATAATTAGTTGCAATTTAACCTTGCCTTGCTTTGGAAATATGGTGTTATGTCTATTTTGCATTTTTAATCCAGTATAAAATGTCTTTAGTATTGACAGTCCAACCAAAGGAGGAGATGTTAAAAATCAGCTGAAATTGCCTCTGTGTGATTCAGCACATCAGTTTCAGATGCATTGTGGGATACAGTATTCCATGCAGGTTGTATCCTGCATATTTTGTTAACAGATTTCTTTTTGCATACTGTCCACAGTATACTGCATACTGTAAAAGTAATAGTGTGGTCGCATGCTATTCCAAAATATCCAACAATCCAATATCTTCAAAGATTTCCATAAATGAGCTTCATCACAGTAAGGCTCAGAAAAATCGGACAGTGCATGTACACACTCTTGATGCCAGACATCTTGCGGTGGCTATGTTGGACAGGCTGCCAATCACTCCTCATCCTTCCCATCTGACATAGCTTGAGATAAAGTACAAAGTCGTTGCGTTTCAAAGACAAGGAATGAGAAAAACACGCAGCACGGAGGGACACAGGATGTTATTGCATTAAATGGTATTCAGTGAGGAGCCCTTGCATGTCCCTGTCAAGCTGATGATGGAGGACATTCCTCACTGTTATTTCAGAGTCTGTCACAATTACAATCAACATAATGAATATAAAAGAAAAAACTTGACTTGGGATTCACATCCACTGTACTGTGGGCTCCCCAACACTCTTCAAACTAAAAGAAAGTGGAGTTTTAATGCATGTTTCTTAAGCAGAGGTCAGATCAACCGGGGTTCACAGTGGGTGGGGCTACTCCATGCCATTCCGCAACATCTGATTGGCTGCGATGAGCATGACGCTGATGATGAAGGCCATTGCAAAAGCGCAGATGAGGCTCTTGCGGACACACGTCTGACGATTCTTCTTTTTTGAATGCACTGATGGAGTAGAACAGAGCATATATGAAACACACGTTGGAGAGATGCTAGCGGTTACTGCGGAGCATAAGACATCAATGAGAAGACATGACAGCACACAATGAGCATAAGCCATCCAAACAATGATCCAGCAGTGCTGTTGATCTCTCTGCATAATGAAGCTTTGAATATGCACAATAGTGAAAAAAATCAAAGTGTGGCTTTGCTGAGCTGCTTTATTGGACTTGACACACGCCGCAAACTAATAATCGCACACACACACACACACACAGACGCACACACACACACACACACACACACACACACACACACACACACACACACACACACACACACACACACACACACACACACACACACATATAGCATACAAATTCGGGTGAAACTGTTTAAGGGCACAGTATGGGCCAATAAAGGATATATTTTAAAACAATGCGAAGGACTAATTGGATTTTGAGGCATGAAATTGTTACATTTTATTCACCTTTTTCTCAGGCTAGCAGATTCGATTCCATTCAATTTGTGTTGTTATTCTGTGCTGCATATTGAGATTAAATATTGAACTGCTGAAACATAATTGGATACAAACCGATACAATAATTTCCCTGTTTCTGAATTCCATTCATCTTCTTTACTTTTGTTGGCAGATCTGCTTCAACAATGCTTCAAAAGGGGGTAACATTTCACATATATGGCCAAATTCAAAAGTAACGTGAAGAATGATTTGAATGAGAATGTCTTGGAGTAAAGAAAACATTACACAAGTTGCTTTCATATATCAGATGATTTTCATCCATAAATTCATATAATGCACTGAGAGCATATAACTCTCATCTTATTAAATGGCTAGTTTCTGGGCAAACACAGCAGGCTATAGACCCTAATAGTCTGGCTCCGGAAGTAAAAATCCATAAAGAAATGGATTTTTAATTATAACATAAATCTTTGAAGACCTACTATGAGCTCTGAGATTGTGAAGCGATGATATATGCTTCTGCAGAAGCCAAAAGTCAATGTGGTTTCAGCTTCATTTAAAAAACAAGCTTCTAGTTGGATACACTGATCAGAGAAGTTGTTGTTATCATGACTAAATGACTAGTCAATAATAAAGTCAATAATTTTATATTGTACCATCATTTTTTATTAAATTCATTCTGAATGTGTCACAGGAGAAGTACTTAATTGCCAAGTACACAGTACCTTGAATAAGTTTGTATGTTGCCCTAAAACTCTTTATTGAAGTTTTTTTAAATGCCTGTGTAGAAAAATAACTGCATCTAGGCTTCTGAAAAACTGGCCATTCACTGCTGCGCTCCACTGTCATGTGACGGTGGAAATAATATTTTCATTGGAATTCATACAGATCTGAATTCTTGAGTACTGTCAGAGTTTTAAGCATCACCTCATCGAAGCTTCACAACGTTTCCAGTGTCTGTAAACAACGGTTGCATGATCGGTCAATTAATATAAAATTGTTTTCTTTGCTATTTACCTCCCTGAAATTCGGTCTGGCAGTTTCCTGAGTTCTCCTTCAAGCTCTCTTCCTCTGTGACGATAATATTCTCGATATCCTTCATGGTGAGATGGTCTCTGAAGGCGTGGAACAGGACGTGTTTGAGCTCCTCCAGGGACATCTGTTGCATGTCAAACTGCAAGGTGGAAACACAAGAGGCCTGTTGTCAAATCTCAGCATGGTTGGGCTGTCAGTGCTTCTCTGTGGGGCAGTGCTCAAATCCTAAAATGATTTATTATAAGGAAGAATTACCTTCGACAGAAAGTTTAGAGAAGTGAAGCAAGTAGGAAGAGAGGAAAATGACCACGCTAATCACTCTTGTGTTTGCTCAATCTAATGCACATTGAAAAGAAGCACAGCACACATACAAATTTATCACTGCACTAGACAATCTTTCTGACGCAAGCTGAGATGTAAATCAACATTGATGTTGAAGTGTGTAATAGTTCTCGACATCTTTACTGTCCTCAACAGAAACACGCTTCAGATAAGAAATGTCATTTCAGACATCCAATTAGCACAGCAGCTCTGTCCTCATTGAACTGCCATGCTTGTAGTGACAGCATTACGCTTGTGACCTCAAGCTGGGTGAAAGCTAAAAAAAAAAGAGAAGAAAAAGGAGGAGGCAAATTTGGGCTGGTTCAATAATTCAGAATCACTGAGAGACAGACTTGAACTTTTCCAATTTCCCAGCAAACTCTGTGTCAAGGGTCTTCTCAGAAACCTTGAATGAGCTTTGGTGGAGGGGGTGTTATTCTGTCTCGGCAGAGTCAATAAATTATTGAACTGTATGAGAAAATATGTATTACATCTCTGAGAGTGTCCTTCTCCATGATTTCATCCACTCAAATGCCTTTTTTCCTAGACTCTTGAAATCTTCATAGGACGTTCCAAAGAGTTTTCATTGATGCTGCTCAAGCATATAAAATGTACATCATGTAAAATGCAGCGATTACATATCAACTAACTCTCATTAGAGTATTAATAGACTGTTAGGTTAGGGTTAGGATTGAGGTTGGTAGAATAAGCTGATATACCTGCAAAGTTACTTATAATCAGTAGAATGTCTGTTGGGGGAGCATCAAAAATAATGTCTTAGCATGAATTAAGCAGACAGTCTACTAATACTCTAAAGATGGTAATTTACAAGTAGTTTAAAAGTTACTGATACAGTAGTTATTACAATGTCTACAAAAGTGGACTATCGAAATAAAGTGGTACCCTTAACCCTTTTATTAAACTAGGTTAAAACAAATTTACTGAGATTAAAAAGGGCACCCTCTCTGCCTGCGAGGGGCGATGGGGATATGTGGCAAGCAGGGTGGGGCCGAGAGCCATGGGAAAAGAGCAAGGCCAGTGGTGCTAATGAGTGTCAACTGCTTATTTGTGGATTTATCTTATTTGGTCTTGACTCTAGAAATGTTTCAAAATCCACAAATGTGTGCAGGGGTCGACAAATGCACAGGACAATTCTAGAAAATTTGTTTGAAATTCTTTACATTTATTTGTAGATCTTTATTTATTTGTGAATCTCAATTGATTTATTTGGAATAATGCAACAATTATAACCCCACACCTGCACACCACACTGGTCTCGAGTCTCATGAAAGCGTTCCGGAAGGATAAAAGGATAAGTGACGACAGCAATACACAGCAAACTTTGAATGAATATTCAAAAAGCTTTTCACGCTCAGATGGTGTGGTTATGGCATCTGCTATGGTAACTAGACCATGCCAACCATCCAAACCTTGACCCCTGCAAACACACATGGTTTTTGTGCCCTTTCGAAGCTCCTGGGGATTCAGTTCAGATTCAGAACCAATGGATATCTGATGTTATCACCGAGGCCTGTCAGAGAATGTCACTTAAACAAAGCCAATACGTAAAGCCTCAATGAGACATTATCAGCTGGGATTGTCTCTTCTGAGGAGCAAGATTACAGCACTGAGCGTGTATCTCTGCTATTCAGCTATTCACAGTCACACCCACTCACCCAGACATATACTCTCATGGGATCCCTTCAACTCCAAATTCAGTTCTTTTCCAGCACTGTCTGTTCACAAGAAAGCTAAATGAAAGGGACCTATTTATGATTCTTTGTATTAGACTATTTTTCTCTTATTAGCTAAGAGCAAGATGCCCTGCTTTCTACTGCAAATAAGCAGCCAAGCCAAAAAGATGATGCAATAAAATCCTTGTTGATGTGGTCCCTCATGGCATCCAGTTCTAATGTTCTAGCTCTTCACATGATCAAAACCTGCATGGCATAAGGGCCAGATTTGCTAAAAGCTTGAACCAGCACAAACCCTCTTTTGGCATTAAAAAACTACTGTCAGGACACAGTGAAAAAAATAGTGCTTTATGGGTGGAGAGTATTTAAATGAATCATGCCAGGTGATTTACTACAGTTTGCACTCATCAATTTACTGGTATTTGCACCATTATTTACCGTTATTTACCATTATTAAAAAGTATGTATTAAACCAGACGCTAATGTTCCCTGCTCTTGATAGATTGCATTGGTCATTATGGAAATGATGGAAATTGTGTTACTGCTGGCAGTAATCCAGTTTGATGTAATTTTTGTCAGTAGATCAGAACTTTCTACTCCATCAGCTTGGATTTGCGCTGTTTTTGCGCTAATTTTCCCTGTTTAGTAAATCTAGCCGTATATGTGAGGCAATTCACTGCAAGTTGTTTCATAGGTGTTGAAGCTCTCTGTAAACATAATTGCACTTACTTAAGAGTCTGCTTGAAAACAAATTTTAATTATGGTAATAAGCAGACTTACACAAGACGATTTGAAAAGAATATTGTAGAAGTCTATTATTACACAGATGCATCCATGAGCTGTGGGGAAGACTAATAAAAATAATACCAACAGTAATATTGGAAATATTATTAGCCTACAAGTTCAAATATATGAATATTTTTTACATATTTTAAAATATAATTTATTCCTGCGATGACAAAGCTACTATAGTCTATAGTGTCACATGATTCTGCAGAAATTATTTTAATATGCTGATTTGGTGATCAGGAAACAGTTCTAATAATTTTTGATATATATATATTTTTTTCTGATATTTTGTGACTCTATAAATGTATTTACTGTAACTTTTGATCAACATGTGTCCATTTTTTAACAATCTTATTGTGTTTCATAGGTATTCATATTTTTATAATTTAATATCTTTACTGTTTAACTAAATAACAGAAGTGATATATCTTGCCAGACTATACAGCATAGACATTTAAATACTTTTTTTAAATGCACTCTTTTACACCAAAAAATATATCGTCACATGGTATTCTTTCACATTCCGCTTGACTTTATTGATGACATCTATAAAGGATTGATCTTGAAGGAGGTCTGCAGTGCGTGAGTAAATGCTAATGTTTGTTTGTGTGTGTGTGTGTGTGTGTGTGTGTGTGTGTGTGTGTGTGTGTGTGTGTGTGTGTGTGTGTGTGTGTGTGTGTGTGTGTGACTGCTGGCTGTAATCCACGCAGTCTGTTTGATTTGACAAGCATTTGAGAGGCCTCTGATTATTCCTGATTTACACTTACAGCGTTGCTTATTTTGCAGTGGTGGCAGTGAAAGCCTGTACTGATACCCATCATTGACCATCAATCCTGAAGTACCGCCCAGTAGAGCAGGTGATTAAGGTTTCAATTACCTGAACGCTCTCGTTTTCATGGCAGGTACATGATTAATGTGAGAATGAAAATACCTCTTTGAAATGATTTGGGAGAGCTCTCATAAAGAAAGATATAACAAACAAATACATAATAAACAAATTCAGAGAGTTAAGAATATACACTGATAAGGCATACCATTATGATAACCTTCCTAATATTGTGTCGGTCCCCCTTTTGCTGCCAGAACAGCCCTGACTTGTCGAGGCATGGACTCTACTAGACCCCTGAAGGTGTGCTGTGGTATCTGGCACCAAGATGTTAGCAGCAGATCCTTTAAGTCCTGTAAGTTGTGAGGTGGGGCCTCCATGGATTGGACTTGTTTGTTCAGCACATCCCACAGATGCTCGATTGGATTGAGGTCTGGGGAATTTGGAGGCCTAGTCAACACCTCAAACTCGTTGTGCTCCTCAAACCATTCCTGAACCATTTTTGCTTTGTGGCAGGGCGCGTTATCCTGCTGATAGAGGCCACATCCACCAGGGAATACCATTTCCATGAAAGGGTGTACATGGTCTGCAACAATGCTTAGGTAGGTGATACACCTACAAAGTAAAATCCACATGGATGGCAGGACCCAAGGTTTTCCAGCAGAAAATTGCCCAAAGCATCGCACGGCCTCCGCCGGCTTGCTTTCTTCTCATAGTGCATCCTGGTGCGATGTGTTCGCCAGGTAAGCAGCGCACATGTACCAGGCCAACCATGTGATGTAAAAGAAAACGTGATGCATCAGACCAGGCCACCTTCTTCCATTGCTCCGTGGTCCAGTTCTGATGCTAACATCCCACTGTTGGCACTTTTGGCGGTGGACAGGTGTCAGCATGGGCACCCTGACTGGTCTGAGTCTATGCAGCCCCATACACAACAAACTGTGATGCACTGTGTATACTGATACCTTTCTATCAGAACCAGCATTAATTTCTTGAGCAATTTGAACTACAGTAGCTTGTTTGTTTGATTGGACCACAAGGGCCAGCCTTCGTTCCCCAAGTGCATCAATGAGCCTTGGCCGCCCATGACCCTGGCGCTGATTCACCACTGTTCCTTCCTTGGACCACTTGATAGATACTAACCACTGCAGACCAGGAACACCCCAGTAATCAGTAATATTCACTTCACCTCATAATGTTATGCCTGATCGGTGCATATCAAATTGTTGTTAATATACACATGATCATCAATACATTCCTAAAATTAAATTTTTGTCTCTGTAGGCAGCTCATTAAGTTTTGGAACAGAGAAATTGTGTCTTATTATTTCAAGCTCACTGTTTGCTATTGACTTCCTTGCCAAAACCTAGACCTGGTGTTAAAAGTGTCTGGTTTGTGGCCAGCTCTCATGTCACACGTCTAAACGGATCTGCACGTTGGGGGAGATGGGCCATGGAGAAATCTGTCAGAGGCTGATATCTTTGGTTGACCCACTGAGCAAGGGATGAGGTGGTAAGTGTCGTGTTGAAGGTGTCCAGACACATTTGTCACAATGAAATAGGAGCTCGGCTCTTTTTTTCTTCCCATTCCTGTCTGCCTGCTCCCCTCTATAACTCACAGCCAAATTAATGCTGATATGGAGAGATAAGCTACACTGATGTGAGGAGAGAAGGGTGAAAGACCATATCAGCCGGCTACGGATGCAGCATAGAACAAGTGAAATTTTTGCTATTAGTACTGAATAAATTATTTGCAAATGGTCAAAACAATATTTTCATACATTTTTATTATATGGCTTTCATTCTATTAAAAATATATCAAATGAATTACATGCAACACTGACTGATGAATTAATGTTAATACCAATAATATCATGCCCTTAATACTTATCAAATGTAAAAATATTAGGACAATACGGTCAGATGAGTAAATTACAAACAATGAGCCTCATTATGCGCACAAATTTGTGTGTGAAATCTGCGTACGAACGTTTTCACAAACAAATTGTGATTCACCAAAAACTTTAGTACTAAATTTGATTCTAAATTTATGAAAAAACGAAAACTGAAACCACATGTCTGCAAAAAAACTGCTTCTCTGTGCTGCATTATAATCGTGTTAAGAAGATATATTTCATCTTAATAATTATATTATATTATATTATTTGTCTAGCTATCACCAGACCAAGCTCAATTTAAGATTGAACATTGGTCTGGGTAGTCCGCTCTGTATTTTCTACTGATATACCGGATCGAAATACTCAGCTATTTGAGTGAAATTGGCACATGTAATTGGCTCAGGAGTCTGAAAGACCCTCCAAACACTTGTGAGAAAGTAAAATTGGAAGGAATACTGCTAATGCAGCTCCTGTGAGAGCCATGGCGGGGCACTGGAGCAGCAGTATCTAGCTCCAGCGGGAGTTGTCTGCGGACTGGAGGTTTGCCACTGAGGTTGTAGGATTTCCAGTCACTGCATCCACAACATGGAGCCTAGGAAGTACAAAATATGAGGCTTGGCAATGTCGCAGAAGGGGCAGGTGCTTCTAAACTGGGAAGAACAGGCCCGATGACCCCCAAAGTGGGCCCCCTCAGATAGCGGAACAAGAAACCATAAAATAACTCAAATGGCATTCCCATTCTGAGCTATGAGAGTATGCAAGGGCCCGACCCCTGCAGGTGGGGAGATTCTGGCATTTGCTGCGAAACACTCGGATGGAAGGCTCATACTGTAATCCGAAAGGAGAGCCCCCATTATAAGAAACCTTCGAGATCACACTGCAATTGGGAAGGGGGGGAATTCCCTTCTGCATCAGAGCAATAGGGCCCACAATGGGTTTTGAACAGGAGAGCCCACTGTATGTAATGTGAAGCACACACTGAATTCGAACGGAGGGCCTGTGTGGCAAAGAATTGAAAAGGGTACATTTGGGTTGATCTGAATTGTGAGGCGATAACTATGTCTGACTGTAAGTAGCTTAAAGGGAGGCAAGGGTTAGATGGGCTTGTTTTAGGCTAATCAAAAATAGCCCAAAACTCACATTTCAAGACTGCAGACTTGGCAAACCTGTTGATGAGTGCGAGAATCACAGTTGGGGCGCCCTACGATCAAGATAGACTGCCAGCAGGGATGAGCGGTGGACGATGAAGCAGTGGTCGCACGTAAAGGCTAAGGCTGTGGGGGAGTTGAAGGTGAAACACCCTTGTCCGTATGATGATTTGTTTCGGTGCTTCAGTTTAAGAAAGGACGAGTTGGTGTCGTCGGAGGAAAAAAGCAAAATTTCCTGAAAGTCGGACTTGAGACTGGATTGGGGTGGGCCAAATGCATAAAGAAGTATGGTGTGAAGAAGTATGAGGCTGCTTTTATATCCAGGTATTAATTAGAAAATTAGATGCGTACTCCACCCAAAATCACGTTTAATAACCTTCTGCTTGTACTTCAGCACAAATTGCTTATATGGAGGGATTTTTTCAAATTTTCCCCCTTTTCTCAATCTGGAATATGTGTATGATAAAATATGTACATTTTTAAAATAGCTCACTGTACAGTATTAAACTAAGATGTTAAATTGACAGGTCTATTTTTTTATCTGCCGCTTTTATCTGGTCTTTTTTTCAATGGCCCCTCAAAGCCACAGCTAAATCCAAGTAAGCTGATCCTTAATCAAGACAAGATGATTCAGAATATCTCAAACAATCTGCCAATCGATACTATATCACTCCGTCAAGACATCAGGGGGGACCGTCTGTGGTGTCTTATCAGAGACTCTAAAATCGTATTACTGTGCCAAAAAAGCACTGAAAAATCGTTTGAGGAACTGCAGTGATATGCCTCTACTATAACTTGATGTATATCCTTGAACTACAAGTACACACACATATAACTGTCTTCTGTGAAATCATTTCCAAGGCACTAACAGCCTGTAATTCAGCTGCCAGTTCTGCAACTGTCTCTTTGGGAAGTGTGAACTGAACAGATGGCATTCGGGCGTGAATGGTGCGTTTGGGAGCAGAGTGATTGTAACAGAGGGTCTGGGGTTCATCAGCCATCCATTACTTCACATGAACTCATTTTCATTCAGCTCAACAAACCTTGGACCAATATTACCTCTACTTACTCTATTAGCAGCTGTAGTAGATTAACTACTTGCACCATGACCTGGCTAAATATTGGTTTAAATTTCACTGTTCAGAATCTAGTTTGATCATAGCACACACATCAATATTTTTATGTATGCATACAGTACTCACCATTCATAGCACTTTAAGCCAAAAAGCACTCGCGCAGACAAAACTGACAAGGGTGACGAGCCGATTACAAGGTTTAAGACATAACTAATGCAGTGTCTCTGTCACAGTCTTCACATGTGACATTTGACATGGTTAGGGCCCATCTGCTCGTGGGCCTGATTGTTATCGCATCATGTAAATGACTGCCAGTGTGAACGAAGCAATGCATCTGTCCTACTTTCATCCCCTTTCCATTAGCTGAAGTGTCCTAGAGGATAAAAGGCAATCAACAGGATAATTGCTAACCAGCAGCCATGAGAGAATTACAAGCAGAAAACAGGTGCCATAAGCCAATGCACATTCACATTTCTCAAAGAGTTGTGTCTTAACATACGGCCATATGCAGTGATAAAATAATCAGAAGTTTGCGAGTTCCGGCGACCCGAAGCAACCATGGGCGTGTCTAGCAATGTGATAAAGTTGACTGCCAATGGGAGTGAAGACAAGGGAGCACATGTTTGAGTTGCTGTTGTCAAGTGAAGGCAAAATGAAGAAGATTACATTGCCATGCGCGATTTCTGCCCACATGAAGCTATTTAATAGAAAAATTAAGCTTGGAAAACCTTGTCATAAATTGTCTGCATCTGAGTGATCCGTACATTGACAGTCATTCATCTTGTTCATGAAATGATATATTATGCCCTGCTGCACTATATTTTCAAATGCTTTCCCCTTCAAAATGTTCATTTTTAGCAACAAAAAAACTTCCCTTGTTGAGTTTACCAGCAATGCATTTCTTTTGTAATCCGATTTTGAAAAGCTATGACCAGTTGTGCAGCCCATCAATCAGAATCGTCCAGCTTTAGTAACAACGGCCACTAAAATAGAAGCTAAAAATACAGTCACTATAGCAAGCTATAGCTACAAAAGCAATACTGTGTCAGTGTGTGTTTATATATATATATATATATACACAGGTCCTTCTCAAAAAATTAGCATATAATGATAAAAATTAAACTTTCATATATTTTTGATTCATTGCACACCAACTGAAATATTTCAGGTCTTTTATTGTTTTAATACTGATGATTTTGGCATACAGCTCATGAAAACCCAAAATTCCTATCAAAAAAAAATTAGCATATTTCATCTGACCAATAAAAGAAAAGTGTTTTTAATATAAAAAAGTCAACCTTCAAATAATTATGTTCAGTTATGCACTCAATACTTGGTGGGGAATTCTTTTGCAGAAATGTGGCGTGGCATGGAGGCAATCAGCCTGTGGCACTGCTGAGGTGTTATGGAGGCCCAGGATGCTTTGATAGCGGCCTTAAGCTCATCCAGAGTGTTGGGTCTTGTGTCTCTCAACTTTCTCTTCGCAATATCCTACAGATTCTCTATGGGGTTCTGGTCAGGAGAGTTGGCAGGCCAATTGAGCACAGTAATACCATGGTCAGGAAACCATTTACCAGTGGTTTTGGCACTGTGAGCAGGTGTCAGGTCGTGCTGAAAAACGAAATCTTCATCTCCATAAAGCTTTTCAGCAGATGGAAGCATGAAGTGCTCCAAAATCTCCTGATAGCTAGCTGCATTGACCCTGCCCTTGATAAAACACAGTGGACCAACACCAGCAGCTGACATGGCACCCCAGACCATCACTGACTGTGGATACTTGACACTGGACTTCAGGCATTTTGGCATTTCCTTCTCCCCAGTCTTCCTCCAGACTCTGGGACCTTGATTTCCGAATGACATGCAAAATTTGAGCGACAGTCCAGTGCTGCTTCTCTGTAGCCCAGGTCAGGCTTGACCTGGGGAATGCGGCACCTGTAGCCCATTTCCTGCTACACCTGTGCACGGTGGCTCTGGATGTTTCTACTCCAGACTCAGTCCACTGCTTCCGCAGGTCCCCCAAGGTCTGGAATCGGTCCTTCTCCACAATCTTCCTCAGAGTCCGGTCACCTCTTCGTTGTGCAGCGTTTTTGCCACACTTTTTCCTTCCCACAGACTTCCCACTGAGGTGCCTTGATACAGCACTCTGGGAACAGCCTATTCGTTCAGAAATTTCTTTCTGTGTCTTACCCTCTCGATTGAGGGTGTCAATGATGGCCTTCTGGACAGCAGTCAGGTCGGCAGTCTTACCCATGATTGCGGTTTTGAGTAATGAACCAGGCTGGGAGTTTTTAAAAGCCTCAGGAATCTTTTGCAGGTGTTTAGAGTTAATTAGTTGATTCAGATGATTAGGTTAATAGCTCGTTTAGAGAACCTTTTCATGATATGCTAATTGTTTGAGATAGGAATTTTGGGTTTTCATGAGCTGGATGCCAAAATCATCAGTATTAAAACAATAAAAGACCTGAAATATTTCAGTTGGTGTGCAATGAATCTAAAATATATGAAAGTTTAATTTTTAATTTACATTATGGAAAATAATGAACTTTTATCACAATATGCTAATTTTTTTAGAAGGGCCTGTATATATATATATATATATATAGGTACGTTTTGTAGTATCGGGTTGGTACTAGAAAATACCTAGTACCCTTTTGCCTTTAGAACTGCCTTAAATATTCTTTTGAGTATAGGAAACTCATTGTCATGTTCAAGAAGCCAGTTTGAGTTGATTTGAACTTTGTGACAATTCGCACTTTCCTGTTGGAAGTAGCCATCAGAAGATGGGTACACTGTGGTCATAAAGGGATGGACATAAAGGGATGGTCAGTTAGGTGGCGTTTAAAAAATACTCAACTGGTACTAAGGAGCCCAAAGTGTGCCAAGAAAATATCCCCACAATATTACACCACCACCACAAAAAGACAATATGGATCCATGCTTTCATGTTGTTTATGCCAAATCCTACCATCTGTATGCAGAAATCAAAACCAAACAAAAATTTTCCAATCTTCTATTGTTCAATTTTGGAGATTCTGTGTGAATTGTCCTGTTTTTAGCTGACAGCAGTGGCCCCGGTGTGATCTGCTGCTGTAGTCCATCTGCTTCAAGGCTTGATGTGTTGTGTATTCAGAAATGCTCTTCTGCAAACCTTGGTTGTAACGAATGGTTATTTGAGTTACTGTTGCCTTTCTATCAGCTTCAGTCAGTTTGGCCATTCTCCTCTGAAGTCTGGCATCAACATGGCATTTTCGCCCACAAAACTGCCGCTCACTGGATATTTTCTCTTTTATAGACCATTCTCTGAAAACCTTAGAGATGGTTGTGCATGAAAATCCCACATCACTGCAAACATGCAATGTCGTAATTACCGTAAATACGAATTAAAAGCATTCACGTCCTCGTAGAGCTCGTAATTAAACTTGTAAGCTGACCGCCGTACCACCTGACCACTGCAGATTAATTTAGGGGTTGATAGTGTTGCCATAGAAAGGCATAATTCCCAGTCCGAGGACGTAAACAGCTCAGAGTAGAACATCTTGTGTTGTCATCTTGAAATTACGATAATTATGACATGGCGTGAACGCAGCAAAAATCCCTTAAATCACATTTCTTCCCTATTCTGATGCTCAGTTTGAACTTCAGCAGATTGTATTGACCATTTCTATATGCTTAAATGCATTGAGTTGCTGCCATGTGATTGGTTGATTAGATTTTTTTGAAAAAGTGTACTTAAAGTGGCAGGTGAGTAATTCCCTGAACATAAAACACCACTCTTTGGGAAGAGAAATGTGTATGTACTGCTGCTTTATGTTGGTGGTACCTGTTTCCTATTTTTGTGTATGATATAAATATAAATATACGTAATTAAAGCTGCAAGCATTATTTATTGGGGTTCAAGCTGTTTAAGGCATTTAAGCACATGCATAAAAAGATGTTATGTTTTAGTAAACTTAGGAAACCAAAAGTAATTTATAAAAGATCATATAACTGATTCAGTCAAGAATCATTTAGACGTAAATAATGTAGATTGATTTATAATGTAATTTATAATGTTACAAAATATTTTTTATTAAAAAAAATGCTGTTGTTTTGACATTTTTATTAATTAGAAAACAAATCTGTTTCTTAAGCACCAAATCAGTATATTAGAATGATTTATCAAGGATCATGTGACACTGAATGCTGATATTTCAGCTTTGCCATCACAGAATAACATGAATTACATTTTAAAATATATTAAAATAGAAAAAGTTATTTTAAATTATGTTTTATTAACAAAGTTTGGGTAGAGCACGTTCAGTTAATCAACTCAATTAACGAGATAAGAGGTACAGTGGGTACAGAAAGTATTCAGACCCCCTTACATTTTTCACTCTTTGTTATATTGCAGGCATTTGCTAAAATCATTTCTTTTCTTTTTTTTTCTTTTTTTTAATTTTTTTAAATTTTTCTCATTAATGTACACACAGCACCCCATATTGACAGAAAAACACAGAATTGACCATGTGATATTTCAGTTTTTGTTTTTTAATAAATCTGCAAAAATGTCAACAATTCTGTATTTTTCTGTCATTATGGGATGCTGTGTGTACATTGAGACAAAAAAATTAACTTATGATTTTAGCAAATGGCTGCAATATAACAAAGAGTGAAAAATTTAAGGGGGTCTGAATACTTTCCGTACCCACTGTATATATACAACAGACTTACCTCTGTTCTATCAGTATCCCAGCATCCCTGCACCACCTCATCCCATCATTTCAAACTATTTCTATCCCACCTGGGATGAGAGGAGTTCTTTGGGTTCGGGCCAAATTGCAAGCTCAAATCTCTCCTCCGACACAGCACGCCAATATACACCTTTACTCTATATTTAATTATACGTAAGTGTGAACTTGTGAATATAACTGTTTTTACTCTATCAATAAATGCAGCTTTGGTGAAGAACATTTATTCAAAAACATTTTACATATACATTGTACTGTCGTCAGCATATGCGGCACTGAAAAGTCAATATTTGTACATCTAGACCTGCTGAATTTGTTATGCTGCTCTAAATGCGTCCACGGAGCGTTTTGGTTTACTATCAGACAGCTATGGCTCTAAAGCATTAATGCCGCTGGCTATACAAGCAGACAATACTAGAGAGATGCTGGTGTCATTCATCTGGCCTGGACATGGAGGAGGACAGTGCCGGGCTGATTCACGGCTTAATTGAGTTGTCAGCTGTGGCGAACTGAAAAAAAAAGACACACTCCCTAACGTTGTGGTGACTGTTGAGGATACTCCCAAAAGCTCCTATAATTTTGGCTCACTGCACTGTTTCTGTCTTTCTCGCTCCCTTTCCTTTCTGTCACTGTTTATACACCCACTCCTTCATCTTATCTGTCTAAAAAAATGTAATCTTGATTTCAGAACAGAACAGAGACAGGAGTATTGTCCATTGCTCATATACTACACAGAGGGCAAAATAACACTGGCTGATTCTAAACAAACCAATTAATCCATGAGGACAACATGCTTTCAGAACATTATATAGCCCAATCCACTCATAGACTGAATATTATCCACTTAAATTTTTTGACATGTTTACTTGTTGTTTGTAAAGTATTTTGCCAGCTTAAAGTCTGGAGAAAAGATGAATAATAATTAGCTTGGTCTGAAATCACCTAATTATTATTCATGAGCCTTAGAAGTTCCATGCTTTTTTGGCATTTACATACAACATCAAGTCAGTTCTACATTAGCATAGATATATTGCCAAAAAGTGTTGGGACACCCCTCCAAATCATTGAATTCAGGTGTTCCAATCACTTCCATGGCCAAAGGTATATATAATCAAGCACCTAGGCATGCAGACACTTCTACAAACATTTGTGAAAGAATCTCAGGTGCTCAGTGAATTCAAGCATGGTACTATGATAGGTTGCCACCTGTGCAATAAGTCCATTCATGAAATTTCCTCACTACTAAATTCTCCATGGTCAACTATTAATGGTATTATAACAAAGTGGAAGCAATTGGGAACAACAGCAACTCAGCCAAGAAGTGGTAGGCCACGGAAAAATCACAGAGCGGGGTCAGCGCATGCTGAGGCGCACAGTGCGCAGAAGTAGCCAACTTTCTGCAGAGTCAATAGCTACAGACCTCCAAACTTCGTGTGGCCTTCAGATTAGCTCAAGAACAGTGCATAGAGAGCTTCTTGGAATGGGTTTTCATGGCCGAGCAACTGCGTCCAAGCCTTACATCACCAAGTGCAATGCAAAGCAAAGCAAAGCAAAGCGTCGGATGCAGTGGTGTAAAGCACGCCGCCACTGGACTCTAGAGCAGTGGAGATGTGTTTTCTGGAGTGACGAATCACACTCCTCTGTCTGGCAATCCGATGTACGAGTTTGGCAGTTGCCAGGAGAACGGTACTTGCCTGACTGCATTGTGACAAGTGTAAAGTTTGGTGGAGGGGGATTTTGGTGGGGTATTTTTTTTTTCAGGGGTTGGGCCTGGTCTCTTAGTTCCAGTGAAAGGAACTCTTAAAGGGTTCACCCAAAAAATGAAAATTAGCCCATGATTTACTCACCCTCAAGTCATCCTAGGTGTATATGACATTCTTCTTTCAGACGAATAAAAGTAGAGTTATATTAAAAAAGTCGTGGCTCTTCCAAGCTTTATAATAGCAGTAACTTTCGCTCTGTTACTAAAAAGTCAATAAAAATGCATCTGTCCATCAAATAATATGCTACACATGGCTCCGGGGGGTTAATAAAGGCCTTCTGAAGCAAAGTGTTGCGTTTGTGTAAGAAAAATCCATATTTAAAACTTTTTTTTTTCTTACGCAAACGCATCAGTTCACTTCCAAAGGCATTTATTAAGGCATTATATGTGGAGCATATTATTTGATGGACAGATGCATTTTTTATTGACTTCAAAAACAGAGCGACAGTTACTGCTATTATAAAGCTTGGAAAAGCCAGGACTTTTTAATGAACTATTATTTTCATTTTTGGGTGAACTATTACTTTAATGCTTCAGCATACCAAGACATTTTGGACAATTTCATGCTCCCAACTTTGTGGGAACAGTTTGGGGATGGTCCCTTCCTGTTCCAACATGACTGCGCACCAGTGCACAAAGCAAGGTCCATAAAGTCATGGATGAGCGAGTTTGGTGTGGAGGAACTTGACTGGCCTGCACAGAGTCCTGACCTCAACCCCATAGAACACCTTTGGGATTAATTAGAACAGAGACTGCGAGTCAGGCCTTCCGACATCAGTGCCTGACCTCACAAATGCGCTTCTAGAAGAACGGTCAAAAAATTCCCATAAACACACTTCTAAACCTTGTGAAAGGACTTGCCGGAAGATTTGAATCTGTTATAGCTGCAAAGGGTTCCAACTCCAGGGTTGGAACCCTTTGAGCCTACGGTCATTAAAATTCATGTTCATGTAAAGGCAGGCGTCCCAAAACTTTTGGCAATATAGTGTATTTTTATCTTCTGTTTAGATCATTTTGTTATCATTTATTACTGAACGGAAATGTCAAAACTGAATTATACAAGTTATAATTGGAAATCATATATGATTGGAAATGTGATTTGTGTTACATCTACTCATTCAGTTCAGTTAACATGCACAAGTGAACATCTTAAACAATGCCAAAACCACCAAAGCAAATAAATAAATGAATATAAATACAGTAATAATTTTTCACAATATTACTGTTTTTACTGTATTTTTATCAAATAAATGCAGCCTTGATGTGCATAAGAGATTTATTTCAAAAACATTAAAAATAGGCTATTACAAACTTTTGAATGGTATATAGAAAAGACATGTTAAAAATCTATAGAATATATGGTAACACTTTGCAATAAGGTTTCATTAGTTAACTACATTAGTTAACATATAATTTTACATATAACATATAATAAAAAAACTAATAATGAACTGCACTTATTGTAATGATGAGTCTGGAGAGAGCGGATCCATTTGCAGCTTTATTAAAGAAGTAGATAAATACAAGGAGGATAAACCAATATCAGAAACAGGGACAGGCAGGAGGTCGGGGCTGGCCGCAAGAGACAAGATCAGGTCACGGGCAATGTTCAGGGCAGGCAGCAAGAAGGCTCAGAGTCGGTACACAGGCGAGGGTCAGGGTAGGCGGCAACGGGATCAAACAGAGTCAAGCAGTCCGGGTCGTAACAAGAATTCTGTCCACAGGAATAACGCTCAGAAATGACTACGAAAAGCAAATCAAGACTTCGCGAACTCATGTGTGTGTGTGTGTCTTAAATAGTGTGGTGTGATATGCTGCAGGTGTGCGGTGATCAGTCCCAGGAATGCGGGCCTATGGGAAATGGAGTCCAGATGGGTGTGAATCAGTATTCCGGTGAGATCTCCCTCCGGTGGCCAGGAGGATGCACCGGAGGAGCTGTATTCGTGACAGAGCCCCCACCCTGCAAGCGGCTCCAGACGCGAGGAGGCGGACGCCGGGGTCTACCACGAGGTCGCGGGGCCGGTCTCTCCGGATGCATCCGATGGAACTCTTTCAAGAGGTTGGGGTCCAGAATATCCTTTGCATTGACCCAGGATCGCTCCTCCGGACTGCACTCTCCCAGTCCACCAGGTACTGAAGCCTCTGACCCCGGCGCCTAGAATCGAGCAGTTCTCGAACCTGATAAGCCTCCTCGCCCTCTATCATCAGTGGTGGGGGTTGTTGGTCCGCAGCCTCCTCCGGATCTCCTCCCGGACCCCCGGCGGGTTTCAAAAGAGAAACATGAAAAGTGGGAGAAACACGGTAATTAGCGGGTAAGTCTAAACGAAAGGATACTGGAGTGATTTGTTTTATAATTTGAAAAGGCCCGACATACCTGGGACTGAGTTTTCTGCATGGGAGTCTCAACCGGAGATCACGGGTGGATAGCCATACCCACTGGCCCACAGCATATTGTGGCTGGAGTCGGCGATGTCGGTTAGCCTGAGCTTCATGCCTCCTGACGGCACGTTGAAGATGTGGGGCGGCAGTGGCTCAGTGGTTCATGTAGATTGTCTGCAAACCGGAAGGTTGGTGGTTCGATCCCCGGTTCCACCTGACCAAGTGTCGAGGTGTCCATGAGCAAGACACCTAACCCCAGCTGCTCCCGACGAGCTGGATGGCGCCTTGCATGGCTGACACCGCCGTCGGTGTATGAATGGGTGAATGTGAGGCAATATGTAAAGCGCTTTGGATGGCCATTGGTCTGTTAAAAGCGCTATATAAAATGCAGTCCATGTTGGTGAGCCGAGTCCCAGGTTTCCTCACTTCTCTGCATCCACGTGCTGACTGCTGGTAGCTCTGAAGGTTCGCCAGACCATGGGAATAAGGGTGGTTGATACCCCAGAATACATTGAAACGGAGTGAGGCCAGTGGAGGGTTTTTGTAAGGAATTTTGTGCATACTCTGCCCACATGAGATAACGGCTCCATTCTGCTTGCTGACCCTGACAGTAAGTGCGGAGAAATCGGGTGAGTTCTTGGTTCATTCGTTCGGTTTGGCCGTTGGACTCTGGATGATAGCCTGAGGTGAGGCTGATATTGACATTTAACTGTTTGAAAAAGGCAGCCCAGACCCTGGAGGTGAATTGGGGCCCTCGTCCGACACAATGTCTTCGGTAGGCCGTGAATCGAAAGACATAATTACATAGTGTTTCAGCAGTTTCGAAGGCGGTGGGCAATTTAGAAAGTGGTATCAGTCGACATGCCTTGGAGAACCGGTCAATTACGGTCAGAATGGTGGTGTTACCTGTGAGGGGGCAGATCTGTGACGAAATCTATGGCAATGTGTGACCAGGGCCGTTGAGGGATGGGTAGTGGCTGTAGTAATCCAGCAGGTGATTGGTGATTGGGTTTGAGGTTTGACAGGCGATGCAGTGATGGATGAACTGTTTGACGTCTTGTAACATGGTCTCCCACCAGAAGCGATTTTGCAGTAGGTTGAGTGTGGCTGTGATGCCGGGGTGACCGGAGCTGGGTGAATCATGTACCACATGTAGCACCTTGTCTCGGAGGTGCCCTGGAACGTAAGTGCGGTGGGGAGGGCAGGTCTGTGGTGGGGCTGTATGTTCATTGACTAGATTCAATTCCGTCATGATGTCCCATTGTACTGGGGCGAGAAGGAGTGATTCCGGGATGATATGTTCTTCGTTCCTATTCTGTTCGATGAGCTCAGACTGACGAGACAAGGCATCCGCCTTTGTATTTTTGGACCCGGGTCTGTATGTGACTTTGAAATCAAATCGGGTGAAGAACATGGCCCATCGAGCTTGACGTGGTTTAGTCGTTTTGCGGAACGTAAATATTCCAGGTTCTTGTGATCAGTAAATACAGTAAATGGATGTTGCGCCCCCTCCAACCAGTGTCGCCACTCCTCGAAGGCAGCTTTTATAGCCAACAATTCCCGATCCCCTACATCATAGTTCCGTTCAGCTGCTGATAGTTTACGAGAGTAGAAGGCGCATGGAAACATCTTTTCGGGTTCGCCCTGGCGCTGAGATAAGATAGCACCAATACCTGTGTTAGAGGCGTCCACTTCCACCATGAATGGTCGTTCTGGGTCAGGGTGACGGAGGATGGGTGCGGAAGTGAATCGCTCCTTAAGCTCTTGAAAAGCTCGGTTTGCTTCAGGGGACCAGTGCAGACGAGAGAGTGAGCGTTTTGTCATGGACGTGAGTGGTGCAGCTATACAGCTGAAATTTCTAATAAACCGCCGGTAGAAATTGGCAAAGCCCAGGAATCGCTGTAGTTCCTTGAGTGTGCCAGGTTTCGGCCAATCCAGCACCGCCCTTACTTTGACATCGTCCATAGCTACTCCATCCCTGCTGATGATGTACCCCAGGAATGCCGTGGAGGTCTGGTGGAACTCGCACTTTTCAGCTTTGGCGTACAATCGGTGTTTAATCAGTCTCTGGAGCACGGCTCTCACGTGTTGGATGTGTTCTTCAAAGGAATTGGAATATATCAAAATATCCTCTATATACACAATAACCCACCGGTTTAACATCTCTCTGAATACATCGTTGATGTACGACTGGAACACAGCTGGACTGTTGGACAGGCCGAACGGCATCACAAGGGTCTCGTAGTGGCCCGTGGTTGTAGAAAAGGCCGTTTTCCATTCATTCGCCTCTCACGGATACGAATGAGATTATAGGCGCACCGGAGGTCCAACTTGGTGAAGTACTTGGCCTGCCTTAACTGTTCAAGTGCTGCCGGGACCAGAGGAAGTGGATAGCGAAATTTTACCGTGACGTCGTTCAGTCCCCGGTAGTCAATGCAAGGCCTTAGACCCCCGTCCTTCTTCTTAACAAAGAAGAACCCGGCGGCGGCTGGTGACGTTGACGGTCGAATAAACCCCTTAGCTAGTTCCTCTTCAATGTAGGTTTTCATGGCTGTGGTTTCTGGTTGAGAGAGGGGGAAAATTCGGCCCTTGGGTGGTGTTGAATTGGGTAGCATTTCGATGGCACAGTCGCCAGCTCTGTGAGGAGGAAGTTCGGTGGATCTTTCTTTGCTAAAAGCCACTGCGAGGTCAAGGTATTCAGCAGGAATAGTCAGTTTCTCAGGTTCCTCCGTGAGAATTTCCACAGAGCGCAGGGGTACTGGATGGACTGATTGGAGGCAGTGTTTGTGGCAGCGTTTGTCCCAGTGAAGTATCTCTCCCTCCTTCCATGATACATGAGGGTTGTGTGAGCGGAGCCATGGTAGACCGAGAATAATGGAGTTTTGTGGTGCATGGATTACATAGAAACGGATGGATTCCTGATGAAGGACACCAACTTGTAGGTTGAGTTCGGAGGTGATGTGTGTGATTCTCCTCTCCGATGGGTCTCCCGTCACCGCCTCCACTGTCAAGGAAGAGTGGCAGTTGGTTAATGGAATGTTGTGTTCCTTTGCAAAAGTGTCTGACATGAAATTCCCCGCTGCCCCAGAGTCCAGAAGAGCATGTATGTTGATACATCGATCCTTAACCAAGAGTTGAGCCGGGATCTTTAGGCAGTTAGATGAATAACTATGAAAGGGAAGAGAACTCACCGCTTTGGGACTGGTAAGTGGCGGACGGATCGGACAGTTATTCTTTATATGACCAGTTTGACCACAATAGAAGCATAGATGCAGTTGACGCTTCTCTCTCTCTCCTCGGGTTGGATAGGAGTATAGCCGATCTGCATGGGTTCTGGGTGTGCATTGAGGGCCACGGGAATTCGCACAGGACGTCGAGTGCGTAGCAGGTTATCAATGTGTATTGTTAAGTCGATGAAAGAATTCAGAGTGCTGCCCTCGTCTCTGCATGCCAACTCTGCTTGTAGTTCCAGTGTTAGACCCCGTCGAAATAACAGTTTCAAGGTATCTTCGACCCAGTTGGTCTGTGCAGCTAGCGTGTGGAATTGCAGGGCGTACTCAGCTGCCGTGGTTTTGCCTTGCGTCAGTGAAAGTAGTTGATCGCCTGGACTCTGACCGCCCTCAGTATGTTCAAACACTTCTCTGAAGCGATGTAGGAAGTCTGTAAACGTGGGGAATGCTGAACCATCATCACGCCAAACCGCGGTGGCCCAATCCAGAGCTTTACCCGTCAGTAGGGAACAAACCAGTGAAATGCTGCTCATATCCGTGGGGTACATGGATGACTGCTGATTCACGTACAAAGAGCATTGTAGAAGGAATCCCTTACATTTGGCTGGTGATCCGTCAAATTTTTCGGGTAGAGCCAGTCGTGGGTTCGAGACGGTAGGCGTGGAATGGAGCGGAGCGGTGGGTGCAGCAGCTGGCATTCGGGGAGACTCTGGTGGATTGAGATGTAGTCCCTGAAGGGACTTCACCAGCTCCTCAGTGAGCGAGGTAAGGCGGGAGAGCTGATGGTGGTGCATAGCGAGCTGGGTGGCCTGGGCAGTTAACTCGGTGGATATCTGGGCCAGTGCTGCTGGATCACTTGGAGGCGAAGTCTTCTGTAATGATGAGTCTGGAGAGAGCGGATCCATTTGCAGCTTTATTAAAGAAGTAGATAAATACAAGGAGGATAAACCAATATCAGAAACAGGGACAGGCAGGAGGTCGGGGCTGGCCGCAAGAGACAAGATCAGGTCACGGGCAATGTTCAGGGCAGGCAGCAAGAAGGCTCAGAGTCGGTACACAGGCGAGGGTCAGGGTAGGCGGCAACGGATCAAACAGAGTCAAGCAGTCCGGGTCGTAACAAGAATTCTGTCCACAGGAATAACGCTCAGAAATGACTACGAAAAGCAAATCAAGACTTCGCGAACTCATGTGTGTGTGTGTGTGTCTTAAATAGTGTGGTGTGATATGCTGCAGGTGTGCGGTGATCAGTCCCAGGAATGCGGGCCTATGGGAAATGGAGTCCAGATGGGTGTGAATCAGTATTCCGGTGAGATCTCCCTCCGGTGGCCAGGAGGATGCACCGGAGGAGCTGTATTCGTGACACTTATAAAGCATTTATTTGTCTTTGTTAATATTAATTTTAACATTTACTAATGCATTATTAAAATCTTGTTAACATTAGTTAATGCACTGTGAACTAACATGAACAAACCATGAACAGCTGGATTTTGATTAACTAATATTAACAAAGATGAACTAATGCTAAACAGAGGTGTTGTTCATGTTTAGTTCATGTTAACTAATGCATTAACTAATGTTAACTAATACAACCTTATTGTAAAGTGTTACCGAATATATGTATTATTTAGAAATGTGCTTGTAATGTAATTCAGTGCAACAGAGGTAGACTACATAACTTAAAGCACCTGATGTTGATGTAGGTGCCAACCACTGAATCTTTTTTTAAATAATAGTAAAACAATAGACATATATACATGTGAATTATACATCAGAGACGGCTAGAATGTGTTACTGGTTAATGCTGACTGCGTTTGTCTCAAATCATTTCCACTGTCAAAATGGGGCTGCTGGCAGCAACTCTACATACACTCCCCAGGTTTATACTCCTCGGGGTGGGGAAAACAAGCTTGTTTATGCCAATGTGTTCCTAATAATCCATGATTGCCTGTAGCACTTGGCTCTAACGTCCCCATTGACAATCTTGTTAAGAACATTTTTAAACGCCCCCACTAATAAGTGCTCAGTCTTTCATGTTACACAAAGGCCTCGAGGTTCTTGGGATAAAAAATGTCCTAGTCAGCATGCAAATTCAAACTGAGATGACACCCTGATGAGCACATGCACAATTTCTTTTTGCTGACAGATACGAGCTAACTTTCTTCTGACTGGTGTATTACTTCACATCTACAGCTCAGATTTAAAAATCAGTAGCTTTTGGTGGGATAGGTCTGGCTCTAATGCATTGTGTGTGACACTTTACATACACCATCACTACCATACATCAATGTCAAAGACATGCTGTGTTAATATTTATTAGAGCAGGTTATGACGCAAATAGCTTACAGATAATCTTACAGATAATGCCTGCAAAGATGCACTTGACCTTTAAATCTTAAGATAAGAGTAGAATCGTTGTACTGTATTGTACATTTATATATAAATTAAGAAGTCCTAATTTAAATCCTTAATTTATTCTTAAATGTATTTATTTTATAAAAAGTTTTTGTAAGAAGACACTTATTGTATGTACACCAAGGCTGACTTTATTAGATAAAAACTGTAATCTGTTTGTATGTTTTAAAGTGTAATTTATTCCTGTGATGGCAAAGCTGTATTTTCAGCATCATTACTACAGTTTTAAGTGTCACATGATCCTAATGTAAATGTTGATTTACTGATCAAGAAACATTTCTTATTATTATCAATGTTTTCATAATTTTTTAGTGCATAGAAAGTTTAAAAGAACAGACTTTATTTGAAAATTTGTATAACTTGTGAAATGATGTCAATAACAACCGCTCTGTCAAAACACAATATTTCCCAGGAGGTTTTGTCACTGTGCCATTATTAGACTTGTATTGGCCTCATAATAACATTAGAGAGGGAGAGGGTGTTTGGTATGCTGGTGTGATGATCTTACATGGATTATCGTTGCAGTTATGAGTCACTGTATCCCACTAAAGGTGTGTTGAGATGAGCATTTAAATCACCTTCGAGACAACCAGTGTCTGTGACCTTGCTGTTTCTCACTCCTACACACACTGCTCTGCTTCCTCTGTGAGGTAAAGGCGCTACACATAAACATGCAAATATAAACTCAGACACTGCTCCTTCAAGACAGGAAGTCTGCTATATAGTCAGCTAGGTCTAAATTCTTACTTAATAAAGCAAAAATGAAGACCTAAAGAGAGAGATGCCTGTGATGACTAATTCAGATCTATACTTCCCTTTTAAGCGGCAAATCTTTCAATTAATATGCCTTCCTCGACACTCACAGAAATCTCTTGGAAGTGGAACTGGGATTTCCTCACTATATGAACGAATGCTCACTTTGAAATGGACAGATCTGCCTGCTCACTTTGAAGCCTGCAATCTGGGAAAAATCACATTCACCAGTCGTCACGGGATGGAGGAAGCAGTTGGAGAGGGCAGAGTGTGACCCGTAATCTTATCCATATGCTCAGAATACAAATGCACGCCCAAACAATGAAGTAGCGAACACCAAAATATAGAAAGAAATGTGTTCCATACCTGCCAGAATATGCTGTCAATAGTGCTGCCTAAGAAGCCCTCTCTGGTTTCAGAAGAAACAAGTTTAGGTCCCAATATTGTCATAAATTCATCAAAGTCCACCTGTCCATCACCTGCATCAAGAAAAGAACATTCAGATTAGATTTTTAAAAAGAGTCTCAATACGTTTAAGTAAAACTAAAGGATATTACATATCGGTACCATGATGCTTATCAGTTGAAATGAGATTTATCATATCCATCCATATAAAATAAATATATTCAGATACAGGATATTCAATTGTGCATTCTCATTTCCTTTATTTTTACAACTGGATTACATTGCTGACATCTGATGCTCAAAGGTTGTCTTTAAAACACTAAGAATTTAATATTTTTAAATGTCATCTTTATCTAGATACATTGCTAGAACAGCTGAAGCAGTTTTTAACACAATCTGTAACATCATGTCCTAACCAGATGCAACACTATAAAGCAAAAAGTTATAAAATATCTCACATTCATGTAATTATGAGTAGCAGCTAAATCAAATAATCAAGTCTTCTAGTCTTCTAGCCACAGCAATTTCATGGTCAATCTTGGCAAGACAAATTGCGTGTCGCTGGAAACTTTTTACATTGCGGCTGGGGGTGATGAGGACAAAGTTAAAGAATACAGTATAACAGAACAGAATAGTAATTTAACTGTAATTAAGTATTTAAAAAGTAATCAGATCTGATATATTCAAGTTTGCTTGATTACAATTTAAAATCAACAATGATATTTTTCTCTTCACATTTCATCTCCCATTGGTTTCTTGTGCAGTTTAATTCAATAAACCAAGTATTACGGACCAGGCAAATAAAAATTTTTATCAACTTGCAGCTGCTAGTACCTTTAATCAGGGGCATAGAATTTAGTAGGGACGCTATAGGGACTTGTGCCTACCAATATACAGTGACACTGATTTGTCCCTAGCAATAATTTTGATCAAAAATTTAAATATATTTACAAACCCGATTCCAAAAAAGTTGGGACACTGTACAAATTGTGAATAAAAAAAATAATGCAATAATTTACAAATCTCATAAAATGTTTTATTCACAATAGAATATAGATAACATATCAAATGTTGAAAGTGAGACATTTTGAAATGCCAAATATTGGCTCATTTCGGATTTCATAAGAGCTACACATTCCCAAAAGGTTGGGACAGGTAGCAATAAGAGGCCAGAAAAGTTAAATGTACATATAAGGAACAGCTGGAAGACCAATTTGCAACTTATTAGGTAAATTGGTAACATGATACTTCCAGAAAACATTGTCAGGGAACACAATCCACCGTGCCATTCGCCATTGTCGGCTAAAACTCTATAGGTCAAAAAAGAAGCCATATCCAAACATGATCCAGAAGCGCAGGTGTTTTCTCTGGGCCAAGGCTCATTTAAAATGGACTGTGGCAAAGTGGAAAACTGTTCTGTGGTCAGATTAATCAGAATTTGAAGTTCTTTTTGGAAAACTTGGACGCAATGTCATCCGGACAAAAGAGGACAAGGACAACCCAAGTTGTTATTAGCGCTCAGTTCAGAAGCCTGCATCCCTGATGGTATGGGGTTGCATGAGTGCGTGTGGCATGGGCAGCTTACACATCTGGAAAGGCACCATCAACGCTGAAAGGTATATATATCCAAGTTCTGGAACAACATATGCTCCCATCCAGACGTCGTCTCTTTCAGGGAAGACCTTGCATTTTTCAACATGACAATGCCAGACCACATACTGCATCAATTACAACATCATGTCTGCGTAGAAAAAGGATCCGGGTACTGAAACGGCCAGCCTGCAGTCCTGATCTTTCACCCATAGAAAACTTTTGGCGCATCATAAAGAGGAAGATGCGACAAAGAAGACCTAAGGCAGTTGAGCAACTAGAAGCCTTTATTAGACAAAAATGGGACAACATTCCTATTCCTAAACTTGAGCAACTTGTCTCCTCAGTCCGCAGACATTTGCAGAATGTTATAAAAAGACGAGGAGATGCCACACAGTGGTAAACATGACCTTGTCCCAACTTATTTGAGATGTGTTGATGCCATGAAATTTCAAATCAACTTATTTTTTCCCTTAAAATTATACATTTCCTCAGTTTAAACATTTGATATGTCATCTATGTTGTATTCTGAATAAAATATTGAAATAACTTCCACACCATTGCATTCTGTTTTTATTCACAATTTGTAACTTTTTGGGAATCAGGTTTGTATATATAACCACTGTTGCCCGGTTACGTCTTCAGATTTTTATGTATTATTTTATTTAACCAGGAAACATCTCATTTAAACAAAAAATCTCTTACAAGAGTGTTCTGTGAAAAATTCAAAGTCCAGCCTCCCGAACCCACATCGCTAATCCGATTGGGTTTGGGTTTTTTTTCTAACTTGTGAGAGGCCGTAGCCACATTTGGTTGTGCGAGCCAAAGCAAAACTCTTCCAAAACCTAGATGCGGTAAGTAAGGAAGAAATTAACAGTTATGTGTGTAATCCATCCTGTTCGAACCTGCCCGGTCCAAGCGGGACTCATACCCAGGTCCAAAAGCATGAGAGTCGGGCGCTCTAACAAGGAGGCTAAAGGCTCTAGCATCAGTCGCTAGTTTACTCGCACAGCGACTATTAGCTGCCTCCGTTACATGTGCACTGAAATACTGGGCAAATCGCGTCACACATTGATGCGGGGACAGTGCAGTTTTTTCAATATATGACAATCAGTGGATAAGTGGCAAACCTAAATATGGTGTGTGAGTGTGTGTGAATAAGAGAGTGTGAGAGTGTTTGAAACCCTACATTATGGAGCAAAATGTCCCCACAAAGATGACAACATCTTGAAAATCTTTTGGTCCCCATGAGGAAAAATCACACTAAGTGTTCTTTTTTTAATGTAAAAATGCAGAAAGTTTAGTGTGATGGGTAGGTTTAGTGTAAGGGCATTGAATATACAGTTTGTACAGTATAATCAAAATATGTCTGTGTAAAGTCCAGTAAATGAAAACACAACTTTGCTTGGTCTTGTTGAAGTGAGTTCTGTTTGATAAGTTGAAACTCCATTGTCAGGCTGCTTTTAGTCATCCCAGGCTCTGAAGCTGAAAGAAGTTTCAGTGATCTTAGGAGACCGAAAACATGACACAAGTGAAACTCAACAATTTTGCTATGTGCCATGTCCAAACTGGACAATACTGATGTGAAACAAATATGCCAACAGTTAATTTCTGTTAATGACAGACATAGACATCTGTTTGGCTTATTCAAATAGCCAGGAACAAGACAGTAGCCACATTGACTAATGCATTGTACTATGAATGGAGCGAAGTTAAGGCCTCCTTATCTTTATTAGTTACCTGTAACATTAGCTACATCATTCATTAATAAACATATTGTTAAGGTCAATATAGACTAAAAACCATAATAAATTATGCTATTCATTTTCTAAATCATCAGCTTTCGGGGCCATCCCCATAAATTTTAAAATCAAACCTACACACTTGCCTTTAATACTTTTAATGAATACTCTTTTCATTAATAATTTAAAATTAAACAGAATTTAATGGTCTAATAAGGTGCATGCTCTTGACCTTACATTTGCCCAGAAAACATCTATGGCAGCTGAGCAAATGTGAGCATACATAACAGCTATCAAACTTCTTCTCTTACTCCTTCCTGGAAAAAAAGAAAAGAAATTGACGGGTTTGAGATATAAAAGGAATTAAACACCAGCTGAGAGCGAGTGGAACTTAAAGTGATAAGTCAGAGAGAGCTGTTATCACGCTAGTGTTCCCACTTGCTTCAAAACCTCATCTCCACTCGACCGCTGAATCTCAAATATTTATTACTGAAATACAATAAAGATATGCATTCATATATGCATTCTGCACAGCACTAAATAAGAACATATTTTCAATTAAGAGTCAAAAAGATTAAATGTGCCCAACTAGTCATATAACTGTGCTTAAAGTTGACACAGCAAAGCTATTCAGAAGTCTTTGAGGTAAAATATATTTTGAAAAGACATTTTATTTTATCTTAGAATGGTATTATAGATGTGTCACTAGGGTTGCCACCTGTCCCATGAAATACGGAATCGTCCCGTAGGTAAAAGGATTTCAAATCAATATGGGTATGCGATTTGTCCCGTATTTTGCATAGGCCCACGCATAGATGAAAAAACACAATGATTTTGCAGTGTGGCGAATACTAGCAAATATAAAGAAACCAATTTCACAATAAGTAGAGAAGCTCATTTGCGCATGATTGCATTTTAGCGGCTTTGTTTCCTTAGCGACGGAGTCTCAAGAACATGCACTGTAAATCTGCATGTTTTTTTAAATCATGTCGAGCCCTTTGAATGGAAGAGGCTCTTATAGATCTGAATAGGAAAAAAAGGTTATTCAATGGGCCTGTCCAGTAACTCACGACGAACGTAAGGCTGCACACATTTTAGTTCTCAGACTGTCTGGCTTATAGCAGCATGCGGTGAAAGACACATCCATGCTTCTAAAGGCATAGTCCTATTGTTTTTTTTATTTGGACAATATATTAATATGATATTCCATACATTATCAGAGGTTGGCAGACAGAATTATTATATTTTTTAGACATTAGACAGACAGATTAATTAATAGATCATAGCCTAATTAAAGTTATTATTAATTTAGCATTTAGGGTAAATGTACTTATTAAGCTCAAGTACCCATTAAGCACACTACTATCTTTGAGCTCAGATCATAAAAAGAACAAATATATATTTTTAATCTCTGATGTCTTAACCAATTGATGTGTTTGTTACTATATACCTCCTGTAATTTCAAGCTAATCAGACCATTGCACACAGCATATGGGTATCTGTCTGGTGGCCATATTGAAAGCTGCCTGAAAACCTGAAAACCAAAAGAGGAGCCCCTTAAATGGCATTTTGTAGATGTCTAAGCCTTTATTTTGGATAAGTAGAACTTCTTACTGGAAAATTCAGAGATTAATTTTTGATTAAGAGTTTAGACTTTTGCATATTATAACCTGGAACCTGGATGTGGGAAATAATTACAGTTAGATCCAAAAGATTTTAGCAACATTGTTCTGTAGCATCTGAACTTTGTTACCTTACTAGCTGTATAAGATTGTGTGCTACACTAATAAATTACTTCACAGGCATTACTGGCTTGTACTTTTAATCCATTATATTATACATTTACAGTTTATTGATGTTCTGTGGTTTTACACTGGTGTAATTTTTAAAGACTTCATATTATTGTAAGGTGAGCTTAAAGGGTGCACTACTATGAAAATCACAGCTTCAGTGTGACATCAATAAGAAAAAGTATTATTTCATTGATATTTTCAATAAAAGCTGTTCATATTAAAATATTTATGAATTTAATACATGACCTAGATTATTTATTTAGCAAAATTGTTAATTAAATTAAATTTAACTGAATAATATTTATTAATAAAAATGTTTGCTGTTCCAGTTAAGCTCAGTGTGCTCTCTTTAAGCTCATCCACATTGAACATCTATGTAAATACTTCATGAACAGACTTTAAATATTAACTGATGGTTGTCACTTCACGTTAATCTTTATAAAATGATTCTTTAAAAATGTTGTTTAAAATAAACATGTTGTGAGCTTAATGGCAACAGGGGTGTGCTTAAAGGGTACAAGCATGTACCCATTATGCACAGACAGACTTTTTACATTTAATGATGTACATCTTAACTGAAATGCTTTTGTCATTTAAAACCAATACCATGTGCAGTAAAATGTCTCAATAGGTACGTTTACCCAAAGCTATATTAATCATTCATAAATAATCCTCTCATATACAGTTTATGACATTAAAAAATATATTTAGATAGAAATTGTGTAAATAATTACATAATAATGTAGTCATAATTTAAGAAACATTATTTAAGATTATTTCAGAGTTATCAAAAAAGTGATTACTGGTTCAGAATGACCTGAGGCCTAGTTCACTTAAAAATGCAAATGCTGTCATAATTTACTCACCCTCAAGTTGTTCCAAACCTGTACAAATAAATGTCTTTGTTCTGTTGAACACATAGGAAAATATTATTGTAAGACTGTAAGATGCCGGGACATCTGGACTAAGGAACGACTACTCCCAAGAAAAAAAAGGGTGTTTCGGGAAATTCTCTCTCTTGTGAAACTGGCATCCCCACCCGGGGCTTAATTTCCATTTCACCCCCTCACTCTCATCTCTCCTCTCCACATGTTAAAATTCACTCAAAATCTATATGGGTTATTGTGAACAAGTACTATACAATATTTTACATGATTGTAATCATTTGAAACGTCTCAGTGTTACTGATACAAAGGTCTCATTCCCACAAAAGTAAACTAAAAGTTAACAAAAGGTTTTAAGAATTTAGAGATATTTAACTCTGCCAATTGGTATTTTATGCATGTTACCTCCTGTCCTCAATAAGGTGTAAATTACAAGTCTACAGGATTAATGCAAATTCCCATTGTGAACTCATGTTTACATTTGAAAGGGGTTTCTGTCTTGGCCTGAGTATTTATAGAGATGTTGCAGGAGGGTCAGGGCACGATCATTTACTCAGGTCAGCCCGTAATGATGAGCGTCTTCTTGTTGGCTAGTAAACCTAATGGGTTTTCCGTTCTTAGACCAATCTAAATAGGGTTAGCCTCAACTACTGATTATTGTAATATTATTCTATTTGCGTGTGGGAAACCATGGCATGATTAAGTTATACCATTAGAGGAAGTTCAGTTGGTCTCTTGGTTCTATGGTAATGTTCATGGCCTCTGGTTAGATATAGTCTTGCATTAATTAAGTGAGTTCAGATCTATGGGGACTGAATAAGATATTCTAGAATGAGCAACATGGAGAATGGCCGTCTAGGATATCAGTTAATTGCCTCTAATGACCAAGACTGATGAGTTTATGATAAAGAGATCGTAAACCCGGCCGGTGCCTGACTCCGGGATCTGGATGAACTGGTGCAGGATCCGGATGAACTGGTATAATTTCAACAAAGAGTTAAACAGAATAATCAGATGTGTAGTTAAACTATTATACAAATAACCAATCGGCATTCTAACTTAAATTTGAGGTTATGATAAAATGGAGTCAGATAAAAGTACATTGGAATTAAATTACTTTGCTCCGCTGAAAAGACTGAACGCGCAGAAACTTCACCCGCCTATCGGAAGCCATCGTTGGGATGATTGGGTGGGCCTTACATTGTGAAGAATGTGGGAAACTTACCAGTTCTAGGGCACCATTGACTTCCATAGTATTTATTACTATGGAAGTCAATGATGCTCTTAAGCAGCCTGGTTATAAACTTCCTTCAAAATCTTCAACAGAATAAAGAACTTTATACGGGTTTGGAACTTGAGGGGAGTAAATTATGATAGAATTTAAATTTTTGGATGAACTATCTCTTTAAGGCACACAACCCTTTGTGACAGTGATCTTAAACTAATAAAATTCTTATTATGAGGTGTAAAAGATCTTCCCAGACCACTTCATAGTGTGAGTTTCATCAAACGCCCTACTTGCACAAAAATTTGCAGATTAAGAACACCAACATTGACTGATGAGCTAAATCAATGCATGTTCTCTAACCATTCAGTCAACTGGTCTGACCTTGGATACACACACATGCACACACACAGTAAGATGATGGTTTTTAGAATTCATCTCACAGAATTCATCTATTTACACCACCCTGTGCTGGATAAATTCTTCAATTCTATGATCGCTTCAGCATGAACTGTTCAGGAGGTCATATGTCTCTCCAGTGCAAGGATTGGAAGGGGTCTGTGACAGACTGTTAAGCTGTTTTTACAGATGATCAGAGGCAGACGCTCCTTTGTTTGTGTGAATGGTGCTAGCTCAGAATGAACCAGAGAATAGAAAGAGATGTAGAAAGAGAGTGACTCACCGTCCATATCCAGTCTTTGCATGATAATAGCCAGCTCCACCTCACTGGGCATGTACCCCAGAGAGCGCATGGCCATACCCAGCTCCTGCTTCGAGATGAATCCATTCCCATCCCTGTCTAAAACTCGGAATGCCTCACGAATCTCTGCATAGAGAAATAGAGAAACAAGACCAAACCAAAATGTATTAAAAATGTGCAAAACAGTAAACACAAATAACTCAATTGACATTCATAATTCAAGTGAATCAACTGAATGAATGCATGTCATCAGTGAGCAGTAGACTGTATGTATTATATAATGCATGCTTTTCTCAGCAGTAACACAGTCCTATCGCACAAACAGCAGACATACTAAATGCAGCTCATTTTGTTTTCAAAGGCGCATTTTTAGTGTGCTGTGACTGAATGTTTATCCACCGTTTCAAAGGGCATCAGTGCTGGTTTTTCAGTTCGGCTCGGGTTAAGTAACCCACACCAAGTCGCAAACGGCAAACACAAAAATAACAAGCGTATCTCAGATCATTTCTGTGGAGTATTACACTTTTTTCTGCCGTCTTAAAGACCCATCTTAGTGTTATTCTGGGATAAAGAGGCAGAGGTTCTGTGTACCTTGTAATATGCTGAACTGAGCACTTCCTGCATTTCACTCTGTGTGTTTTTTCACTGCTTTAGATAAAATATCCTTAAGCCTCACTGTAGTGGCCTTTGCTATGTTTCATTGGTTTCATTTGAAACGGGCCTTGCAACAGAATGGACCCCGTATGCTTGCACTCAAAAAAGAGCCTCCCCCCACCATCACGGAAATTAACGGGGTTTAGGGCAAACATGCCGCCAAAATTAATTAAAAGGCCCCCCAAAAATCACGATATAGGGCAAAAATGTCCCTGTATGAGTTCTTGTTTTTAATATTTACAGGATATAGTGTGCTGTTTTCCCGAATATCAGCACGATTGCAAATGTGAAAGCCGACTGATTTTACACAACAGTTCAATAAACAATAAGTTAATGTTAGGTGACTTTTATTTTAGACTTAGAATCTGAATTATTCAGAATAACTTCCAGTAGGCCACCACCTACTGGAAGTTTAAGTGTCTTTTATGTATCGCCTTTGGCTGATAAAATCATACCTGTAGTTCACCGTGCCAGGACCACCATGCAGCCCTCCAACTGTATTTTTCTATAAGGAATTTTGGCTGTAATGTTGCGCACTATGAAGAAGATAATCAAACCAACAGACTTTAATAACACTATTCAGGAAACGCAGTAGAACACAGGAGATTTAGCAAACAACTACGATAAATTTATATAAACTTTTTGGTCGTTCATTTGCACGACAACAGCTTTTTGTGGGCCTGAAAACGTAATCATTTGAAAATGGGTTTCAAAGTTCAAAAGTTTTGTATATGATGCCTTTACTGTCTCCATGTAAACAACAAAAATGGGAATTTGTGAAAATGGCGATGTTATGCACATGCGCATTACATGTTCATGCATGCGTATTACGTGTTTGCGGGGTGTTTCTTGACAAAATGGCATTGCCAAGTCAGCCTTTTTAATCATTTTCGCAGATCTGTTTGAACGGGGATAATTCTGTTTTTAATACATTGTTGTACCTAAGACAATGCAGAACAATAAACAGAGGAAACTAATCAACAGGTGAACATAATCAGTAACTAAATGAGCTAAGTAGCAAACAGAACTAAGACAAGAGAAAATAAAACCAAAATCGCCCTTTAAATAGGGCACTTTTTGAAGGGACAGCCATTTGTAGTGGTGTCCGAAACCATAGTGGACATTATCATGTGCACTCATTCAATTCCACATTGCACAGGAATAACGAGTGTACAACCGATGTATGCTCAATGGCTAGAAAATACCCATAAAGCACTGAGAGAGTCACTGAGAGAGTCGTGCTTAAGTCCCATGTCTGACCAGAACATGACGCAGCTGAATCATCCATCCATCCATTTTACAAACCTGTGGTCCAATGTGATCACAGTGTAATATCATACAGGTATACATTCCTTTTTAATTTTTTTAATTGTTTAATTAAGGGTTACACATGATTGTGTCCTGGCAGAGTTCAAGGTAAATCTTTTCATTACTTTTAAATGATAATTAAACAGCAAGCAGAAACTATGCAGCCCTTCTGGTGCACTCAGTGTCCAAATTCACTCACTTGTTTTCATTCACTCCTTCAAGTGGACTACAGGTCCTTCTTAAAAAAAAATTGCATATTGTGATAAAAGTTCATTATTTTCCATAATGTAATGATAAAATAAAAATTTCATATATTTTAGATTCATTGCACACCAACTGAAATATTTCAGGTCTTTTATTGTTTTAATACAGATGATTTTGGCATACAGCTCATGAAAACCCAAAAAATCTCAAAAAATTTGCATATTTCATCCGACCAATAAAAGAAAAGTGTTTTTAATACAAAAAAAAGTCAACCTTCAAATAATTATGTTCAGTTATGCACTCAATACTTGGTGGGGCATCCTTTTGCAGAAATGACTGCTTCAATGTGGCATAACATGGAGGCAATCAGCCTGTGGCACTGCTGAGGTGTTATGGGGGCCCAGGATGCTTCAATAGCGGCCTTAAGCTCATCCAGAGTGTTGGGTCTTGCGTCTCTCAACTTTCTCTTCACAATATCCCACAGATTCTCTATGGGGTTCAGGTCAGGGGAGTTGGCAGGCCAATTGAGCACAGTAATACCATGGTCAGTAAACCATTTACCAGTGGTTTTGGCACTGTGAGCAGGTGCCAGGTCGTGCTGAAAAACGAAATCTTCATCTCCATAAAGCTTTTCAACAGATGGAAGCATGAAGTGCTCCAAAATCTCCTGATAGCTAGCTGCATTGACCCTGCCCTTGATAAAACACAGTGGACCAACACCAGCAGCTGACATGGCACCCCAGACCATCACTGACTGTGGGTACTTGACACTGGACTTCAGGCATTTTGGCATGTCCTTCTCCCCAGTCTTCCTCCAGACTCTCAGCAACTTGATTTCCAAATGACATGCAAAATTTGAGCGACAGTCCAGTGCTGCTTCTCTGTAGCCCAGGTCAGGCGCTTCTGCCGCTGTTTCTGGTTCAAAAGTGGCTTGACCTAGGGAATGCGGCACCTGTAGCCCATTTCCTGCACACGCCTGTGCACGGTGGCTCTGGATGTTTCTACTCCAGACTCAGTCCACTGCTTCCGCAGGTCCCCCAAGGTCTGGAATCGGTCCTTCTCCACAATCTTCCTCAGGTTCCGGTCACCTCTTCTCGTTGTGCAGCGTTTTTTGCCACACTTTTTCCTTACCACAGACTTCGCACTGAGGTGCCTTGATACAGCACTCCGGGAACAGCCTATTCGTCAAGAAATTTCTTTCTGTGTCTTACCCTCGCGCTTGAGGGTGTCAATGATGGCCTTCTGGACAGCAGTCAGGTCGGCAGTCTTACCCATGATTGCGGTTTTGAGTAATGAACCAGAGTGGGAGTTTTAAAAGCCTCAGGAATCTTTTGCAGGTGTTTAGAGTTAATTAGTTGATTCAGATGATTAGATTAATAGCTCGTTTAGAGAACCTTTTCATGATATGCTAATTTTTTGGCAACAGTGAAACTGAACAGAATTAAACATAACCCTGACAATTAAGACTTTTCTGAAAAGTACATAAAAATTGGGAATTCATGAATATTAAGCGGTTTTATTTAAAACCTATTATTTTACAATTGGTATTTTTAAACATAAACCATTGGGGGTCTCTGGGACCCCAAACGTTAAGTAACGTAAACATGTAGGTTAATTCCTCTGCCAATCCTCTCCACTCTTTCCTACAAGGCTATTTGTCTATGAATTCATGACATTTAACATCTTTTCTGTCAGGACCATTATCGTCAAAGATGATTGACAATTAGCATACAGTTTGGATTGGCGGTATGGTTCTGTTCTGGGCAAGAACTCCCTGCGCATCCATGCAGCCCAGAGCAGCAATAACCCCTATAGGGTAAACAGAACAGAACCAACATAATGTAGCAGATATCATTAATATTTAAAGTACAAAATAATTCAAGAATTTAGTTTGATTCAAGGGGAATAAGAATATCAAATCCTGACTGATGAGAGGAGGAGCTGGGGATGGAGGAGGGTAAATGAGCTCTGGAGAAACGCGATAGCAGCTGCTGATAGGACTGAAGAGCTTATATATGTATGCTGTGATAGACGTCATATTCCTATAGGTAGACGTGATCAGCTGACAGACAGCTGATGGGAGTTTGACTAATGTGACCCGCCAGAACTGACGCTACACTTGATTTCCTTCATTACTTGCAACTTAGTACAAGATTTATACAAATGTCCAAAGGTTCTAGATTTCATTCAATATGAGTTAACTGATGAGTTGATGCAGGAAGTGGCTCATTATTTAACATGTTCCCCTTTGTCTCCCTTAAGAGTTTATTTACTTTTTGCAAGAGCAGACCTCATCTGAACTTCCACTTCCACTTCTTACCCTTCATCTTATGAATGTGAAACCTCCCATTGTGGACATCCCTCAATTCCTGGTCTGTCAAAACAATCATTTTCAAAGGAGGCTTTAATTCCATCTGAGAGTTTCACAGCTCAAAAATCTCTTTAAATCAACCACTGTATTGTCAACACCCACAAACCCACCAGTCAGACAGATTTTCTTCTTGTGTGCCCTAAGGCAGTGCCTTAACACATGACTGGCAAGACAGATGAGGAAGTGAAACTTACAGTTGCATTAGACTATAGTGGGGAAGAAACTGTAATAGGTTTGTAATGTTTATCAGAAGGCATGAACCCTGGGGTTCATTTGATTAGCTTTATTAAGTAGCACTGAATGACCACATTAAAAACAGTGAGGAAGTACCGGTAGTTCGAAATGAATCATTATCAGAAACAACATGCAGTTATTATTCTGTAGAATACATATTTTTTTATCCCTATAAAACAGCAGTTAATAATGTTGAGGGGCAGTCAAACTTAAAAAAAAACACCCCTAAAGCCATGCTACAGGTTTGTGTGTGGGGGAAAAAACAAAGTTATAATCTTCTTTAAGTTATACTCTTCCCTAGCCTGGATGCCAGCCGAATTTAGCCCCGCCCACAACATTTTTTGCTCGGGCAATTCGGTCTGGACTCGATCCATAGAGGAATAATTATGCCCGAACAGAAACTGTTCGGACCAATGAAATTCTCAGGGCGGGCTTTAGACGACGATGGACAGATGATAAACAGTAACGTAATCATCCACGTCATCAAAGGCACTTGGGTTACTTGGGCACTAAACTGAGAACTTGTTCCTATATGCATTCACCTTCACTACTTCTCTTAGAAACGATGATCGTGTTGGTAAGTACTCTGTGTATCCTTAAATTCTTTTTTTACAACACTGGCAAAGATCATTTACACTCATCTTTTTCTTCTAACGTTACTTAATCCAGCGCGCGTGCAGACAGGGTTGCCACGTTTTTTTGCAATGGCACGCCATTGCTACTCAAAAATATAGACCAAAACAATCCCAATAGCTTTCCGGGGTGTTCTCCGGAAAAAAAAGGCATTTGGTTGGCAAAATATGTTATTTGGCTACATATCCAACCCGCGGACATGGAGAACAAGCCGCGGGAAAAACACAGACTTGGCAACACAGTGCAGTTGAGTTCTTTTGACATTTGACAACTAACGTTACGCGTCGCTCCGTTGCTCTGATTGGTTGTGGGTCTACCCAATTGAGGTCTTTCCTGGTTCGGGTGAAACACGCCCCATAATCAAAGCCCAATGGAGCGGTATCAGACTCATATTCTGACTAGAATTGAGTATGACCACGTCAGGCTAACTCTTCCTCTGATGAAACTGAAATCTATGTTCACATTCAGATTCAAAAATGTACCAGATGCCTCGTGCCAAGATATGACATCACTGATGCCAAAATGACATTTGGTTCTTCCATGTGTCATAGCCAAAATTCATGTTATAAATATGCAGAATGGTCTTTACAAAACAACCTACACTAAGGTGTTTTACACAAAACTATTGACCAGATTTTCCTTGTGTGTTTAATAATAACAGGATATTGGTTTGAAATTAAGCAGAAAAAAGTTCAGAATTGAACATTCAGAACTGAGACAAATAGTAGCCATCCAAACAAAACACACACACTCACCACCAAGCTCTTCTGTGGAGATGTTGGCAAGCTGTTCCTCACTGGTTTCAGAGAGAGAGGTGCTCAGGAAGTTGTCTGTGTAGAGCAGCCCTGCTCTCACATGGTGAAAAGGCATCTTCACCCTTCAAAGGAACAACAAACAACTGAGATGAATCGATGAACACGCAACCACTGTGCCTGCAGCCTCAACGAAGCCTCCAAAAGTGAGTAATGATCTTATGTCTGTTGCTGAAAGAAAGTGACTAGACCTGTAATGAATGATGGAGCGCAAGCGAACATGTTCCTTAGTGTATAATACACAGCGGTGTGAAGGGAACATTCATTTACAATTACAAGTATGTTCAATCAAGTTCATTTTTAAAGATAGCATTCAAATACAGAAATGCCCATACACAATGTACACACACTTTATATTAGCATTTATGTAAGCTTGTGGAAAAGCTACTTGTGATGAACTTTGATTCATTCAATTTCTATTTACCACCATGTTTTTATAGAGGTTGTGTATTATAAAAGTTTAGAAAACAGATTTAGGTAACAGATTTTAGCGATTTATTACAGGTATATTGCACTTATATTTCAGTTAACGAAATACATTTTTAACAGTAAATTTAGGAACAGTCTGTAAAATATAAAAGTGATGCTACCATATTTTTATTAGCCTGGATGCCAGCCGAACCAACATTTGAGGTCGGGCAGTTCGGTTTTTGACTTGATCCGTTGTGGAGTAACTATGCCTGAACAGAGTTTGTACAGAGTTTGAACAGTTTGTTCGGACCAATCAAATTGTCAGGGCGGGCTTTATACAATGATGGACAGATGACGCAACATAATCATCCACGTCACCAAAGAGCCCTTGGGTTGAATTTGTTCTAATCCTAAACGGAGAACTTGTCCGTATATGCATTCACATTTACTATTTCTCTCAAAAATGATGATCGTGTTAGTAAATACTCTGTGTATCCTTAAATTATTTTTTACAACATCTGTAAAGATCGTTTACACTCATCTTCTACTTCTTCCAGCATGCGTGCAGTTAAGTTCTGTTGACAACTATGCTAGTGATGCGTTGTTCATGAACAATTCAGTCTTTTTGAAATAATCTTAAATATGACTTGGGAACAGCGAGTTGTCTCAGAGAGTGATTTGTTTATTTTGTGTTGACCGTGCATGTGCTACAGGCCATTAGTTCTGTAAAGGATCTTCTGCACTCAGCCTATGGGGCTGTGAAAACGAATTACTTGAACCCGAAGCCTTGAGAGGTGAACTAATCAATTCTGTTTTTGGGACATGGATTGCTTATAGGGCTGTCACGACCCAGATCAGACACTGATGACGGAACTAACGACTCAAACCCAAAGACAGGAGAGGTGTAGCATTACTAATCTTTCCAGAGAACAGACGTGATTAAATGTGAATTGACAAAAGAAAGAACGACTCGGATTTAGAAGTGAGGTTAGCTAACAGACTGCATAGCCTGAAGACCCAGCTAAGCAATTAATGAATAATTTCTTAAAGTTTGGCCTTGGCAGCATTAGCTTATAATTTATTTTTTATTCCAAATGTGATCAATGTTTGCATAAGTACTAGATGTGTAGGTGAATTTAACATGTGACATTTGAATTATATTCTGCTGAAATGAACGAAATGACTTGAAAAAAATGTGTTAATTTAGCTGAATCCAAACTTCCCATTTCTATGCGTGGCTCAACATAAGTCATTTACTCAGTAGCTCTGGTTGGTTGTGGGTCTATCCAATTGAGGTCTTTCCTAGTTCGGTTGAAACACGCCCCATTAATCACAGCTCAATGGAGCGGTATCAGACTCATATTCTGACTAGAATTGAGTATGACCACGTCAGGCTATATTTTTATGGTAAAGATAGCAAAATTCTGATGGTAAAGCTGCCTTTTTAATGTAAATTTCACATATGTACTATTTTGAATATTTTTAAAAGAAGTCTCTTATTTTCATTAAACCTGCATTTATTTATTAAATATTATTGAAAAATAATATTTATTAAATATTATTTATTAAGTACAGAAAAAACTAATATTGTGAAATATTATTACAATTTAAAAGAATGGTTTTCGATTTTTCAATATAGTTAAAAAAAAATTATTTCTATGATGCGAAGCTGGATTTTCAGCATCATTACTCCAGTCTTCAGTGTCACATGATCCTTCAGAAATCATTCTAATATGCTGATTTGATACTCAGTTCTTAAGTTGGAAACAGTTGTGCTGCTTAATTTTTTTCTGGAACCTGTGATACTTTTTTCAGGAATCATTGATGAATAAAAAGGTTAAAAAATACTTTTCTAACAATACAAATCTTTACTATCACTTTAAAAAAAAAATCTATTTAGCATATACATGCTGAATAAAAATATTAATTTATTTTAAAAAAAGAAAGAAAAAATATGAATGATGAGCATAAGAAACTTCTTTTAAAAACATTGAAAATAGTAATGTTTCCAAACTTTTGACCAGTATATATTTATATTTTTTATAATTTCATTATTGTCAGGATTATGTTCTGTTTATTGAGTTTGGTTCTGCCATTCTAAGTTGACCGAATTTCAAGAAACTCTAAAAGAGAGTTTCATTCATTTCACCTGTTGCTGATAAATTAACTTGTTAGTTCCATTGTTTAGTCTGCATACACTTTGTTCCATTCTTTGTTCTGGCTCGTCGATGTCAAGTGGATTTAATAAAGACATTGTGTTTAGATATTCTCCCTTGTCAAGTATTTTTTTACCATCAGAACTTTACCATAAAAAATATGGTAGCAACATTTTGACATTTTATAGATTGTACATAAATTTACGGTTAAAAATTTAATGAATTGAAATATAAGTAAACAATGTACCAAAGTCTTAAGAGGACTAAAAAATATGCACAAAATATTTTTGAGCCCTCATTTATATCAATCAATTAATTTTTAATTAATATATATTTGAATTAAATTGAAGCATTTTTTTCTAGCGCCCCACACTGTATGTGTGTACGAGGACTCATTTGTTCAAGCCATTGATTTTTTTCCCCCATGAGCACAATAGGGCTTTTATTTAGTAAAACAATGACAGTACCAAGGTAGATAAATTGCCCATATAATTTAGTGGCACAATTGTTTATGTACTGAAACTGTGGATTTTTTTCTAGCAGCCTGCCAAAAGATGAAACATTGTCCACATGATTTAGGTTTTTATTTTGTTTTTGATTCACTGTCAACACATCGAGCAAAGGCTTAAACGTGTCTCGAGTGTTTGGTCTGTTTTAATCATTTCAGTCCCTGTGATGCTGTTAAAATGAAGCACTGTCCCTTTTGTAAATCTATTGAAACATCTAAAACACCAGAACGCACAAATCTTACGCTTTTCTAAAGTTATAACAGGGAATCCTCTGAGACACAAAGAGCCTCTGTCAAGAGAGTTTAATGTAAATTGAGAGTAAATTACGAGGAGGTGACAGAGGAGTCGAAGCAGCTAATCTGTGGTGATGCTCACCAAGGACGAACCCTAGCTGTACAATTGGGTTCTGTACTACTGTAATTACCATAGATATTAACAGGGCTTTAGCTAAAGGCAGCTTTGGGCATAGTTTGATTGATACTAGGCTCAGCTAAGGGCAGAATACAAATGAATATTTTAAAAAGCCACTGATGAGTCATTTGGGTGACTTTTAAAACTTGACCTGTATATTGGATTTCAACATACACTACAATTCCAAAAGTTTGGAATCAGTAATTAATACTTTCATTCATTAAGGATGCATACAATTAATCAAAGGATTAATTAAGGTTCACGTGACACAGAAGACTGGAGTAATGATGCTGAAAATTCAGCTACTTACATTTAAAATATGTGACCCTTGTCCACAAAACTATAGTCATAAGGGACATTTTTTTATGAGATTTATACATATTTATACAAGCTGAATAAATAAACTTTCCATTGATGTGTATAAATTGTCAAAATAAAGTCCTTAGCAATGCATTTTACTTATAATAACACATTTTAAATATAGTGGGTATGGAAAGTATTCAGACCCCCTTAAATTTTTCAAATTTTTTATATTGCAGGCATTTGCTAAAATCATTTAAGTCATTTTTTTTCTCATTAATGTACACACAGCACCCCATATTGACAGAAAAACACAGAATTGTTGCAGATTTATTAAAAAAGAAAAACCGAAATATCACATGGTCCTAAGTATTCAGACCCTTTGCTCAGTATTTAGTAGAAGCACCCTTTTGATCTAATACAGCCATGAGTCTTTTTGGGAAAGATGCAAAAATTTTCACACCTGGATTTGGGGATCCTCTGCCATTCCTCCTTGCAGATCCTCTCCAGTTCTGTCAGGTTGGATGGTAAACGTTGGTGGACAGCCATTTTCAAGTCTCTCCAGAGATGCTCAATTGGGTTTAAGTCAGGGCTCTGGCTGGGCCATTCAAGAACAGTCACGGAGTTGTTATGAAGCCACTCCTTTGTTATTTTAGCTGTGTGCTTAGGGTTATTTTCTTTTTGGAAGGTGAACCTTCGGACAAGTCTGAGGTCTTGAGCACTCTGGAGAAGGTTTTCGTCCAGGATATCCCTGTACTTGGCCGCATTCATTTTTCCCTCAATTGCAACCAGTCGTCCTGTCCCTGCAGCTGAAAAACACCCCACAGCATGATGCTGCCACCACCATGCTTCACTGTTGAGACTGTAATGGACAGGTGATGAGCAGTGTCTGGTTTTCTCCACACATACCGCTTAAAATTAAGGCCAACAAGTTCTATCTTGGTCTCATCAGACCAGAGAATCTTATCTCTCACCATCCTGGAGACCTTCAGGTGTTTTTTTTAGCAAACTCCATGCAGGCTTTCATGTGTCTTGCACTGAGGAGAGGCTTCCGTCGGGCCACTCTGCCATAAAGCCCCGACTGGTGGAAGGTTGTAGTGATGGTTGTCTTTTTACAACTTTCTCCCATCTCCCGACTGCATCTCTGGAGCTCAGCCACAGTAATCTTTGGGTTCTTCTTTACCTCTCTCACCAAGGCTCTTCTCTCCCGATAGCTCAATTTGGGCGGCCAGTCAGCTCTAGGAAGGGTTCTGGTCATCCCAAACGTCTTCCATTTAAGGATTATGGAGGCCACTGTGCTCTTAGGAAACTTAAGTGCAGCAGAATTTTTTTGTAACCATTGCCAGATCTGTGCCTTGCCACAATTCTGTCTCTGAGCTCTTCAGGCAGTTCCTTTGACCTTATGATTCTCATTTGCTCTGAAATGCACTGTGAGCTGTAAGGTCTTATATAGACAGGTGTGTGGCTCTCCTAGTCTAATCAGTATAATCAAACACAGCTGGATTCAAATGAAGGTGTAGAGCCATCTCAAGGATGATCAGCAGAAATGGACAGCACATGAGTTAAATATATGAGTGTCACAGCAAAGGGTCTGAATATTTAGGACCATGTGATATTTCAGTTTTTCTTTTTTAATAAATCTGCAACAATTCTGTGTTTTTCTGTCAATATGGGGTGCTGTGTGTACATTAATGAGAAAAAAAATGAACTTAAATGATTTTAGCAAATGCTTGCAATATAACAAAGAGTGAAAAATTTAAGGGGTCTGAATACTTTCCGTACCCACTGTACATTTGTGGTAGGACATTTACAAAATAATCTTATGGAACATGATCTTTACTTAATATCCTAATTGATTTTTGGCATAAAAGAAAAATCTATCATTTTGACACACAATGTATTGTTGGCTATTGCCACAAATATACCTGTGCGACTTATGACTGGTTTGTGTTCCAGGGTCACATATTTAAATAGAAAACAGTTGTTTCGCAATACATTTTTACACATATTTTTATTTTACAAATGTTCTGTATTTTTTATCAAATATGTCTTGTTGAGCATAGGAGACTTCTTTCAAAAACAAAAATCTTACAGAACTTTACCTGAAGCTCAATATAAATGCACAGTAGAAGTAAATGGTATATTTAACAATGTATTTTCGAAAAAACAACATAAAGTAATTTGGAAAATGTTGTCAGTTCAAAAAACCCTCAATCTCTTGGCATTTTCTTGCTAAAACATGCAAATTACAAAATAACCAAGGCCGGATTGTACTGTATGTTGTTGCTTTGGTAACGGATTCTGAAGTACATTATTCTGAGGTTGCAAGAGTAACCTTGACAAACATTCTATTCTAAAGTTTTTTTAAATCCTAATCTAACCCATTTCTAATTCACAGGCAGTGTGTGAATGCTGATGCAAATTGATATTGAGTGAAACTGCCATCACATTAAGCCTTTAGTGTGACAAGGACTGTTCATCTAATAGTTCATCAAAAGAAATGAGTAATAGTGAGATACTGAAAGGAAGTGACAGCCATTGTTGGCATGATAAATAACACATGATGCAATATTAATGGATTCTTCCCAGACACCTTTTAACTGGTCTAACTCATGGGATCTCATGGGGCCGACACACTGGCGGTACCGGAAAAGGTGTGAGGTTTTCACATGTCGTGAGTAGCAGGTGCTATCTTGGCTTTTTGGTTTTGCACATCTGCTCCTGGCTCTGTTCCAGACCTCTTAAAGAGGGTTCATTGGCATTTTGGTGACAGACACCGCACCTACCTAGGACACATGTTAGCCAGGTCATTAAACAACCGCAAACAGAAACACATGGGACAGTCACAGTGATGATAATGAGCCACAACAAGAATACACCTTCTCAAGGTCAACTGTTGTACTCGTCCTCAAAGCAATAAAAGAGATTCAGTGTAACAAATAGTTCAGGAGTCAAAGACACAGAATGGCATCTAAGACACAATTATACAACCTTCACAAGGTCACTGAGAATGCAGATGGAAGCTGATTTGGACTGAAATGTGAAAATGTAATGTTTAGCCCGCAAATGCCAGGTACATTTATAGAATTTATAGAGATAGAAAGGGAGGGAAAGATCTGACATTGTGAAGTTGCATCAGAGAAATGTCAGAGTTTCTCCAGGGACCCTTTGCATGCACTTAAGTCAACACTCAGTGTCCATATAACAGCCACATCAAAAATACAGTTTAACCCTTCCATCATAGTTCAAAAACCTTTTCTCAACATAAAACATTTGTATATGAATTGAAGGATACTTCAAGAGATAATGAAAATAAATAAAGCAGAATAATGCACCAAGAAGCATGTAAGATATTCTTAGAATGACAACTGCATTATAAGATCCTGATAATGACATGTCATGCACTTAAAAAAAAAAAAAAACTGGAATTGTGCAGCGTGAGATCTGTATCGGTTATCTCTTTCTATCTGCTCAGCCCATGAAAAATAACATCCTTTGAAACCTAATGTAGTCGGGTTGATTTTTTTATTGTCTTGAATAAATACACCAGTGTTAACATATGAAGCATTTTTAGGTACTTGACAGAAACACTTCATAGAAAAAATATTCATTATCAAGGTCGAAGGAAAAAAGCAATATTATTGAAATATCAACTCAATCACCATCTTTCAACAGATGTCAAATATTCAAAAAGCTACAGGTTCGGTTTTTATTTTTTATTGCTTGTTTGGTGTGTGTGAAAACAAGCTCTCCCTGACACTCAGTTATGATTCAAATACACCAGGGATGAACCGAGCTTTCACACAGTGCCAGTTCACCATCTGCACAGAAAACTTCACTCGCCTCATTACCAGCCAAAAAGCCTCTGATCAAGAGCAAAACTCCCCTTGTATTTAAGAAAACATCGTACTCGATTTAATGCATTAAAGGGATTTTTTTCCTCTACTCTCCGTCTGTTAACCTATAAAAGCAAAACGCCTCGCGGTTACCTCCACGGATCAAGCGAATCCTCTGAGTGACTCTCTTCTTCGGCTCCATTAGTTGGAGACGGACCGGACACATCCACCATGCGCAAAGGCAATTCTAAACAATACTTTTCCGGTATTGGGAATGTCTATATCAAGGCATTTCACGCTGACGTCGCCGCACAACTCAAGCTAAATCACTGCCGCTTGCGTTCCCACGGACAGCTCAGAGTGCGGGCTTGTATCCTCCTATTCCCTCGCCCCTGGAGACTGGAGTGACAAGCCATAACTCACATGGGCCATACATCACTAGTCCTTCAAATATCACCTTGCTCTTACCGTGAATGAACGTCTCGGGCCACCACAACCATTTAAACAGATTAGAATACGTGGGTGGCATTTTATTGTAAACATTTGATATTTTAATTGTAGTCACACAAAGCATGAAACGGTTGCATCCAGCAAATTGGCCAATCAGAATCAAGTATTCCAAAAAGCCGTGTAGGCTAATAAAGTTTTATAGGCTAACGAAGGCCAAAAACTAGTGCCAAACTTTGTAAATATAAAATTCCTTTGAAAATTCACATTCGATAAAGAACGGACCATGAATATCCATCTACGACCCATTTCTTTCACAACAGGTGCCATGTAACCATATTTTCGTCGTCTTCTAAAGACGGCTATCATGGCATTTTAAAGACATCGATACCATACGAAATCCACTCACCTCCTCAAAGACTGTGTTTTGTAATTCGCAAAGTGTCAGGGCACTTATAATGCCTGCAGTGTTGTGAAATGTTCTCGGTTTTAGTTATAGTTATCGTTGATCTCATATGTAGTATTCTGAGCACACTAATTCTGAAGAAAAACAATGAATTTTTCAGTTGCTCCAGTTATCTCTTCTCGGTCCCGTTGGCACGTGACAGCCCCATTGCCACCGCAGCAGAGTTTCTTGAAGATCCATCAGGTGAAATGCTCGTTCAAAAAGCCACTGTCGTATTTTTTTAAAGTTCAACAATGCAACTGATTTGTTCAGAAATGCCCCCGTCTCGCGCTCGCCTCGTGCGTAACAGGCGTTCTCCGCCGCGCGCCCAAGGGTGTGTTGCATTTAAAGTCCTTTCCGAATGCACCCGGACACATAACCGTCTTAAAGATGGAGTCCCCCTTTACTTGCGTGTCTCTTGCCAAAACACGCAGGGGGGAAAACAAATCTTTTCGGTCGCAATAAATCTATAGGGATGATAAGATCTGAGATGGGCGCGCTGCCCTGCAGCCACCGAACGGCTGGAGTGGTACAGCCGATCTGCTCCAGAATGCTTTCCCTTCTTTAGAGATCTGGCAGGTGTGTCAGAGAGAGTGGTGTAGGGTGGAGTTAAAAATAGATCAGTAATGTATCACTATTAGCAGACAGAGACATAATGCACACATTTCTACTTTTCTTTTCTTGAAGTTTATAACCTGAACAGGTTTAGGAAAACAGGAGTGCTGTTTTTTCCAGCTCTGTGTATTTTACAAATTCGATATAATATTCCCATATATTTATCTGCTAAAAATTTTGAGACCAGGTCATTATGTATAATATAATAGAGTTACAACTCACCTCATGTTACATCACTCCCAAATTCATTCTCAACATGTTCTTCTTTATGCTGCACCCATGCCATGCCATGGGTAGGCTAGTAACTGATTACAAACTGGATTACATAATCAGATTCTAAATATTACTTGTAATTAGATTATATTAAATGTTTAAATACTCATAATCAGAGTTACTTTTTTATTGATTAAATGTTATTCTCAGAATGGCAGTAAATTATGTATGATTAATTGATTCTCCCTACTTTTTCTTTTTTTATCTTTTAAATGTTCCTTTCTAAAATAATTCCTACTGCTTATACATTCAGAAGGTCATCCAGGTTTGTGAAACTGCACACATAGACCTGCCACTAGGCAAGTGACTATCACTGAAAACTGAGACCCACAGTATTTGACCACTGGATATACAGAGAAGTGTTTTCTTAACATTGCACAGCTATGATCAGCTCTTGATCAACACATTCATTGTTATTTAAATTATAACTCAGTGAGTCATTTAACCTTATTGCTGTCTTTGGACGGTGTTTGTCTTTACTCAAAAAACCCCTGCAGTTCCTTCAAAAACCCCAGACTGGCAAACCCTGATGTAATGTAGAAGTATTTAATGCAGTTCATGTTGTTGATAATAAAAGAATAGTGTATATTTTCTTTCTGTTTGTATTTTTATATACATATTGCATATGATTATCCTGTTCAAATCATTGTGATAAACAAGTTAGGTCAAAAGTAATCAAAAAGTATTCAGATTACATTACCTTAAATGTGTAATAAATTGACATGACATGAAGGCCAAGTATAACCCATACTCCAAGTATAACCCATACCCATATAACCCATATTTGTCTTCTGCATTTAACCTACCAAGTTAGTGCACACACATTAGTAGCAGTGAGTGAGCATTGCAGTGGGCAGCCATTTGCAATAGCAATAGGCCCTTTTCACAGTGACGTCAGAAAACCTCTGGCTTTCCGCAAAGTAGTGTATATGTACTTCCATTTTACCGCGCTTGAGGGGGTTAGCGCCTTGCTCAAGGTGCCTACCCCAGTCAGTTTTGAGAATCGAACCAGCAAATTTTGGATTAGACCACGACGGCAATGTAACGGATTTCTTCCCTATCTACAAGTTTTGTCATGTAATTTGGAATCATTAACCGGCAACAATTTGTCTACCAACACTGGCTGCAACTGTTGGGCCCTATTTTAACAATCTAAGCACATGGTCTGAGTGCATGGCACATGTGCACTTAGACTGAATTCACTTTTGCTAGTTTCATAACGGAAAAGACAGTCGGCGTGGTGTCATAGGTGTGTTTTGGGCATAACGTGCAATAAACCAATCAGAGTCTCATCTCCTATTCCCTTTAAAAGCCAGTTTCTCTTTCTATTTACATGGCGGAATTTAAGAAATGGAGAGACTGAACGCTTCTCCAGAGAGGAATCAAATTTTATATTTAAAAATGTTTGTGTGCTGCTGCACGTCCCTGTGTTTGTCATAAGCAGAGTGTATGCACGTTGTGCACCCACCTACAGGTGCAAATTACTATCGCGCCCTATAAATAACACAAAATACTGATTTTAGATCAGGGTTTTTTTTTGTCAATGGTGCATTAGTTTTCGGTTGCCTCAAAATAGCAACGTGCCAACAATGCGCCTGAACACACCTCGTTTTCCGACCAGCATGCCCATGGGTGAACAGATGGGCGCAAGTGCATTTTCTATTTAAACAATGTGGCGCTGGATGGAATAAATGACAACTGCGTTGGGCTGAAACTAGCAAAAAACACTGGCGTCGCACCTGCCGTCGCATTGCGCCTGTTATGCAAGACTGCTCTGTATTCATAGCATCCCATTTTTAATCGTATATCAGAACATTGAGTCCATAACTGTTTGGAATGAAAAACTGCGAAATGGCAGTTCAGTTGCTGGGACTATTTTACCTGTTGAACACTGCAAGGTCTGGGCGCTTGTCAGACATACAGTTACCCTCCTCTTTTTTTCATATTACTGAATGATTGATATCGGTATTAAAGACATAGCATTGTGAGTATTTGATGCTGTATTTTCTTGCTTTTGAAAGTGGCAGAATTACATCATCCTTCTTTTATTCTCAAAAGACTGTGGCTGCATTGCCCAAAGGTCTAATGTTCATACATTTTCAATTATGTTGTATTCTTACTCATTAAAAATAAGATCATTAACATCGTCTCAAAGGGTAAGCATGCACTGCCTAATAGTTTGTGACAAAAAAAAGAAAAGATAAGTGTGAATAAATGTCAATGATAATTACTTTAGTTGTTGTTTCATTTGAAGTTTATTTGATCTTCTGAGAACCTATAAAGGAAACAACACATCAATGCATTAAATATTTAGCTTTTATCTGTTTAATTAGCAACTGAAGCTGTGTTGGCATAAAGAATTTAGTTTGACAGCAGCTCCACAAATGACCTTGAGATGGCATCGAAGGGCTTGCTGGTACTCCAAGGGAAATGATAAACCTATGCTACAGTCTTAACACAACTATTGCCTAAAGAACAAGGTGAGCGAGCACGCAAACTTCACAAACAGTGGCCTTATCTTGGCTTCTTCCATTTTTAATGAGAGCGACTTCTTACATTTTTAATGAGACTTAAAAAGCTAAGAGACAGAAACTAAAGTTCCTATATTAAAGCATTCAACAATAAATGTCTCATAAATGTGACCACATAGTTATTGATTCATATTCTCCGCGTTTATCGTTCATAACAAAGGTCAAGCTTCCGTCAAAGAGTTTCAAGTTATAGAGAATCTATCTTGCATATTGAATTAAATGGAGACCTGTACCTGAAAAGTCATGGTTGGTTTGACATAAGCTACTTACCATCCCATTCCACAACTATCATACATAGCTTAAATACTAAGTGACACTTAGAGTTGGAGAACGGGCTGCATAAAATAAGATGTAACACATGGATGCTGTCATTACATCACAGATCAGGTCTAATTCAATTCATCCAGGCTTCATTAAAATTCTTTAAGGCTTTTAGAATGGAAATTACCCCACCCAGAAAATCTTCCAGTAATATATTAAACTGAAAAAAACGTAATCTTCAATCCTTGAGCAGAAATACAGTACACCTCAGTCACGTATACACTATGTTGCCAAAAGTTTTGGGACGCCTGCCTTTACATGCACATGACATTTAATGACATCCCATTCTTAATCTGTAAGGTTTAATTTGGAGTTGGCCCACCCTTTGCAGCTAGAACAGCTTCAACTCTTCTGGGAAGGCTTTCCACAAGGTTTAGGAGTGTGTTTATGGGAATTTTTGACCATTCTTCTAAAAGCGCATTTGTGAGGTCAGGCACTGATGTTGGACGAGAAGTCCTGGCTCGCAGTCTCTGCTCTAATTCATCCCAAAGGTGTTCTATCATGTTGAGGTCAGGACTCCGTGCAGGCCAGTCAATTTCCTCCACACCAAACTCGCTCATCCATGTCTTTATAGACCTTGCTTTGTCCACTGGTGCACAGTCATGTAGGAACAAGAAGGGGCCATTCCAAACTGTTCCCACAAAGTTGGGAGCATGAAATTGCCCAAAATATCTTTGTATGCTGAAGCATTAAGAGTTCCTTTCACTGGAACTAAGGGGCCAAGCCCAACCCCTGAAAAACCAAAATCCCCCCTCCACCAAACTTTACACTTGGCACAATGCAGTCAGGCAAGTACCGTTTTCCTGGCAACTGCCAAACTCAGACTCGTCCATCGGATTGCCAGACAGAGAAGCGCGATTCATCACTCCAGAGAACACGTCTCTACTGCTCCAGCTAGTGGCGCCGTGCTTTACACCACTGCATCTGACACTTTGCATTGCACTTGGTGATGTAAGGCTTGGATGCAGCTGTTCGCTCCATTCCATGAATCTCTCTAACGCACTTTTCTTGAGCTAATCTGAAGGCCACACGAAGTTTGGAGGTCTGTAGCTATTGACTTTGCAGAAAGTTGGCGACTTTGCACTGTATGGCTCAGCATGCGCTGACCGCGCTCTGTGATTTTAAATGGCTGTTGTTCCCAATTGCTTCCACTTTGTTATAATACCACTAACAGTGGCTCGTGGAATACTTAATAGTAAGGACATTTCATTAATGGACTTATTTGAATTCACTTGAATTGCTTGCTTGCTTGATTTTATACACCTGTGGTCATGGAAGTGATTGGAACACCTGAATTCATTGATTTGGAGGGGTGTCCCAATACTTTTTCAATAGTGTATATTATACAAACATAACAGTTTCTAATGTGTACTCCTTCTAAATTAGATTGGAGTGCAGCAACAAAATGGTTGATCTTAAAGATTTATTTCAATTAAACGATAATATACAAGATGACAGCTGTCTTAAAGTGCACCAGTATCCATCTCTGCAGGTAAAGACAAACACAAAAAATGGAACAGCACATAAAAACTATATTTGCTATAATCTTGTAAAAGTAGGTCTTGTTACTGTCACTTAATAAAAATGACAAAAGCCCACTGCAAATGATAAAGTGAAAACATTTAAGCGATCTCCAGAGATTTTTCATGAGCAATGGAGGAGAAAACAACCTTCAACTATTATTCCTTCTACAATACAGACAACTATAAGACAATTTTGTTGAGAAGTATGAAATTGTTTTCTGTTTCTAAATATTTCATACCATAGAATATTTTTATAATATGTAAAAAAACTGACAAATTAGCTGCATTCACTCATTTAATCTTGGATGTTATTGTCAATACAACTGAAAACTTTGGGAGAATGTCATTAATTCATGTTGATTATTGGTCTCTTTGATTAGGCACTGGGAACTTCATTTATATTATTGTAATTCTCTTCCTATTGATGCAGCGATGCAACAAGAAATCACATTCAACTTCACAAAGGAAGTCAACTTTAGTAAGTACTTCTTTTAACAATTCTTCTAAATTAAAGAATTAAAAAATACATTGAAAATTGAATATTCGGTAACACTTTACTTAAAGCCTTTAATGCATATATGCGTATAATGCATTATAAAAGTATTTTTAATGCATTAATTATGCACCTTATAATGCATTGTATGGTCTCATGAATAATTGTAACCACATTTATAATACATTATAATACACCTTTAAAAAGTATAATGTATTAAACATGACAAAAAACTATTTCAGGTTTAACATTCATAATCTGTGAATATGATAATGCATTTTAACTTTAAAATTTTTTAATGGTTTTTATTTATTCATACTATTTATAAACACTTTTTTTAAAAATGCCTGTTTACATTGCATGAATGAGTATATTCAGTTATTTGTAATTTTAGTAGATCTATTCTAAAGCAATGTGAGGCAATCGTGTAGTGACAGGTCAGCCCAGCATCTCTCCATTTAATGAACAGACACTTCCAGCTCTGCCTCAATACTTTATTAAAATAACCATCAAGGTACATGTTTAATGTTTGTAAAAGCAACAAGAGAAATGCTACATAGCTTACAAACCTTTACACAGTTGCTGTAATGTAGCAGATTGGAGTTATGTTGATTGTGAATTTCATATACTGAAGAACTGAGCTCTTTTTGAATATAAATTACTGTCGAGATGAGATGCTTTTTCGCACAGCAGCCACACAAATTCTTAAGTGTATGTATTGCATTCCAACAAACTTGAACTACATGTAACCTTATTTATTTATTTATTTTCGCTCTGTTTGTTTTTTAGAAACTGGGCCAGGGTCCAAATGGTCCTTTTGGGGGCAATAACAGGAAGCTAGCTTAGACTTTTGGTAAAATATATAGAAAGTCATTGCACATTATTGCCCTACAGCCCTCTTGACAACTTCTCCTTACTCGATAACCAACTGTGAAAGGCCCCTCTCCCCTTGTTGCTACTCCACTCACGATCACCACCAACATCCATCTGTTTATTTACTTTTACTGCCATCACAGAAATGAATTTGCTTGCATTCAGCACAGAAGAAAGTCTGCTGAGCCTTTGCCCTTGAGCCAGAAAATTCAATTGACTTACTTCAACACATATACATGTTGCATATATGAATTATGTATCAAATGACTAACAAAGTGCAGCAGTACGGACTGAGGGTAGAAACAACAAACTAACAAATACATAAATTGCTAAATATAGAGTCATCAGGGAAATTAATAATTTTAAGATGAAAGATATCTATTCCCAATGAACGGAACATTTATCCTTACACAAGCAACTTTCTAAGGATAAAGATTAAACAAAACCACAGTTAAAGTCACCATGAAATCAAAGCAGACAATTCTTAATTTTTATGAAATATTGCAGTATTTATTATAAATCTGTGCACATTATTATTATTATTTAATTATGTTCTTTTGTAATATTTAATCAAAATAACTCCCCCTCCCTCTTTCAACATGTTTACTGGCACAAGGGCGGGACAACATGTCACTCACATTTTATAGAAAAAACAGCAAACCACAGCAATCCAACGATCCAATTGATTCCCTATGGACAAAATCAAATCCCGCCTGGCACCCCGAACTGAGCTTGGTTTTTCCCAAGGTTTATTTTTCCCCATTAGGTCACCTGATGGGGTTTTGGTTTCCTTGCCACTGTCGCCTCTGGCTTGGCTTTCTCAGTTGGGGACACCAAATTTTTCAAATAAATGTCCAAATAAATCTAATTATTAAACTAAATTAACCATATAAACTATATTACTGATCAAATTACTGATCTAAAGCCCAATATTGTCACTGTATGATAATTGAAATATATTCTGTTGCATTATTTTCCTGTTTAACACTGTGAAGCTGCTTTTAAACAATCTGCATTGTTAAAAGCACTATATAAATAAAGTTGACTTGACTTGACTTGACTTGACAATTCATTGCATCCTACCTCGCGAACATGACTTTTTCTGTAAATTTAGGGAACTGTTCCTCATCATCTGCACCTGTTTTGTGTGGTGTTCCCCAGGGATCCATTGTGGGACCTTTATTGTTTTCCCATTATATGCTTCCCTTGGCGCTCATTTTTCAGAAATACAACATTTCATCACTGTTAAGCAGACGATTCCCAATTTTACCTACCAGTAAGGCTGGACACCACTGGTTCATCTGATGTGTTATTGAAATGTGTCAATTATATGGTGGATGGCAAATCATTTTTTGCAGGTAAATGAGGATAAAACAGGTTTTAATCCTAGGTTGTCCTGCAAATTCCTTTCCTGCTCTGGAAGCCCACTTAGGTTCTCTTTCAACAAATGTACACTTGGAGTGATCTTTGACTCTTCACTGTTTTTTGATAAACAAATTAGTGCTGTTATTAGAGGAAGCTTTTTCCATTTAAGATCTATTGCAAAGTTGAAACATCTCCTTTTAAGCAAAGATTAAGAAGTTGTGATTCATGCTCTCGTAACATCACAATTAGATTATTGCAACTCTCTTTATTCTGGTCTACCTCATTCTTTATTATCACGATTGCAAGATGTTCAAAATACGGCAGCAAGACTTTTGGCTGGGTCTAAAAAGAGGGACCACATCTCCCCTATTTTAGCGTCATTGGCTTCCCATTCAATTTAGAGTTGATTTTAAAATTGCACAGTGACATGGAGATTATGTAACTGTCAATATTGTGTATAAAATATTGGTTACTTAATATAACTATTGTTCATTGTTCTGTTATATAACAGCCACACTGCTTTGCTTAATAATTATACCATCTTTATACATCAAGGGAGGTATTTAGTTCATGTTTACCTGCATCTCCCTCAAGGATTATATGAATATGTGAACTCATTAAACTAACTTTAAGGTCCCATTATGTCATACTGTAATCTATTTTGAATATGCTTTTTGGGTAATCCATTATAATGCTGACACATGCCTCCCATTAAAGCTCAAAGCGGATCTAAAAGACCATGTTATGGTCTGGTTCAATAAATCCAAAATAGACTCCACTGGGTTTGAAAGAATGAATCAACCACAATATTCTCATAATGTTGTGAACAAGTGACACAGTATTCCAGACACCACATGAGAGTTAGTACTGAGATGCTGTGTGACCTAGAAAAGTGGGTCACTCTTTCTAGGCCTTCAGAATATAAATGTGATGCATTTAAGGGGATGGGGAGAAAGTGATATGCATTGAAAGTGAGGTGAAAAAAGGGTTTTAAACTGGAAATATTGAAATAGCAATACAGATTTACATCAGCAAAAGAACATTATTTAGAAATCTTCACAATCATTGTCTTTTTAAAAAGAACAACAACAAAAGCAATTTGCTTATCTTTTAGATAATAGTTTTTATCCCTAAAATGTAGAGTAATCAGATATTTGTCAGCACTCTCACTTGTAAAAAAAACTTCAAACCTCTCATCAGATGTAGTTACACTTCAGTACCTACTTCATTTAAAGCTTGTAAATCCCAGAGGGGGAAAACTCCCACAGAGAACTTTAATTGGAAAACTGAATTAATTATCTACTGCACATTTATACTCATAGCTTGCTTATCCCCAAAACATTTTTCATTGCTAACATGGAAAAACATGCCTCATCACACTTTCTCACTAATACTTTGATTATGTGTGTAGTCAATTATTATGGAATGTTTAAACGCGTTAGATAAAGAGTTTTAAATGCTAAATGATAGACAGAAGCTGAAAAGATCAAAGACTTTTCGTGAATCTTTCTAAAATATAAATGATCACGTCCAAAAAACAGAAGTGACTCAGTACACGTGAATAAATCATTGTTTAGCACAGAACAACATGAAAGAATACTCTGAGGAACACGTTTGTTGCAAATTTCTTTTGTATTGTTGTAAAATTTGTTTTATAATCCTGACCTGAGCCATCAGTCATGGCAGACACAAGACTTACAGCTGTAAGAAATCAAAGCAGCGTGCTTTTAAATATAAAACAGCTCGAGCTGGTTTTACACCTCAAGCTTTTTGAATAAATGATGGGCCTCTCTCACTGTGTGTACACTTTGAGGTGGCAGATGAAGACAAACGTTGATGACAAAATGGCTTTGCTTGTCAAGCAAACATTTTTAAATCCCCTCCGAGCTGTCCTGTGTCACGCCTCCTCCTACAGAAATGAGGGAGATGACAAATAAGTGCACTGAGTGAATACCAGACATGTGGTCAAGTTAATCTTATAATTGTAAGGACCGTTTTGGGATTGATCATGGGTAAATAGCGGCGTTAATATTCTGTCATGGTGCTTTTTTGCAAAAGGGGAAAAATAAGTCAATGGTAATATCATGAGCAGACTCAGTTGTCCATCTCAAGGTCTTAAAGGAATATTCCAGGTTCAGTGCAAGCCTGCCACGCACTATCTTAAGAAAAACGGCGAAATACAGTTACAGTGAGGTACTTACAATGGAAACAATTTTTGTCACAAAAATGTGAGGCTTATAATTTATTTAGTGTTATTAATTATTATTTACATATTATTTGAGCTGTTCATTTCCGTCATTTTCACGGTCGCTTTAGGTTTTTAGCTACATAAAATTGGATTTATCTTTACATTTACAAATGGTAGTAATTTATTTTTAAAACTAAAATCATGCAAACATGCATATTGTTTAATTTACTGTTGCTTTTAAAGAAAACATGTATTTTACATATGCACATGATTTCATAGGATATCGCTTGTTTCTAAATCTTGTTCTTATGTGCTTTGATCAGGAGATTCGGTAGTCTTTTAGAAGATATCATAGCGCCCCCTACCGTATAACAGGGAAATACTTAAAGAAATATTCTTTGTTCCATGTTTGTTAAAGGGATAGTTCCCCCAAAAATGAAAATTAGCCTATAATTTACTCACCCTCAAGTCATCTTGTATATGACATTCTTCTTTCAGACGAATAAAATCAGAGTTATATTAAAAAAGTCCTGGCTCTTCCAAGCTTTGTAACAGCAGTAACTGTTGCTGTTTTAGAAGTCCATAAAAAATGCATCTGTCCGTCAAATAATGTTCTCCACACGGCTCCGAGGGGTTAATAAAGGCCTTCTGGAAGACGATCAGCCGAAACTTCAGAAGACCAATATTAACCCCCCTGGAGCCGTGTTGAGAATGTGTGGAGATACTGCTATTATAAAGTTTGGATTAGCCAGGACTTTTTTTTATATAACTCCGATGTTATTCGTCTGAAAGAAGAATGTCATATAACCTAGATTGACATTGAGGGTGAGTAAATCATGGGCTAATTTTCATTTTTGGGTGAACCATCTCTTTTACTCTTTTCCTGTTATACAGTAGGGGGCGCTATGACACATCTTCTGAAAGAGTACTGAATCTCCTGATCAAAATACATGCGAACAAGATGCAGAAACAAGCAATATCATATTAAATGATATGCATATGTAAAATAAACGGCTGTTTTTTCTTTTGATATATTGCATGTTCAGATATTCATACAATAAAATTTTCAGGGTTCCATGAACATTTTGTGAAAATGGTCAAAAACGCTGGCGGTGGCTGGCAACTTTTTCTTAACTACTGGCGGGAAAGAGTTAACCACAATTTGTGTCCTTGCAAACTGTCTTGCTGTCAGATGTACCAGAAATACATGACAACCGAGAGCATTTTTGCACCCGATGTGGCAGGTTAAAGCAATGGCTTCTGCAGTGAGGATGTACGGTCATGGTACATGCCTGCGGTCCCATGAGGAATGAGGCTCCACTTGTAGTCGAGGCAGCGAAAATGGGGCCAAACCTTCCTTTATGATTGTTCTCTAATCTACAAGCGTATGAGCCTTTGGGATTGATGGTCCTGATAGTCCTTATCAGCTGCCGGAGAAACCCCACGAAATAATGATCACCCACAAAAGGTTCCCTGATAAATCAATGTTGACTAGGCGGAGGGAGAGCTCTCTGATTGTGTGCACAGGCTATAAGACGACAAAAATATGACTGCCAGCGAGGCGATGTTCGCCTACATCCTGTGTACCAGCTCATCTTTCCAAACGAGGCACCCCACCATTGCACTTCTCTTTGAAATTGAGAATGGAGGCTCAGGCCAAATATAGAAGAGGAAATGGGGAAATGGAGAGGAAAACATGAGACTGAAAAAGCAAAAGGTAACAGAAATGTCACAAAGAAAATAGGAGACAGATAGAGAAACTTACTAAGAAATGTACTAAAAAAGATCAGTTTTCAAACTGAGGTTCATGAAGCCACACAGAAAATAAACTAAATATATTTCAACATTAACAAGAAAACCAAGGGTACGTTTACACAACAATGATGTACTAAAAACGGAAAAGTACAGTCAGTGCCGGCCCGTTATATAGGCAGTATAGGCAATGGATAATAAAAAATAAAAACAAATTTTTTTTTTTTTTAAGTTAGAAACATAACCAAACTGCTGATATCTTTAGCAAACTAAACTTCGAATTAGTATTAATAATTTGTATTATATAAAAATCCAAAATAAGGGCATTACTGCACCCGCCCACAATTGATTGACACCTGAAGGATGGCCGGAGTGAGGTGAGACCCGGTCAGGCCCCGTGCCGATTTGTTTACTTTCTGTAATAGCTCAGCGAGGGGCGAAGTGGCGACATGTCAAAACGACCTCATAAATTATCTGGTGCGTAAGGAAGAAAAAAACGAAAAGAGGAGGAAAACAAAAAGCCAGAGGTAAGACTGTGTGAAGAAATCACTGAATTAATTAATTGTGCGCGTGCACTAAGATAACACGTTAAGATGAATATCTACATAAACAGACTGATATCCAATCCTTCAAAAACATGCATTACCATGGCTTGAAAAGCAGCATTTTTTAAGGACAACAACATTGTCGTTTTTTATGCTATGCCAATTGGTTTGAAATGTCTCTGTAATTAGTTAGAGAGGCACATTAAACGCAGTTAATATTTTTTTAATGTGTATTATCTATTCATTTATTTAACCCTCCGTGGTCCACAATATGATTTCAATGAGTAAAAAAATGTGATGTTTTTCCTGCTTAAAATTAGACACTATAACAATAAACATTTTCAATTTTTTTTATTTTTTTTTATTTTGTTGCCTCAAGGCAACATTGTACCACAACGGAAAAATTGAAACATTTGACATTTGCATGTAGAAAAAAGAAATATATGTATTGACAAATATGCATTTTTTTAACCAGACACTTGAACAAACACATTTATCCAGTATGTGAATTACTAATCTTATACGTGCATTACAAAATCATGCAAAAATGCAAATATATTTAGATAATTCTAACACTTTTTCTTACAAATATACTACATTTTTATCCAACCCAGTGTGTCTTGTATGGCCTTATGCGATTCCATTAAGGTACAATGTTGCCTTGAGGCAACACACAGTTTTTTGTTATTTACTCTAAAACATTTGATGATATACAATGTAAAGTTCTTGAAAATACTTCTTTACTTACCAGTGAAGGTGACTCATATTTTTTGTGGTTAATTAACTGGACGGAAATTAGTGAAAAATGCACTTTTCATTGGAGAAAATATGGAGCCATGTGACCTATGAAACAGGACACAAAATGGACCCCTGTGGCCTGTGGGTCATGTGACCCCTTTTTTGCCCTTTCATTAATTAGTGTTTGAGTTCAGCTATTTAAGTTTAACGTGTAATTTGTTTTGTTAGTTTTCTTATTTAGGCTATTGAAGAATTTTATATTAGTCTTGTTATTTTTAGTGCTGTATCATACTTTTACTGTATTATTTCAATCATTGTTGTTTGATTTGTTTTTATATTTAAGTAAATTATGATCCAGTTATTTGGATTAATTTCTAAAGTGGCTTTTGTTTCTTTTGTGTTTTTTATTTTATTTTTTACCAAAAGTGTTGCACTTTCTTTCACACTATTTAAACATGTGAATTTGAAACCCTTTTTTTTTACAAAATAAATGAAAACGTCAATCGCAAAATAATTTAGGCTCATGTTTTCTCATAAAGCGACTTTGGGTATCTGGAAAAGTGCTGTTATTATTATTAAAAGTGTTATTATTATTATTTTTTATTATTTTGTGTATTATTTTGTGTAAATACTTGGTGATATAAATCGCAATATAAGGGGGCGCCAAAAAAAATCTTGCCTAGGGCGCCAAAGAGGCTAGGTACAGTACAGTACACAGACGACAGCGATGTCAAACCTAGGGATGCACCGATCCGATACTCAGTATCAGTATCGGCTCCGAATCCAACTCCGCCATTATTTGCCGGATCGGGTATCGGTCAGACAGGACCGATCCAAATCCGATACTGCGCGTATAACATTCTGTGTTATTGTTAGGCCCCAGTGCCCCATAAAAGGCAGAAAAACATAAAGCTTCATCAACGCTTCGTGCACTATATTACTTGTTCTGAAGCCATTACATAGTTTAATGTGAGGTTTCATGTACAGATGAATATTGAAGTCATTAAATTTAAGTTCACATGACTGCGTCCCTCTGCTGTGGCTGTCAGTCATTCTCATAGACCATAAAAAAATATGGACGAATTAATAAAATATGAAATAAAAATATGGGTGAATTCATTTGCTTCCGCTGAGGAAAGTGAAGCTTCTGGAGGCCCCAGAAAAAAAGATTTTGGACAGAGTCTGTGCAGTAGTGATCTCGGGAACGGAATCTGCGCAGTAGAGAGCAGGAAGTAGAGGCGCGATATCAAAAGCCCGCCCACACTCTTGCAGATGCAGAACAACACATTATGTTAATGTGAAATAAACAGTTATGGAAATGTAGAAATTAAAGTCCAATCTCCTCCCGAAAATCACAAAAAAGTCTGTTGGTGCCTCAGTGACAACTTCACTCAGAGAAGCTGTCAATCTCAGCTGTCAATCAGCTGTTTTATAGCGTTTGTCACATGTTGTGCATGTACAAATAGGAAATATGAATGTGATGTGAATTTGTGATCTCGTTTCAAATGCATTGATCAATATGCTTGCGTCGACTTCACTGTAACCTATATGGGCGCTGCTTCCTTTCTGTGTGTTCTGACTGGTAATGGAAAATATCAAGCGCTTCCATTTCAGAGTCCCTGTTATCAGATCTGTTGAAGTTGTTGGTGTTCATGTTTGTTAGCCAAGGTCATTTTACAAATCCAGATCAGACGATGTTCTACGGCCATGTTCGGAATAAAGAGTAGCCTATCCATGTCACACAGTACCGTTAGGGTGATATGATTTAACCCATGATTTTGGACCTATACCTATCCAAGTCATTTGTCACAGACTGTATCACCGTCAGTAGACCATAACTTAATGTAATTCAGCCTCACCACAAGGTGTCACTGTGGCCTCAACGCTTCGCTCTCGCCTACTCTGAGCTCGATTGCTATCTGAGGTAAACCACACCCTCCTCATTACCCTACCGACAAAGAAACGTAAGAATAAATAAATGTATCTACATAAAATATATTTACTAGTTTTTCATGAATGTATTTTACAACAATGTGTAACATTTTACCTGACTTAGTGCTACACTTATTCATTTTATTGTTTTCATTCTTTTTTCCACTAAATGTTTAGATTTTATACAATGATTGTGCACTCATGATTTTTCTAGAGTAACGTTAACGTTTGCTGCTGAATTACCCACTAATCTAGTTTATCCACCATCTAGTTTATAGTCATAGATGGTGATTATTTTTTAAATTAGTTTTTTTTTTTCTTTATAATGAAGTTGTCTGTATTTAGTAGATTGTGTTTAACTCACAAAAGAGTAATTATCGGTTCAACACACTGAGGTGTAGAAATTCTACATCGATTTTTAAAACAAAACTGTATTGGTATCAGATTGGTACAGGTATCGGCCAATATTCAGAATTTTTTATATTGGATCGTATCGGTTCTGAAAAAATGGTATCGTGCATCCCTAGTCAAATTGATCCCCATTCACAGGGATCTGTGAAAATGAATTAAAAAGCTGTATTCTGCTGACAGGCCAGTGGTTGGCAAGGTCACTTTGTATAAGAAAAAGTATGTGCCTATAGACTTAAATTTAAGTACACCCCAATTTATGTCAATTTATAGCAAGTACAGAAAAAAACACTTAAGGAAAACATGGTTAGGTCAAAGTGTCTGAATAATTTGGTCCCAATTTTTTTAAATCAATTTTACTGGTAGGCCACTGTATGTAATATTTCACAGTTGACTTTATTTTGCTATCCTCACTTACATAAATGAACTATAGTGTCCTGCCCCCACTAGTAAAAAAAAAAAAAGATTATATCTGGTGTCTGAATTTTTTTGAATAATAGTAATAATAATAATTATATATATATATATATATATATATATATATATATATATATATATATATATATATATATATATATATATATATATATATATATATATATATATATATGAAAAAATATTTATAATGGTGGGCTGTCATGGTCCTGTCAAAATCAAAAATATTTTTTCATAATTAAATTAAATTAATGTTTGTCTAAAGGTGTCTACATTTTATTACGGTCTATTTCAGTACGTTACAATTATATATCCAGAAAGAATGTGGTTATTTTTTGTGAGGCTGAGCTGTATTTTCCATATGCCATCATCGAAACACATCACAGCTCCGTGGACCAGCACGAGTAGTATAGCTAGCCTTTCATTGAAGCTGCCATTTCCCATTTGATCATAACTTTGACTGACGTGTGCCATCAGCCAATCAAATGTTGTGTAGCGATAGAACGCTCCAGAGGCCCAGTGACGTGTTTTAACTTTTGGCAGGTTGTTTGCGATCTAAGTCAAATAAGCTATTTCCGCTTTTTTCACACCTTTAACGATCCTGTTTTAGATCTCCTTCGTGTGCCTTTTTCAAGGCTATCGTGTGGAGAAGAAGAAAGAGATCATTTCAAAGGGAAGACCTACACCTAAGCTGGATGGGGTGACCAAGGCCTGAAAAGGATTTGTGTGGGACTTCACTTATGACTGGCTTAAAGCTTGCACAGACCAGAACAAGCTATTAAGCGCGGATGGCGGATTGCCTTTATAATGAGCTTTGTGTGCATCCTGATGTCAAGCCGGTAGCTGACAAGCTGTGTTTTTTTTGTGTATTTAAGAGTATTTGTGCCAGTGAGTTGATTTTGATTCATTTCACCAGTTGCCTAAAAGGAGATACAAGAGTGCAGTGAGTGGTATCAATAAATAATTAAATTGCCTTTTTGTCTCGCATGTCCTTTTCTGTTGCTTGCCCTCTTCTCAACGAGCACTTTGAAAGTGGGGTTCGTAACAGTGCATGATTGTATTTTGTATGTATCAGTGTGTGTGGTGTTGTTATGGCAGCGTGGGGTTTGTGTTAGTGAAGGCCCTGAATGAAACGCACGCTACTGTATATATATATATATATATATATATATATATATATATATATATATATATATATATATATATATATATATATATATATATACTTTTTTTTATCTTCATGAGCAAAACAGGCCGTTTTGTTTTATGAAAATGTAAAAACGCCTTTGCAATTACACTCAAAATTGAGCTCAGGTGGATCCTGTTTCGACTGATCATCCTTGAGATGTTTCTACAACGTAATTGGAGTCCACCTGTGGTAAATTCGGTTGATTGGACATGATTTGGAAAGGCACACACCTGTCTAAAAAGCTCCCACAGTTAACAATGCATGTCAAAGCACAAACCAAGCCAAGAAGTGGCAAAATTGTCTGTAAACCTCTGAGACAGGATTGTATCAGATTGATTGTATCCCAATGAGCACAGTGGCCTCCATCATCTAAATGGAAGAAGTTTGGAACCACCAGGACTTTTCCTCGGGGATCAAGGAGAAGGGCCTAAGATTTTAGATTTAGATTTATTGTCATTGTAAATGTTTATACAACAAAATTTGTATAATTTCGTTTCGATTAGATAAGTCAGGGAGGAGACCAAGAACCAGAGTGATGTTCACTCTGACAGAGCACCACCGTTTCTCTATGGAGAGTGAAGAACCTTCCAGAAGAACAACCATCTCTGCAGCACTCCACCAATCAGTACTGTATGGTAGAGTGGCCAAACGGAAGCCACTCCTCAGTAAAAGACACATGACAACATGTCTGGAGTTTGCCAAAAGGCACCTGAAGGACTCTCAGACCATGAGAAACAAAATTCTCTGGTCTGATGAAACAAAGATTGAACTCTTTGGCCTGAATAGCAAGCGTCATGTCTGGATGAAACCAGGCACCGCTCATCACCTGGCCAATACCATCCATGTGGGATGTTTTTCAGCGGTAGGAATTGGGAGACTACTCAGGACAGAAGAAAAGATGAATGCAGCAATGTACAGAGACATCCTTGATGAAAACCTGCTCCAGAGTGCTCTGGACCTCAGACTGGGGCGAAGGTTCATCTTTCGAAAGGACAATGACCTTATAAGCACACAGTTAAGATAACAAAGGAGTGGCTACAGAACAACTCTGTGAAAGTCCTTGAGTGACTTGATCTGAAAATGGCTGTGCACCAACGCTCCCAATCCAACCTGATGGAGCTTGAGAGGTCCTGCAAAGAAGAATGGGAGAAACTGCCCAAAATAGGTGTGCCAAGCTTGTCGCATCATACTCAAAAAGACTTGAGGCTGTAATTGGTGCCAAATGTGCTCCAACAAAGTACTGAGCAAAGACTGTGAATACTTATGTATTTTTTTTATTATAATTTATTTTAATTACTTTTAATAAATTAGTAGAATTGAAGAATATAATGAAATTAATCAATTTTGGAATAAGCCTGTAACATAAAAAATTGTAGAAAAAGTGAAGTGCCTGGAATACTTTGCAGATGCACTGAATGTAAATACACACTAAACACGAGTATATGCACCTGACCTGACTTCATACTTTTGGATGGGGGTCCCCTTCCCAGGCATCATCATTTTGGAGTGTGCTTGGCATTAAAATGTTTGAAAATCCCTGTCTTACAATATCTCAGTCATGGAGTGATGCCTCTGTGTTTCTCTTTGTCCTTATGGCACTCTCTATCTGTGTTTGATTTATGGCGGATAAAATGATGAACATATGCTCTACACACCATGTCAGAGCAGAGGCAAATAAAATGCATTGCTTGGCTGATTGTAAATCAAAAAATAAATTTCCTGCCACTGCGAAATGACAAATATAGCAGAATTACTGTAAAGAGAAGGAATCTAGCTGGGATTGTGGTGTTAGTAAAAAAACAAACTGTTCCATTGAATGTTTTCTTTGGAGACTTTGAGGTCTGTTTTTTTTTGCACTGGAACGAGAATTCCTAATTAGAAAATACGTTTTATAATGCTTTTAGATACAGATTGTGAAGTGGCTAGAGTGCTATGTGTCCAGAAGCCCACCCACCCCCACAAGTACAGGATATATTGTTGAGAAAAATCAAAAGCAAATGCATTCCTTCTGATCTAAAACCCACCTACAACAATCAAACATAAGCACATTGTGTCTCTGGGACACTGACCAGAGTGCAGCACCAATCTCGTAAGAGAGTATTCAGAGCAATGCACAGAAGGGTTAAAACAAAACACACATGGGAACAAGATTGATAACACTTCATGCACACACACACATCCACTTTAATTACTAACCACAAACCATCCTAACACAATTCTGTATATGCTGTCTGTTGAAGTAGAACACATGTTTTGAATCATTGATGTGAGCTTCCCAGCCCCCTTCACTGTAACAGAGCACACAACACATCCATTAACTAAGGCACTGATGGGACAAATCTGAGTTAACCTCTTCCCCCAGAATTCCAGTGTGCAGGTGAAGGAGAGAGCCAGAAAGGAGAGAGCAGGTTCTGTCCTTAGGGGAGGACTGACCTCTACATAATACGAACCAGAAAACCACACTCTAATTTAAAGCAATACAGCGTTGTATCGATTGAACGCTTTAATTCACTTCAGTGCTCAGAATACTGAAGTAAATGTGGTTATTAGAAGTAGTGGGACAATTTATCTCACATTTATGTCTCATTTATTTCTACTGCATTTAAAACGGATATAATTTATAAGGCCAATCTCACCAATAATAAAATTGCAAGTTAAAAATTTCACATATATAAAGTCACTGTGAGATATAGTCAAATTTGGAGAAACAACATGGCAAACAGAGTTGCATTTGGGAACTATACGGTCTTAATTATGAGAAATAAAGTCAAAACTGTGAGAAATAAGGTCACAATTGTGAGATATAAAGTTGCAATTATGACAGTCGCAATGTAAGAAATAAAGTCAAAACTGTGCTATGAAATATCAAGATTAGATGATCGTACATTTCAAATTGTTTAAACATCAAGATTTAACACTAATTAAATCTACCATTAGTTATATTTCACTGAATGGACAAACTATTGTCTTCAGGAACGTTCCTTGCGCACAGCATGACTCGATGAATGACTGAGAAAAAAAATGTGGCTCCTCGATTTACCATCACCCCAATTACAAGGTCAGAGAGCCAGTGGCAATCAGTTTGAATCATGGTAGCTTATCGGTTGAACATCTATTGTGGATTGCATAAATCATTCTGGGGAAGGTATTGACGAAATTAATCTCTCGTTAATGTATAGTTAGTGTGCATGTTTCACCTCTTCCTTTCATCTGGCCATTATTCTTTTCATGCTGTTTAGTGAGGCTTTGATTCAGAACTATAAATGTAGACTGAGAGGGATCAAAGCCTGTGCAGTGCAAGAGAGAGAAGAGGAAACGGCCTCCAAAAGAAGCAAACGACAAAGAGAGAGCAGTCATCTTATCAGCCAAGATTGGACTGGAAGATACAGAGAGGGAGGGACAATTTAAAAGGAAAACAACAAGCTAATAGATAGATATTATCTAGAAATAACATATTACATGTGTATCATTTCTGCGCTTCTAGCGTCATCAAACAGAATCGCAAAAATAAAGGCTGTTTCAAACAGGTTTACCTCCATCTACCATTGGTCAGAGAAACAGATAGCCCCGCCCTAAACACCTAAACCTGATCCAATCACCTAATTATCCATAATGTCATGTGACTACTAATTACTTAATAATAATAAAAAATATATAGAGCCTTTCTAAAACTCAAGGTTAAGTTGAGGAAAAAATATGAACACGACAAATCAGAATCAGAATTAATAATAATTAATGGAGGGAAATAGTCAGCAAATACAGTATATCTGAATGTCAATGGAGAGAGATGATCAACCTATTGGCTCACTTCTTAAGAAAGGATTTTAATATTGAAAAAGATTTTTAAAAACATGAAGGATAGATAATGTATCTGTAACAAAAGAGGGATGCAAGGCAGATAAACCGGATGATGGGGTATAAAGGGGGAGATAAAGACAGACAAAGAGAAAATGGAAGAGAGAGAGAGAGAGAGAGAGAGAGAGAGAGAGAGAGAGAGAGAGAGAGAGAGAGAGAGAGAGAGAGAGAGAGAGAGAGAGAGAGAGAGACTAATACTGTTGCTGAGGGCAGGATTTGATTCATTACAGCATTAGTGGAGGAGTGAAATCAAGGACATGCTTAATATGGAGGAGAGATTGCCTTTACATGACACTATGCAGAAGAAAGGCAAGTTCATTCACCAACAAACACCTAGCAGCAGGTGTTAATATCATACATCAATAAATCAGCACCTACACAAAAATTCAAAAACAGAGCTATATTTTGATGATGGTTTGAAATGTCTCAGTCTTGACCACCTTTTTCAGTCATTTATTTTAGATTGCTCAAGTAAATGCTGATGTTTGTTCTATGCAAATCATAAAAACCTTTCCCGCTCTGCCCCTACGTGCACTAGCCCTGCACACACATCCATGATCGCCCCCCAGCTATGTTCACTAATTAAAGAGAATGGAGTCTCAGTACGAAGAGGAAAACAGAGATACCTCAGGGTTTTGAGGGACCTGTGGGTCTCCGGATTTAATCAATGCTGCTGCTAGCTGCCCACGTGGTCCATCTGGAAATAGGCCATGGGTAAAAAAGGGCACCTCAGGGTTCAGCTCTAAATACAGCAACTGAGTGAAAAATGGTGAGCGTATGTGCATAAAGGAGTGGGCCCACAAATGATCGTGGGCGGGTTATTTATAACATTTGAATTTTGAGTATATATATGTTTCTGTTGAGACGTGGGGGGGGGGGTGTTTCTGGGTCCGCAACAATCTGGCCTTGTGGAAAAAGCATGCTGGCCTCTGATTGATTTTAACCACAAAGACAATGAGAACAGAGACTGGTTGTTCTTTTCCAGGTTCAATGAACATGAAGTGGTTTCCCACAGCTGACACTTTGACAGAATTGCATGGAAAAAACAATAGGAGGAATGAAGGAGGCCAAGGTAAGGATGGTGAATGGGAGAGTGAAATTAACATTTGAAAGAGATGAATACAATTAATGTTGAATCATGTTGATACAAAGTAATGTTGGTTCAATATCACTTTTGTACCAGCAATAATGCTGAAAGAATAGTGAGATTTCAACAAAAAATCAATGGTATAGTTATTTAATGAATGTTACACTATGGCACTCCGATTACAAGTAGACCATGCTAAATTAGGCATGTGACGGTATCACATTTTCATGTTGCGATAACTGCTGAAGCTTTTATGGCGGTATACGGTATTATCACAATACTGAAATAAGTGTCGTCATACTATAACAGGTTTAAAAACTTTTTCTATAACTGAACATTGAAAATATGAACTGAACATGAAAAGAACTGAACATTTAAATACAATAAACCAATATACAAAAATCTATAAAGCAAACAAATGTTTCAAACTGATTAAAGGGCAAAAGAATGCTATCTCTTTACAATAAAGTCTTACTAGTTAATGTTATGTATTAACTAACATTAACAATGACCATAAGTACATTTGTTACAGAAGTTATTTTTTGTTCGTTTAAAAAAATACAACTGTTAGTACGTTAGCTCAGGTTCATTGAATAATACAGTTAACTTTTGATTTGAATAATTTGTTATTAAATGTTGAAATTAACTAAGATTAATAAATGCTTTAGAAGCATTTTTTCAATGTCAGTTTATGTTAACTAATGTTTATTTATATGAGTTTGAAAATAAGTAGCCTATTAAGTCTTTAAGTATTTAGGCATTTGGTGCTAAAATGAACACCATTGTAAATACAAAAATCTGAATGCTGTTTAAAACATTTTAAATACTGTTCAGAAAGAGAAAGTTGCAGCTGCTTTGTTTACGAGATTGCTGGGGTAAGGGCTGAACTTCTGCAGTTCCTTTAGTACCATTTGCTGTTAGAGAGTAAAAAGTGCATTTTCATTCAGCGCGTCTCCTTCAGTCATTCCGTCATGCACTCATGCGTCTTAATTGGGCTTGTTACATCAGAGTGCCCATGTCTCTTTAACGAATACAGCGGTGTTGTGCATTTTAACCCGTTGATGGGAAAAGCATTCATAAAATGCATTCTGAAAATCGGAATAATTCATAATAAATAATTATTCACAGTATTCTGTGCCCACAATAACAATATTGTGCATGTTAATTATCGTGATATTTCGTATTAATGTATACCGGCACATGTCTAAGTTAAATACAGGTGTAAACGGGGTCTAAAACGGTTTGAGCTTGTCCACTTTTGTCTGGTCCACTGACCTAATGCGTAAACATCATGGGAAGCATACTAGCCAGACAGGATTTAAACTTTGCCGGCTGAAAACCCAAGTTTGGTTTGAAGACGAAAAACGCACCAAGCACAATGTTCTCTCACCATTTCTGATTTCTAACACGCACTGGGCTATCAAAGCAGAAACGAAAGCTGATGCTCTCCATGTTTTTCTGTCTTCTCTAGTCACGTTCATGTGTGAATTGTGTAAGCTTATTTTGTTTAAGCAAAAGATCTATAAAAAAATGTATATATATATATACATACATATATATATATAAACATATATATAAACACAGTGGGTACGGAAAGGTTTCCGACCCCCTTTCATTTTTCACTCTTTGTTATATTGCAGCCATTTGCTAAAATCATTTATGTTAATTTTTTTTCTCATTAATGTACACACAGCACCCAATATTGACAGAAAAACACAGAATTGTTGACATTTTTGAAGATTTATTAAAAAAGAAAAACTGAAATGTCACATGGTCCTAAGTATTCAGACCCTTTGCTCAGTATTTAGTAGAAGCACCCTTTTGATCTAATACAGCCATGGGTCTATTTTTTTTGGAAAGATACAAGTTTTTCACACCTGGATTTGGGGATCCTCTGCCATTCTTCCTTGCAGATCCTCTCCAGTTCTGTCAGGTTGGATGGTAAACGTTGGTGGACAGCCATTTTCAGGTCTCTCCAGAGATGCTCAATTGGGTTTAAGTCAGGGCTCTGGCTGGGCCATTCAAGAACAGTCATGGAGTTGTTGCGAAGACACTTCTTCGTTATTTTAGCTGTGTGCTTATGGTCAGTGTCTTGTTGGAAGGTGAACCTTCGGCCCAGTCTGAGGTCTTGAGCACTCTGGAGAAGGTTTTCATTCAGGATATCCCTGTACTTGGCCACATTCATCTTTCCCTCGATTGCATCCTGTCCCTGCAGCTGAAAAACACCCCACAGCATGATGCTGCCACCACCATGCTTCACTGTTGGGACTGTATGGACAGGTGATGAGCAGTGCCTGGTTTTCTCCACACATACCGCTTAGAATTAAGGCCAACAAGTTCTATCTTGGTCTCATCAGACCAGAGAATCTTATTTCTCACCATCTTAGCAAACTCCATGCAGGCTTTCATGTGTCTTGCACTGAGGAGAGGCTTCCGTCGGGCCACTCTGCCATAAAGCCCCGACTGGTGGAAGGTTGTAGTGATGGTTGACTTTTTACAACTTTCTCCCATCTCCCGACTGCATCTCTGGAGCTCAGCCACAGTGATCTTTGGGTTCTTCTTTACCTCTCTCACCAAGGCTCTTCTCCCCCGATAGGTCGTCCCAAACGTCTTCCATTTAAGGATTATGGAGGCCACTTAGGAACCTTGGCCAGATCTGTGCCTTGCCACAATTCTGTCTCTGAGCTCTTCAGGCAGTTCCTTTGACCTTATGATTCTCATTTGCTCTGAAATGCACTGTGAGCTGTAAGGTTGTATATAGACAGGTGTGTGGCTTTCCCAATCAAGTCCAATCAGTATAATCAAACACAGCTGGACTCAAATGAAGGTGTAGAGCCATCTCAAGGATGATCAGCAGAAATGGACATAACCTGAGTTAAATATACGAGTGTCACAGCAAAGGGTCTGAATACTTAGGACCATGTGATATTTCAGTTTTCCTTTTTAATAAATCTGCAATAATTCTGTGTTTTTCTGTCAATATGGGATGCTGTGTGTACATTAATGAGAAAAAAATGAACTTATGATTTCAGCAAATGGCTGCAATATAACAAAGAGTGAAAAATACAAATTTAAGGGGGTCTGAATACTTCCGTACCCACTATATATATATATATATATATATATATATATATATATATATATATATATATATATATATATATATATATATATATATATATATATATATATATATATATATATATATATATATATATATAAATACATTTTTGTCCCCCCAAATTAGCCTTTTGGTAAGTCATTTAATCCCTTATAGGGATTCATAACGACAAGAAATCTGACAAACCTTCAAGTTAATTGGTCATCTGAGACCTGAGGTCAACAGTCCACCAGTGACAGGGCCATGACCTGGAGATTAAGATCAATATTTAATTCAATAAACCGTCTCTTCATCAAGGTTGTGACATGACACAAACTTTGAGAAGGAAATTGAATAGGCACACAACATTTATCACTACAAGTATATGAATGTCTCTTAGTGAAATGTTTTTTATCAAGGTAGAAACAACAAATAAAAACATGTTTGAGGCACAGGAATATGTTCTGCGTAAATTACAGAGAAAAAAACTTTTTTATATACAATATAGATATGGACTAGGTAAAGATTTCATGAATTATAAAAAAAGGCAAACATCCCAATGCTGTGAATATGGGTATACAAATTCTACTTTTAGTCACACTTGGTATTGCCTTGAGCACTAATTTTGAGTGAATGTTATACATGTGTTTCACATCAAAAGAAACTTAATTATTATTGAGTCATTGGATCTAACCTTTGCCTGAACTGATGTCTTTGACATCATAAATCATTAATAAATCCAACCTGACTGCAAATTATGCATGCATTTTATAGGTCTCTTATTTATGCCAAAAATGTGATCTAGGTTCCTCCAGTAATCTGCTATGCATTTTAAATAAGAGAGAACATTTTATCTGAGGGCTCAATCTCCTATTATATTTTGCATAATATATTCTTCATTTTTTGCGTATTTCATAATCACAACAGCAGTGACTGAATACATTTGTATTATTTCAAACTAAAGTCAATGTTTCTGGTCGGCTTATTACTCTTTTGGACGTGCATTAAACTAAATTCCTTGGCTTGAATTTGAAAATGATCAAAAATAAGACTTCTTCCAGGTAGAGACACTAATGAGGGGCCATTATGAGGGTCTCTGAAGCCCCAGACAGGAGCTCAGCTAGTGTTCATTAAGTGATCACTATGCTGATGATCCTCCACCAGCAGATGGAGAAAACCCATTTGGAAAGTTGTTCCCATTCAGAACAATCCAGAGCTATAGCAGAGACTAATGTGCATGTCATAGACATCCCATCCAAAGTAATTTAGGAACAAACAGTAAATGAAAAATAAGTTTAGTACATAAATATAAATTTAGTTTACGCCATTGTGTAAACAGTCGATTATATCATATTGCTTTAAGTTAAATAATAGTGAATACTAAATAACTTACACTTTAGCATCAATATTATTAGTTTATCTATTTCTGTTCCTCCAACGAAGATAATTCCAAACAAAGTTGTTGCGTGTCTCTGAGCACCACACATCAGTGAATGCTGAATACAGCAGTCAATGTCACAATATAAAATATAAAAGGATGCCTATGTTACACGTCCTCAGCTTTGAGGACACCCACAATCAGTTTGTTGATCCAGCGGACAGCATGTTGCTTGCGCTGTCTAGCTCCGCGGAGCTTGGCGTAGTTAGAGAGGGCAAAGAGAAAGAATCAGAGAGCCCTTTTGTAATGGCTTATCTTAACCTGGTCGCGTGAGAAACCGGAAGACGCTCGCAGTAGACTTTATGAACAATTTCTGGCAGGCCATGTTTGTCCCTCCCCCATGAGCCTTCCACTTCTTCACACAAATGTGGAGGGTTTGTGCGAGCGAGCATATGCGACCATGCCCCCTGTAGGAGAGACTCTGGCTAGCTATTTCTCCCAGAGTGAGGCATCTTCTTTGAAGGCAACGGGTCAGGCTGGTGGTGCCTTGCACATAATGGCTGTTTTGCAGGCACATCAGGCTGACCTGCTGAGAGATTTAGATCCAGGGAAGGGATTGTCTCCTGAAGGGGTCGCTGAATTGCAGTGCACCACAGATCTGGCCCTCCATGCCACCAAACAGACAGCCGCCACTATCTGTCGTTCGATGCCAGCTGTGTTGGTTATGAAGAGCCATCTGTGGTTGAACCTCTCAGACATCCAAGATGTCCTTCCTTCTTGATGCTCCGATTTCGCCCTCTGGAGTCTTCTCCAAGAGGGAGAAGGAGAAAGAGGCACAACCTCAGGGAGGTGGTCAATTGAAAAGTGGTCAGAGAAACAACAGGACAGTCATCAGTGTCCCAATGTGTAGTGAGCCAGGGTTTTGTATCGAATTTGTGTACACAATATACTGATTTTCGACCTAGGGAGCTGATTGAGATGCATGTATCAATACTATTGAAATGCTGCTCGACCAATCAGTTGTGCAAAGACACAAGTAGTTTAGGACAGGGGTTTTCAAACTGGGGTCCGGGGACCCCCAGGGGTCCTCCAGAAGGTTCTAAGGGGTCCCCAGAAAATGTCATAGATTTAAAAGGCAAAGCAAAAATGGATAAAGTCTACCAAACAATTTAATTTCTAACTGTTTCACTCCTTGTTTGCCGTATACATACTTTCCAGAATTGTATAGGTTTGCTTTGTATCTTTCTAGTGACTTTATCTTGCTTTCTGGGTTTGTAGCGCAGTTTTCTTAACGCAGTACGTAAGCTCAAGCATACCTGATTCTTCTCTGTGTGTGAACACACCCTTAGTCATACAGGTTGAGTAAATGATGACTGAATTTTCATTCACTTTGATAACCACATATCTCTGGTGTTTTTAGCAGGTTTTATATGAACATTTTTAGGTGGCTTTACATCTGTGATGGAGAAACTCCATCCCCTGATGATTCAAAGATCCTCAAAACCCCATGCATCCCCTTACTCTTGCAGGCTACATTCATCACTGTCAGACCTCTGCTCCTATACCAAGATACCTATGTACCTGGTGCTTCTGAGTATCTCTCCCAGCATAAGGAGAATAAGGTAGCCATAGCACTGCCCACTCTGATGGACACTAGAGGTTCATGGGTGAATCTCTAGTGACAGGAGACCTGTGCATGATGGATGTCCTCTTGCTGACAGAGGGTATCTATCAGGAACAGGGAGTGACCTCATGGCCCAGGGTGTAAGTCGTATGCTAAATCCGACATTCCAAGGTGTATACAAGTAGCTAAATGAAACTTAAAGGGGTACTTCAGCACTGGGAAGATGAATCTGTATTTAAACCGGGTCAATAATGTAGAAGAAATGTGTTATTTTTTTATTTGGTGCCTTCTAGACTGAGAAAACACATAACATTTATTTTTGTCTCATGGGGATGAAAGACACCAATTCCCAGAATGCACTGCTTCACTGCCCTACTCTAGGCATGGCTACTGGTGTACTGGAACACTTGCCCACCCCGTTCATTTTCATATAAATTAGTTCAGTGAGAGACACTACAATTAAAAACTGAACGTGTCTGTACAAAATATTGTGAGTGAGCCGATTGAGTGTCACGGCACAAACGCAGCAGGAGTCGGATTACATACATCACATGAGCTGAGGTAATTGCGGGATTCGTGGCCGCATACATTCACAGCGCGTGATCAGTCTGCCGCATTTTCAGTTCATGTCTTTGGAAGCTTTACTTTCATAGGAAGTTCATTTGAAAAGTTGAAACACTCACTTTGGTCTCCACCGCTCCGTTTACATGAATCTCGGCAGCTACCGAGCCGAGCGCTGTGAGTGTGATGTTGAAAACATGCGGAAATAGCGCCCACTGCAAGCTGTAGTCTTTAGCCTCTGGCCCAAAAAATCTCCAATGACGCAAAATGACGATATTTGCATCATCAGAGGAATTTTTCCAGAAATAAAATACATAATTCTCTCGTCTCAGGGTCATATGAGGGGGGAAAGTACGATAATTTGAATATACTCCTGGGTTTCTACTGATACAAAGCTACCTTTAACCAGGGTCAATAATGGAAATAATATTATTTACATTAACTTGAACATTTTACAAATGTAAACTTTACTTTTGGCCCTCTGGAACAAGAAAATGTGTCCAACAGTTGTTTGTTTTAATATACTGTACATCTAACAAGGGAGAAACAGCTGACAGCAGCACGTTATTAAAAACAGGGTCACATGTCCTTTGTTTTATCAATATTATAAGGTCAGTCAATATCTGCCCACAGTCACACAGGCATAGACTGCAATTCTGACAAAGTTGACAGTATCATACAATGCATTTACCTGAATGTTAATGATAAGAGTAAACAATCATATTTAAAGGGTTTGGGATCTGAATTAAATTCTGACAGGACAAACTCAAAGGCCATTAACCGATGAAAAACAACTGTGGAGGTAATGCGTATTTGATACGTTTGTACACATCAAATGTTCCATAACCAATCATGAAATGTACCGTAAAACATGAAGGAAGTGGTGGAATTCTGCAAGGAAACAGTCACAAAGATTATTGAATTAGCTAGTGACATGTGCCAGAAAACATCTTGACTTCTTTTCAAGGACATGCCATTGTAATTTTGTATATTTGTGTGACGGTACAATAAAGTTTGAAGGGAGGTCATGCTGAGCAAGTGTGTTTCTAAAGCGGTATTCGTGACTCATTTTAGATTGTAGATATGCAGCTGTCAGATGAAATAAAAGATAAAAAAGCATGAATAATTCAATAATAAAATCTTAAATGCAAAGGGATATTGTTTTTAAGGAGACCTTATTTCAACTTGTCTGGCCAGAGTGACCTAGACTTCCCTGACCTTTTTACAATCTCAGTAGTTTTCCAATAAAATTATTACTGCTCGTAATATAAGTTCAAATTGGCAAGGATCACTGTAAAAATTACATTAGAACTTGTTATAAAATAATGGAGTGCAATATCAGGACATTAGGCTAAATAGTGACAGCAAATAAATGTCATGATTCATTTTTTGACAGTTGCATTAAATTCAAATGCTTCTCATATCCACAAAGACTGTTTTAAATCTCTGAAAATGTATGAACTTATTAACTCTAATATATTAAAGATCAATTAATAATTTATATGTACCAATCAGACTAAAACAAAAGGCATACATTATTCATCCTTAAATTGTTAGGACCCAGAGTGAGCTTGTTGGGTCAAGTGCCAGCCAGTCTAAATCAGACTAAAATTGTACTTATATTAATTCCACGATTCCATAATTGGAATTGTCTTTTTTATTATAGCCTACAGTTATAACTCTACTAATGCATTATTCCATAGCAGTTAAAGTGCGCATCATTTTCGCCATAATTGCACAAATTAGAAAATTAAACCAAATTGCAAAGAAAAATCAGTCGAAATGTGCCAAAAATGAATGTATGAATGTATCTTTAATCAGCTTTGAGGTTGATTTGGATGAATTCTGTAACTTTGAGGCTTATTCACTGATTTTCCAAGTCAGCCCTTTTGAGAGAGTTCTTGATTTGCATTACAATGACAGATAAGTTGCTGCCAAAGTGGCTCTTGTTTATAGCGGCTTACGGGAACATCTCAGCATTTGACAAGTATTTATTATCCAAAGCAAATGCTTTCTCAGTATTGAGAGATAATTTCGCTTGCCTCAGTAATGTGGCCACAATATATATGACACCAAATAATATGGGTGTTGTTAAAATGAAAAATAAAAAACTTTAAGCAAGTCATAATGTGTAATGCCTATATAATAGGCATGACGGAGAAACAGCATTGTCTAATTTCATTGGTTGGAGACAAACTCACTGCGGCATGCTGATAGAGCTTTAAACAAAAAGCCAGAGGGGCCTTTGGAAGTTTAGCAGGACTTATCCGCTCACAACAGTAGAGTAATACTATCAAAAGAACATCCATTGGCTCTATTCTCACAACATTGAGATGACATTGGGAGATTGCATCATGCTCTGGAAGTGGTGAGGTTCACAGTTGTAGGATGCTTATGCTTACGTTACTCCGCTCTGATGTCAAGAGAGATTCTTCCACCCTGACATAAAATAATGCAAAATATACTCATCATTCCAAGTCATATGATTCTTACAACAAACCAAAAAAAAAAACAACTTTTTATTAAAAGTCATATTATGACATTAAAAAAATATTTTTTTTCTAATATTTTGAACATATTTTAACTGTGACTTTTCATGTCATAATTATAACTTTTTATGGCAATTCTAATTCACAAATGCATTTTTTAATTATGTGTTGGAAATGGGCTTCCATTATGGAAGCTTATGAAAGCTTGTTTCTGCCACAGAATAATTTTTGAAAAAAATGTAATTGCGACTTTTTATCTCGCGATTCTGGCTTTCTTCCCCTCACAATTATGAGTTTACATCTTTTTTTTTACTCAGAATTGCGTGATATAAACTTGCATACATTTCTTTTCACGCAATTGCGAGTTTATATCCTGCTGTTCTTCTTTCCTCAATTGTGAGTCAATTGTGAGTCACCTGTCCTTCGGATGACACGTAAAACCGAGGTCCTGACTCTCTGTGGTCATTAAAAATCCAATGGCCAAATTTCCCCATTGGCCCCTGTCTATCATGGCCTCCTAATCATCCCCATATACAGTGGGTACGGAAAGTATTCAGACCCCCTTAAATTTTTCACTCTTTGATATATTGCAGCCATTTGCTAAAAATTAAAGGTCCCGTTCTTCGTGATCTCATTTTTCAAACTTTAGTTTGTGTGTAATGTTGCTGTTAGAGCATAAATAATACCTGTTAAATTATAAAGCTCAAAGTTCAATGCCAAGCGAGATATTTTATTTAACAGAAGTTCCCTTTCAAAGCCTACAGCAAACGGACGATTTGGACTACATCCCTGTACTTCCTGCTTTAATTACATCACTAGAACAGTTTGTTGACTAACCTCCGCCAACAAGAATACGCAAATAAAGGGGGCATGGTCTTGTTGCTCTCCCACGTGGAGAAGAGGAAGTGTTGCGTTTGTAGAGCGTGTTTGTCGCCATGTCTACAATAACATTGAGCGCATGCATCTCCCGTTATGGTAAGAGGCGTGACCTTTCCTGTCAAATCACAACACGGGAACCGCTGGCACAATCAGAACTCGTTACGTATTTCTGAAGGAGGGACTTCAAAGAACAAGGAAATCATCAGGACGTTTTTTCTTCAGTGAAAACAGCGGTATACAGATAAGTAAATTGTGTGAAAAATACTGTGTTTTTACACACGAAACATGATCACATGTTATATTGCACACTGTTTACACAATCAAAGCTTCAAAAACACATGAATAACGGGACCTTTAAGTTTAAACATTTAAAAAATGTTTTCTTCTCATTAATGTACACACAGCACCCCATTATGACAGAGTCTTTTTGGGAAAGATGCAACAAGTTTTTCACACCTGGATTTGGGGATCCTCTGCCATTCCTCCTTGCAGATCCTCTCCAGTTCTGTCAGGTTGGATGGTAAACGTTGGTGGACAGCCATTTTCAAGTCTCTCCAGAGCTGCTCAATTGGGTTTAAGTCAGGGTTCTGGCTGGGCCATTCAAGAACAGTCACAGAGTTATTATGAAGCCACTCCTTCATTATTTTAGCTTGTCTTGTTGGAAGGTGAACCTTCGGCCCAGTCTGAGGTCTTGAGCACTCTGGAGAAGGTTTTCGTCCAGGATATCCCTGTACTTAGAATTAAGGCCAAAAAGTTCTATCTTGCTCTCATCAGACCAGAGAATCTTATTTCTCACCATCTTAGCAAACTCCATGCAGGCTTTCATGTGTCTTGCACTGAGGAGAGGCTTCCGTCGGGCCACTCTGCCATAAAGCCCCGACTGGTGGAAGGTTGTAGTGATGGTTGACTTTCTACAACTTTCTCCCATCTCCCGACTGCATCTCTGGAGCTCAGCCACAGTGATCTTTGGGTTCTTCTTTACCTCTCTCACCAAGGCTCTTCTCCCCCCGATAGCTCAGTTTGGCCGGACGGCCAGCTCTAAGGAAGGGTTCTGGTCGTCCCAAACGTCTTCCATTTAAGGATTATGGAGGCCACTTAGGAACCTTGGCCAGATCTGTGCCTTGCCACAATTCTGTCTCTGAGCTCTTCAGGCAGTTCCTTTGACCTTATGATTCTCATTTGCTCTGAAATGCACTGTGAGCTGTAAGGTTGTATATAGACAGGTGTGTGGCTTTCCCAATCAAGTCCAATCAGTATAATCAAACACAGCTGGACTCAAATGAAGGTGTAGAGCCATCTCAAGGATGATCAGCAGAAATGGACAGCACATGAGTTAAATATATGAGTGTCACAGCAAAGGGTCTGAATACTTAGGACCATGTGATATTTCAGTTTTTCTTTTTTAATAAATCTGCAAAAATGTCAACAATTCTGTGTTTTTCTGTCAATATTGGGTGCTGTGTGTACATTAATGAGAAAAAAAAGAACTTAAATGATTTTAGCAAATGGCTGCAATATAACAAAGAGTGAAAAATGTAAGGGGGTCTAAATACTTTCCGTACCCACTGTATATACTATTGGCTTCATCACTCTGTCTCCTCTCCACCATAAGCTGATGTGTGGTGGGCGTTCTGACGCAATATGGCTGCCGTCGCATCATCCAGGTTGATATTATTATTATTAATTATTGTGTCAGTTGTAATAATTGTTATGGCACTCACGCCACACATCATGTTCTCACTCTGGTTGTCACTGTGAAAAATGCATCACGGACCAAGGAGGACACTGACAATCTGCTGACAGACAAGACAGAACAGATAACTTTTCCTAAGAAATTCAAACAATAAATACAGATTTGTGGCTCTTTAATGTGTCATGACAGATTGCTGTAGCACCTCAACTCAAATTGCACGTGAACCGATCATCTCTTCATACTAGTTGAATATGACATGAATGAACATCAGAAGAAATGTTGTTTCAACTGTGGAAAGATGTCAATACACACCATTTTTGGAAGTTGAATTGTACTGATGGTAATCTACTTACTCTGGTAATCTACTTACTCTGCTTTGTTTGTCTGACAAAATGGTGGATTTGGCATTATGATTGCCAGATTGCCTGTCAATCAAACTCCAGGCAACGGGTGAAATACCTTTTTCATTTTTTTTATTTTGTGGCGGAAACAAGATTTCATACTTAACAGAATGCCAAAGTCCAGGCTCTGTTGAAACGCTATATCACTTTACTGCATATATCCGCCTTTTAAGAGATTGTGATCTGATCTTTATTGTGGAGATCTTCTGTTTGATTATTCAGCAACTGCTCAAAAAAAGCAGGGAGAGCTTGTTTTGTGAATGAGTCAGTGACGGTTTCAGCTGTGTGGGTGTTTGTTCGAGTGATTCAGAAGCCACGCTTACAATCACAGTTGCATCAAAGAGCATCCGTTCTTCCAATCTCTAGATGGATCTCTCCTTCTCTTTTGCCTCTTGCAGCATTCTCTGACCGGTCTACCAGCACTGACAATTCAGGCAAGATGAAACTAAATCTACCCATTCATCTCAGAAAAACAGTATCAAATATCCACAATATAATTTTTTTGTAAACAAATTTTGTAAATTTGCGTTTAGTTTCTCTTAATTGCTCATACTGCATTTGAATACTGGTTGATTGTATGATTTAAAGACTGACAGAGATCATGATGTGCACAAAATAATTGCAAAAAAATTGATTTATCGGTAGTTGATATTGGATATTTAATTGTGCATGCTCATTTCCCTTTTTTTTACATGTAGATTACATTTCCCATTGTCTAAAACTCACTTAAATTATTTAATAAAGCTGTAAAATTAGTATTTAGCAAATATAAAAATATCCAGTTCCATATATTTTTTATATTGTGATGCTAAATTTATTTGCAGTATTTAAAACACTTGTCATTGTTTCATTTAAGCTCTTTTAGTTTGTTATCATTATGTTTTCTTCCTGTTTTTGTTTAGCTGTCACTGTAATACATTGCTTCATTGATTAGTGCACACCTGTTTTGTATTGTTATCACTTATCTTGTGTAAGGCCTTTATTTCTCTTAGTTTATTGTCTTGTGCTACATGCACTGCTTTGTTAATTTCTCATTTTGGATTCTGTTCTTTTGTTTGACTTAATAAAGTATTATGCTGCGATTAGATCCGCTACGATCATAAATTGGAATGTTTCCGTTTTGAACATTCAGAAATAACAATTTCATTACTTAATGAAATGATTTGTTTGCTGGGAACAGTATGACAATTCATGTCACAATATAGACAATAACAGTGATGAGAAAAGAATAATAAAGCCTGAGCATGAGGGTCATTCAGTGTTTTTACTGCTTCATGATGTGTACCACCTGGGAGTTGTAAATGTTTCTAAATTGCAGGGAATTTTGTGATGCCACAGTTCCAGTTCGTGAAATGGAGGTTTAAAGTCAGCTAAACTGACACAGGCTTTATGAGATCCTTGAATTTGCCATCATGAATCATCTAAATGTTGAAACCCTCAGCTGTGTCCCAGAGAGCCTTCCACTGAGAAATATAGACTATTAAAATATGAAATTGGTATTTTTCCTTCTGAACTTATTTGATACCAAGCAATGTCAATGACACCCTTCCGGAAACAACTATTAGCTATTATTATGTAGCTCAAAAATTTCTTCCCTATTTTCTTCCTTGTTATAACTCCCTCATGATACTTTTTGCATTGTCAAAGCAATAGCTTTGCCCTCCTAACATTTATTTTTAAGAAAAGTTTATCCAAAATATCTAACATGTCTTCACTGTTAATTCAATAATGCTTTTAAGAACTGTCCACCAACTTTACGTTACTTCTGTATCTTTCGGACCCATCCTCATTACATTTGTGGAAAATGCTTTGCGAAGCATTTTATCTGTTAGACTGCAATTATGTTCTTGTTTGGGATTTCCCAACAATCGCCCTAAAACCTGTCATGTTCTTCCAATATGATGCAACAGAGAACCCCTTTGTTTAATCATAGCCTGCCTACGAACAAAAAGTCAGTCGGCCGAAAGCTCTGGGTTTTTTTCAAGACCGCACCTGAGCACGCTGACCTGAAGACACATTCACTTCACTCTATCTCACGGCACATTAACAAGTCAGACACAATAAATGAGCAGTAATTAGCAGATTGAGATCATTTGGATAAGACAGATGTTATGCAAATTACTATTAATAAGTCGGCTGCTGTTAATTAGATTTTGAGCCTTGATTACCAAATTTCTTGCTGCACTTGAGAAGAGTTCTACAATTCTATGAAATTGAAACTGCGTGGGTGATTAATCGGAGCGTGGACTGAAATAATCAGCCCTGCCTGGCTGATTTTAGGTGAAAGATCAGATCTGCTGGAGACGTTCACCAAATCATTTAGGCGCACCGAAAGAAATCCACTGAGAAAGAGACAACCAGTATTGGGAAGTCCCAGAGCAAGTGGGGAAATTAATTAAATATAAGCTGAAATGTATTACCATGAGAAGTCTATCTGTGTACTTTTTTAATTCCTTTTATAACAGTTTTAATTTCCTTACTTTTATTTTAATGCCCTTTTCTATGTTAAGCACTTTGAATTACCATAGAGCATGAAATGAGCTATATAAAGAAACTTGCCTTGCCTTACAACATTCTATTATAAGTTCAAATTGAATCTCTATGGCCTAGTAACATTAATTAATTATACACTATGCACACATAATTTAATTAATGAGAAAGTACATCAAAAACTCTTTATGGTGATTTATATTTTAGAACTGGCGGGAAAGCATTTTCTGTAAATTGCATACTTTCGTCTTTGTTCGTAATGTCTGTAAATAAAGAAAATAAGTTCTGGCTACTTTAACGCATGGTGTGCTGAAAAGTGTGGTAGTAGATTGAAAACGAGCTGAATGCTTGTAGCTGCAGCAATTATAATAAGTTATAATAATAACTCATAGTACTTGATTCCACCTTATCTGATATTACTATTCAGATACTTTATCGGATAATATGTTTATACTGTATTCATGTCTGCACTGTAAAAATGTAATGGAGAAGGTACAGGACATTTTATGTTTGCGGACATTATGTTTAAAATTGTGTTTACCGACATCTCCTTTGACCCTAAGAAAGGTCTGTAAAAATGTGGCCCATTCTACTGTGTTATTATGAAGAAATGTTCCGTATTGATTTTTCACAGGTGTTTCACCAGTATTTTGAATTACACATTGCAATGCATTAATGGATAATGTCCTGGCAGAAAATTACCAGTACATTTTCTATCGATTTTTTTCTTCTTACAGTGTAAAACATAACATGTGTAATTTAAAATATGCCTAAAACAAGTGAAAAATCGATATGAAAAATTCCTGCATATTAACACAGGGGTTGGACAATGAAACTGAAACACCTGGCTTTAGACCACAATAATTAATTAGTATGGCCATTCAGCATCAGTTTGTCTTGGGAATGAGAGATACAAGTCCTTCACACCGACCAGAGGGATTTTTGAGCCGTTCCTCTTCCAGAACAGCGGCCAGGTCACTATGCGATGCTGGTGGAGGAAAACGTATTCTGACTCGCTTTTTGAAAATACCCCAAAGTGACTGAATAATATGTAGATCTGGTGAATGAGCAGGCAATGGGAGACATTCAGCTTCACTTTCATTTTCATCAAACAACTCTCTCACCAGTCTTGCTGTGTCTATTGGCATATTATCATGCTGATACACGACACCCCCTTCAGGGTAAAATGTTAGAACCATTAGGTGGACATGGTCCTCCAGAATGCATCGGTAGTCCTTGGCCATCAAGCACAGTAGGGAATGCCATGTAATTGCGTCCCAAACCATCACTGATACACATCCATGCTTCACTGCAGAAACAGTCCGGGTGTTAAGCCTCTTTAGGGCTTCTCCACACCGCAATTCTATCGAATGTGGGAAAGACAGTGAAGGTGGACTCATCTGAGAACAAGATTCGCACTCTTGGCACCAATGAAGCAGACATTTGGCATTGGCACAATTGACCAAAGGTTTGGCTATAGCAGCCAGACCATGAATATTGACTCTGTGGAGCTCCCAATTAACAGTTTGGTCGAAACAGGAGAATCGAGGTGTGCATTTAATTCTGCAGTGAGTTGAGCAACTGTGGTTTTATTTATTTTTTTGGATACAATCTGGGTTGGTAACTTGGTACCCAGACATCCCTTTCAGACAGCTTCCTTTTGTGTCGACAGTTACTCCTGCTGGATGTGGTGCGTTCATTGTTGTGGTGTGACGACATTACCCTGGAACTATTAGGTCTTGATACACCACAAAGACTTGCAATCTGTCCTCTTTTGAACTCTTATATGTCTCCCATTATGTTGTAAGGATTGCAATATATTCTGTGCAGCTGTGCTATTGTTCTGCTAAGTCAACCTTCACACTGTCCTCTTACTAATGGAATGTAAAATATATGCCACGCATATATGGACGTGAAACCTCCAACATTGGCCAGCGTTTCAGTTTCATTGTCCAACCCCTAACATTGTACCGACAATATATCGTCAGCGTTGCCTAACTTTTATCATTTTATTTATTTTTAAAACAATTGATTTTACAAGGTGGAGATTTTATTCATACAAAAAAAATTTAACTTAGAAAAAAGGTTACCCTAAACCTAATCATCAGTGGGGAGTAAGCAGATTGTATGAAAAGATTCAAATAAATTCAAAGGAATTTATACAAATTAACCACCAATTTGTCAAAACATAAAATATGAAATTCAAAGAGAGCATGTTGGCTTTAAATCCAATAATTGCATGCATGTTAAAAAATCTGCAAGGATGATGATATCCTCCTTTCCTGGAAACTTTTAGAAGAAAATGAGAAGACAAGAGCGAGAATATGACCTTTAGCTGGGTTGCCTAGCAGGAAAATTCCAGACACATCAAAACTGGATGATGGGCAGTAAAAACAGGCGGTCCCAAGTATGCCATTGCACTAATGTATTTCACACTGCATTTCTTTTTCATTAACAAACACATTTTCACACCTTGGAGTGATCGCCTACTTTAATTTTTGAACACAGAGACGTCTCAGAGTAGATGACACTATTAGCCAATAATGATCATGTTTCACTCTGGAGGAAAAATAGTGCACTGATGAAGACTGAGATAATGTCTTGTTTACTTGCTTAAGTGGGCTAAATCAGCCATTCTGCATCTAAATACCCCATTAAAAGAAATGTGAGTACAGAGCTACTATATTAACAATTGCAAAAAATAGCAAGACATAATGGAAGAAAGTTCCTTCCAATATTCAAATATTCACTCAATTGATTTGTTTTTTGGACGGGGCATCTCTTTAGTATGAAAAGGTGTGCATTTTACTGCATCATTAATCTAATGATTTTTAGTCTGAGTTGACTGCAGATAGTCTTAATTAGTTACAAAAACAAAGGAAATGTTGCCATGTAGGACGTGTCTGAATATGTGAAGTCTCGCTTTACACATTTAGGTCTTGTTCAAGGCATCAGAAAAAGAGGCGAATCACTGATGATGAGTAAATAACAGTTAGTTTAAATGAGCTGTGGGAAAAGCCATCCAGTCATTTGGCTCTGTCGAGTACATGCTTGATGTTAAGAAAGTGAATATATTTAAAATAAAACACATCAGCTTTACAACTTGAAATGGTTAGGCTAATGAATCAAATAAAAGTGTTTTCAAAAACGTGAATGTGTTCAATCTGAAAGATATGTGCTATGACACAGTAGATATGAGTGTCGTGAATATAAAATATTTCCAGATCTGCCTCGAGCGAAAGCAATGTGCCGCCACTTTCCCAGAGTGCTTCTTGAAGGCAATAATGTCTACCACTGCAAACAAACAAATAAACATTCAAAAATACCTGGACTGGCAAGTCTATTTAAAACATATTTTCGAACTTTTTGTACTGAACACTGCCAGAGGCAACACTGGATGTAAAACACATCAGTGCTGGAGACGGGACTGTAAAAATCTGCATACATTTTTAAGCTGGCACGCCACGAAGGAGCTGGATGGGAAACAATGTCCCTGTGCCTGCAGTACGAGGTACAAAACATTCTGGTGACTCATCGCTAAAACACTGAAGTATACTGGAATAAAAGACCAGACGAGGAAGAGACCCAACCCCCATCGCAAACACACAAAAATGTGACCTTCACAGTTTGATGCTTGGCTTGTCTAAAGAAGCACTCAATCCCTGTCCAGTGAACAAAGCAACTCTAATGATTCTATGTGAATCAGTTTCCATTGAGAAATCTTACCAGTGATTTAGGAAATGATTTTAATCAATACAAAGTGAACAAAATTAAAATACATAATAAATAAAAGCTACCACTTCACTGAAATGAATTACACTGTTCAAAACATTTATTAAGCACATTTATACTCAAGAAAACATTCCTATTGTTGCATATGATGGGTCTATCTATATTTCTTTATATATTAACTTAGAAATAAATATTTAAGTTATAAATATATTTACACACACACACATATGTGTGTGTATATATATATATATATATATATATATATATATATATATATATATATATATATATATATATATATATATATATATAACATTTTAAAAGAACATTTATATTGCTAATGCAATTGCAATGAATATATACCGGTATATATACATATTTAAAAGTAATTTATTTAAATATATTAAATCAAATTGTATATTTTATAATGATATAATTATATTTTATAATGAAATATTCGTAAAATATATTAAAGACTAATGCATATAGAAGGTCTCTTAAATAATATTATAAATGAATTTTATATTACATTTTATGAATAGTATTTTATAAATACATTTAATTTATATTAATTGTATAAATAATTATTATATTATTTATAAAATAATATTATAAAAATTTAAAACTATTATTTCATAAATCTTCTAATCATGTCTGGCTTTGCAATGATATTGACACATTTGATATTGTATTGCAGTATTATTTTATCATAACACTCATAACATGTAAATTGATTTTATCCTTTAAACCAAACTTTAAAGAAAATAATCATAAATAATGGAGGTTAAAAAATTAGCCTGTTTACCACCACTGGATATTTCACTACATACATTCATTGGACTGATTCAGTGTGTTTTATTATAATCTTAGACCGCTTTATACATTTGGTAGGCCTACTCCTGCTCTGTTCAAAAATTGTCCTTCAAAGCAATTTGCATCTATAACTCGAATATAATGGAATTTCATAAAGTAATATAATTAGTTCTAATCTTCAACAACAAGTTGGATTTTCCATAAGATTTCCACCTTCTTCCAACTACTTGCCAGATGGCCTTGGATGCGTAATGTATGATAATGCATGATAAAATATACAGCCTTGGACACATCCATATTTCACTGTACATTAAATATTTGTGGGTGGATCTTATTGTTGTTATAGCCACCAGAGAAAAATGTAACAGGCCTCAGATGCATCATTACACGTATCTTATAACTACCCATAACGTCTGTATCTGAGGAGGCAATGTCCTTTACCACAAAACACTAGAGTGGCAGAATTAAATGAAAATATGATAAACAATAAAATGTAATTAAAACTAAATATGTCCTCTATCTATTGAAATGTAGTGGTATACAACTGGTACAAGAAGCAGGAGGATGTTTGTGAAATGTATTTGATTGTGACCCTACCATAACTTTATCACGTGTCATAAATTTTCAATTAGGCTGTTTGGTCTTTAGAATTTGTGTAAGAATTGATAATTAAACGCTTCTTGATCTCCACGTCCAGTTTAATACAGTTTAACAATTACTAACCTTTGTCTTGCTGATTAGCAACACAACGTTCTCACTATGCCAGAAGACATTAGCAAAGGATGGGGTGAATCCATCAACGTTTGGATTATGGGCCAAATATGCTTCCACCAATCCACCATGAAACCCACCCTAGATGAGATTTGACCCCTCAGTATGGTGTAAGAAGTAAGCGTCATCCATGAGGTCATTGAGGCAAAGACTTTAGATGTGCAGCACATGTACGACTACAAATACTAAGTGAAAAATTCTCAGTGACACATGCTAATATTATTCTCAAATGTTTTCTTTTTACAAGCTCGATAAAGCGCGAAATTACTTGTAGGCAGGATTATACGAGCTATTTAGCAGCATAAAGTAGTTTATTACGCCCTCTTTTGGCCGTCAGTGGAACTTTTTCATAATGTCAACTCATTGACTTTTTTCACTTTGTACTTTAAACTCAAGATAGCCACTGAAGCATTGGATGTTACTGTTAAAAATAACTGTGAGATAAATGGCCAGACATACAAACTGCATAAAAATTGGAATACATACTTATTTTAAAAAGAAGTACGAATATACTAACTTTCATAACAGTTTGTCATTTGATTTTGAGGTTATAAACCCCTGAAATTTGATTGGCTGTTGGGGGTGTCAATTAGGTGAAAAAAGTGAATGTCACCAGACAAAATCACTTGCTTGTATCTTCAGTACGCTTTAACATATCCAATTCTTTTAATAAATAATTTTTTGCCACCACCACCTCTAGATGCTGTATGCAAAATTTGAGTAGCGGTGCACAATTGGAACCATCCTGCCGAGTTTGGAGTCTCCTCAATTCACCGTTTCTGACGGTCCAATTTAAGAGCAGAAAAAAAAGAATAAAATCAGTACAAACACAAAGTTCAGGCACTCCAGAAAAGCTTTTAAATGCATCTTTGCAGTTTATTTGTATATCATTAACAATTCACTGCACATGAGCTTGCTCTAAGTCCATATTCATATGGACAATCTGTGTCTGAATCCATGACACACATAATTAAACAAACAGCTTGTGTTCTGAAAGGAAGTGAAAGCCATCCATGTTGATTGTGACATTATGAAATTCATGCCAAAAACAAATTCTTTATGTGGTGCAGCTGGATAAAGACAAAGACAAACAAAACGACTAATCAAAAAGATAAACTGGGCACTTAGTGGCATTCATTAAAACATGAACAATTGCCTTGTGAAGTCACTCTATACTTTATAAGACATCTCAAACTAGTGTGCACAGTCATGCTGACGATAACAGGAATGTCTTCCACTACTTAAACTAAGACTTAGCAATGCATGTAGTGTATTCAAAAAGATATTGCTCCAAAATCCATTTTGAAAGGATAGTTCACCCAAAAAAATTCATATTTTACTCACACTCAAGTTGTTCCAAACCTGTATACATTTTTGTTTTGCTGTACACAAAGGAAGATATTTGGAAGAATGTTTGTAACCAAGCAATTCTCTGCACCCATTGACTACCATAGTAGGAAAAAAATACTATGGTAGTCAATGGGGGCCGAGATCAGCTTGGTTACAAACATTCTTCCAAATATCTTCCTTTGTCCAGAATTAAAATTTTTGAGTGAACTATCCCTTTAATGCATGCATTTCGCTGGTTTCTAATGATGCAAAATAGCATGCTGGTAAATAAACAATTAGCTGGAATATAATGAGACATTACAACCTTAAAACTCCACTACCATAACAACTCATCCCTTTATATATGATAAGGTTAATTTGTCTCAAACCAACATTGCTGCAACAAATTCACCGTCTTAAATTAAAACATTCAAAAAAATGAGTGCAAAATATCTGTCCTGTGTAATTGCATACATTGCATTTTGAAACAAAGGACATTTTGACGTTCTCAAAAAAAAACAATCCTCATATTTGAAGGAAAATAACAAGATCAGAAATGTTACCCAGATGAAAATGTTCTGAAATGTCAACATGGCTCACAACCATAACACTAAATCCAAGTGTCAGTTGATTTAGGAACAGAAAATGGTAGATAAACCAATAAACCTGACTGCGTAGCACTATATCAGAAACTGTCACAGATTAAAAAAACACTCAGAGTGTGAGTATCCAGCCAAAATTGATGAGTACAGCACATTTATAAACAGAGAGGCCATCAATCTACCTCTGTTCCTGAATATGTTAAGAGTAGTTACAGCTGACGCACTCAGCAAGCAAGTTATATGACCAGTCATAACGTGAGAAAGAGTGCATCGGTAGAGAATCATCCAGCCCAATGAGTAGTGCAAGCCTTTTCAAAAGGCACTGGAGTGTACTGGAAAATATAAATCAACTACATATTCAAAAACACAGACAAAAAGAGCACAATCCAAAGTTCAAAACATGCAATTACTTAAAAATCAATTGAAATTGACTGATATTGTAGTTAGAGCCAATAACTGTGGCACGTGTAAAAGGCACCTAGTGTTAAACTGATGAAGAATCCCATAGGATAAGAATAGAAGGATAGTGTAATAGTAATACTCTTTAAGTCCTTGTATTTCTCGTGGTATTACATCCTGCTGTTCATTTAATTATTTATTCATTCTGAAGGCACTATCTGTATCTGAAATATCCCTTAATTCCTTGCATTTCTGGCACATATTTTTGGCATGTGAACAAACAAACACAGTTTCATGTGCTTGAAAGGGCCAATCAATTTGTGGTATAAGTAAAACATGACTTGAGGTGTACACAAAGCCAAACTGTCTGACAAAAAAAAAAAAAAGAAATATATTAATTTTAAAAGCACAGTATATGAGGTTTGGTGTACAGTTTTGTGTACATGCATGCTTCAGTGAAAGCTGCAAACTTTTCCTCCAGATCCTCCTGCTCCTGAAACAGAGGCTGGATTGTTCTTTCACACTTCCTCGTAGAAGGCCATCTGAGCCATGTAGGCAGAATTTCTCTGCAACAGACACACACGGCAGAATAAGAACATTGTTACAGGCTTTTGAGGAATGTGAAGTATTTCATGAAAACAATTGGGGAGAATTGAATTTTCAGCATCATTCCTCCATTCTTTAGAGTCACATGATCCTTCAGAAATCATTCTAATATGCTGATTTGGTGCTCAAGAAACATTTACTATTATCAGCAATGTTGATAGCTGTGATGCTTATGGGGTGGGGGTTGGGGGGTGACTTATTTACACAGTTAAAGAGTTGGATTCTCATGCTAAACATGGCCTAAATGATAAAAAAAACGAGTTGGACATATGACCGAGTATTTATGTGCCAAATACACTCCTTCAGGATTCGATTAAGTTTCTGAAAGTTTTTGTTAAGTATGGCCCTGTATGATGTTCCTTGTATAGGCACTTCTCCCGGATGAGTGTGCATGCACATCAACCAGAGCCAGAGCAAGAGCTTCGTCCATCAACGAGCTTCACTCGGGTTACGGAAGCCGTCTGCAGCATTATTATGTTGTTTTTAGACCACAAAATCAACAATGTCACTAAAGGTTTCTGGTTGTGGGGGAAAGATAATCTTGTTCAGTTTCCCAAATAACCCAGCGTTGTTACTGGTAATGAGTCAAAACCGCAGGCGATGAGTGAAACTGCATCAAATGTCTCTTTTTTTTGTTGGCAATCGGCACACGTAAGAGCATATACAGGTCCTTCTCAAAAAATTAGCATATTGTGATAAAAGTTCATAATTTTCCATAATGTAATGATAAAAATTAAACTTTCATATATTTTAGATTCATTGCACACCAACTGAAATATTTCAGGTCTTTTAATGTTTTTAATACTGATGATTTTGGCATACAGCTCATGAAAAGCTCATCTCAAAAAATTAGCATATCATGAAAAGGTTCTCTAAACGAGCTATTAACCTAATCATCTGAATCAACTAATTAACTCTAAACACCTGCAAAAGATTCCTGAGGCTTTTAAAACTCCCACTCTGGTTCATTACTCAAAACTGCAATCATGGGTAAGACTGCCGACCTGACTGCTGTCCAGAAGGCCATCATTGACACCTCAAGCGAGAGGATAAGACACAGAAAGAAATTTCTGAACAAATAGGCTGTTCCCAGAGTGCTGTATCAAGGCACCTCAGTGGGAAGTCTGTGGGAAGGAAAAAGTGTGGCAAAAAACGCTGCACACCGAGAAGAGGTGACCGGACCCTGAGGAAAATTGTGGAGAAGGACCGATTCCAGACCTTGGGGGGCCTGCGGAAGCAGTGGACTGAGTCTGGAGTAGAAGCATCCAGAGCCACCGTGCACAGGTGTAGCAGGAAATGGGCTACAGGTGCCACATTCCCCAGATAAAGCCACTTTTGAACCAGAAACAGCGGCAGAAGCGCCTGACCTGGGCTACAGAGAAGCAGCACTGGACTGTCGCTAAAATTTTGCATGTCATTCGAAATCAAGGTGCCAGAGTCTGGAGGAAGACTGGGGAGAAGGAAATGCCAAAATGCCTGAAGTCCAGTGTCAAGTACCCACAGTCAGTGATGGTCTGGGGTGCCATGTCAGCTGCTGGTGTTGGTCCACTGTGTTTTATCAAGGGCAGGGTCAATGCAGCTAGCTATCAGGAGATTTTGGAGCACTTCATGCTTCCATCTGCTGAAAAGCTTTATGGAGATGAAGATTTCATTTTTCAGCACGACCTGGCACCTGCTCACAGTGCCAAAACCACTGGTAAATGGTTTACTGACCATGGTATTACTGTGCTCATTTGGCCTGCCAACTCTCCTGACCAGAACCCCATAGAGAATCTGTGGGATATTGTGAAGAGAAAGTTGAGAGACGCAAGACCCAACACTCTGGATGAGCTTAAGGCCGCTATCGAAGCATCCTGGGCCTCCATAACACCTCAGCAGTGCCACAGGCTGATTGCCTCTATGCCACGCCGCATTGAAGCAGTCATTTCTGCAAAAGGATTCCCCACCAAGTATTAAGTGCATAACTGAACATAATTATTTGAAGGTTGACTTTTTTTGTATTAAAAACACTTTTCTTTTATTGGTCGGATGAAATATGCTAATTTTTTGAGAAATTCAATTTTTTGAATTTTTTGAGAATTTTGGGTTTTCATGAGCTGTATGCCAAAATCATCAGTATTAAAACAATAAAAGACCTGAAATATTTCAGTCGGTGTGAAATGAATCTAAAATATATGAAAGTTTAATTTTTATCATTACATTATGGAAATTAATGAACCTTTATCACAATATGCTAATTTTTTGAGAAGGACCTGTAATGTAAACAACACGAACCCATCCAACAAACCTAAGTTATCCAGAGATAATGCCATGATGTATTGATTTTGTGTGTGTGTGTGTGTTTCTCTCTCTTTAGCCGAGCTCACTGCACACCTCCACGAGTTCGGCTGTTTTCGGAAAGAATCAGTACAGCGTATCTGTCTTTTATAAATATAATGACACTAAAGACTCTTTACTGTCACATTTGTTCAATTTAATATGCGTTTGTTGAAAAATGCTTGAACAATTTAGCTAGTTTGTTTGATTGCATATGCCTATTATCTTACAAATTATTTGCAATGAGTTTCTTACATTGCTGTGGGGAATATAAGGAGGTTCAGCGTAACTCCTGAGGCTGTAGATTCCAGCCTGTTGCTGTTCTTCCAGCTTAAGGGATTCAATCTCTGATTTGAGCTCCTTCAGCTGGTCTTGAAGATGTTTGCTCTTCTCCATGTACTCTAGCCTAAGACACACACAAGGAGACAGCAGCTTGAATTCAGCTTTGTTTTTCAAAACGTTTCAGACATGAGATGATCAAGTGCGTACCGTTCTCTCTCAATCTCCATCGAAAGTCTCTTCATATCAGAGTCTTTGAAGTCCATTCGGATGGAGCCGCCCATGTCAAGAGCCACATCTGAACTCTCTGGCCCAGGGGGTGGAGGAGGGCTGGAGTATGCTGCTATTAACTGAGCACATGACATGAATGGCATGTTTAAAAAGCATTTTGAGGACAATGAACAGCAGAATACGTTGATACATGTCATTGCAACATTACAGGATAAGTTGTTTTGGTAATTTCCAGGAGTTTCTGTTTTGCCCTCCGTTCTGCATCTTTAGCTTCATTCAGATCCTGTTTCAGGTGGTCTGCCTCTTTCAGTCTGAATGCCACAAAAATAATTAAACTTTCATTAAAAGGTGAAACTTGATTCTGATTGGTTAATCATGGCACAAAGTAGTCAAATAACTGAACATTTTTCAAATTGAGCGCAAATTAAATATAAAATGTCTTTGTTTACTTGAAACCTGAAACTATGTTAATCAAGAGAGAATAACTGAAGCCACTGTTTTCATTCATTTATTAATATTTAACCTTTGAATTAAAAAGTGTTCATTAACATAATTTTTGCTTTAATTAAGTATCAAGAATGATGAAATTTCATTGGTATGGGTATCAACAACTGAAAACCGTAATGGCCTACCTCCTCTCTGACTGCTCAACAAGCTTAACCGCCAGTTGTTCTGCTTCTCTCATCTTCTGCTCCATCAGTCTCTTCTCTTCTTTGGTTTTGAGGGCTGTGACCTCCAGTCTCTGCCTTTCCTGTTCTGCCTCAGCTGCTTTGTGGGCTAGTAGTTTAGCCTCCTCCTCTGCGATCTGGGCTTTCTCCGCCAGTAGGTCTGCAGTCTCCTCGGAGCGCAGCTGCAGAGAGGGAGACTGATAAGAAAGACTTACGCGATCAAGCTCAAGGAGTCTCAGTCAGAGCATGAATGGAATTCTAATGGGAGTCCAGGACAATTGTTTAGACCTTAATACCTCTGCAGTTCATCTCAAATTTATGTCTGGACCACATACTTTTATGCAGCTGGAGCTCTGAGGACATATTTTACAAGCTGGGCAGGGAAAAGAGAGTAAACTATTTTGGCATCGCTCAATTTCAAGCGTAGCAAAACCCTCACTAGAGCTTCATTGGCCATTCGAGCCTCGTCCTGTAGCTGGAACAGACGGCGCTCCATCTCTTCTTTTGCTCGCTCCGCTTCCTCTCTCATCTGCTTCTCCCGCGCAAGAATCTGACGCTCAACCTAAATATACACACATAATAAGCCAATGGCAGAGATTTTAATTACAATTTTAATAAAAAATCTTTAAAAAAAATGACATACATTTTTAAAAATCAGTTTAATTAATGTACACAACTGTTCAAAGGTTTGGGTTTGGTAAGAACATCATTATTTAAAAAAAATTAAATTATTCATTCTTTGATGAACAGAAAGTTCAAAAGAACAGCATTTATTTTAAATAAAATATTTTGATAATTTCTTTACTGCAAGGTTTGATCAATTAGATGCACCCTTACTGACCAAAAGGTACTGATCCCAAACTTTTGAATGGTAGTGTACTTTATCCTGCCCATACTGAAGCTCAACATGTATTGCATAAGTTAGTTTATTAAGCCTCTGTTGTTTTAATGTTTATAGCTGTAATGTTCATTATATTTAATAAATGTTCGATTCACATTAAATTAATACCATACAGTTATATCGTTAACGAAGAAGGTTAATGATAATCATTAAACTAATGAATGGAAGTAAAATGACAGACCTTTTTCCTGGCCTTCTCCTCTTTGGCCTGTGCCTTCATCTGTTGCACCTCTATGGAATCCACCTTCCTCCTCCTCATGAACAGGTCATGGTTCCCAATACACAACTGTAGTATCTAATATATACACATAACATGAGCAACTATTTTGATAGACTATTACAGAAACACTAATAAAACTAACTCACCAGTTTGTTAACTCTGAGCTGAGAGGAGTAGAATTTGAAAACTTCCTTTTTCTTGTCCAATGGTTTGATAGTAAACTGAGAACAGACATATAAGGCATGTATGTTTGAACAATAATTTTGTCCCAATTATGGATAGTAATTTTTGTTTTTGGGTTCTCCTAACCTCTTTCTCGCTGTACGAGATGTTTCGGATTCCACTCCAGGGGAAGGATTTGTTGGGGCTGAGCTTGTTGTTGGGGCTGTAGATGTGAAGACCCTGAGCATCAACTCCAAGAAGCAGCTCTGTGTCCCTCTTATTTTGCTGTGTAACACCCAAGTAGTAGAGATTTAAAGGAATAGTTCACTCAAAAATGAAAATGATCCTATAATTTACCCACCCTCAAGCCATATGACCTCCTTCTTTCAGCTGAACACAACCAGAGTTCTATTAAATAATATCTTGGCTCTTCCCAACTCTGTAAAGCGCATCTATCCATTAGGGATGGGCGATATGACCACAAACTTACGATATGAGAAATTTTTACGTGTTCCTGGATCAACATCTTTGTTGATCTTGGAACAACATTCCAAACAACCAATCAGATTTGATGGACAAGTTTACAGTTTATGTCAAGTTTAGGCTTAACAGGGTTAGGTGCTTCTACATCAGTGTTATTCCGATATATATATATATATATATATATATATATATATATATATATATATATATATATATATATATATATATATATATATATATATATATATATATATATATATATATCGATATTGTCCAAATTTTTATGATACTCGATATATGTATATTAGGGCCGGGACTTTAACGCGTTAATTAAGATTAATTAATTGCGTGACTTTAACGCGTTAATTAAGATTAATTACACAAAAAATAGATAATTTTAACTTATTTTTGCACCGCGGAACGTTTTTTAATGAATGAGTTTCGACGGACCGATTATACTGGAACACCAACTAGCGTTCTCGACTTCTGAACACAACAAACCACAGTGAACATGAACGAAGAAGCTGACGAGACTGCTTTGCTCGGCCCCGTGAATGGGAAATTTTGTTTTAAAAAACGAAAGGATGGAAGCGTCGACAAGACCATGGTTGTGTGGAAGCTATGCAACAAGGAATTTGCGTATCGAGCCTCAAATATCACCTCAACGCAAAACGCTGGACATAAATAAATAAACAAAATTTTGTTGATTAAGCTTATGTATTCTGTCATTATTCAATGGTATACTAAAAATCCATGTGAAAAAATTACTTCTCACTGTTCTCAGGTCAAATATTTATTTGCAATTAAAATGCGATTAATTTCGATTAATAATTACAAAGCCTCTAATTAATTCGATTATTTTTTTTAATCGAGTCCCGGTCCTAATGTATATATATAAATAATATATGTTTGCAATTGCTTTTAATTTAAAAAAAAAAGATTTTCTTTTGCCCCCATTAAAAACAACATAAAAAACAACTTTACGTTCACTGAACAGGTTGGGATGCCCAAAATCTTAAATCATGATATGAGTAATTTAATATTTTTTAAATGTACTTTTATAATTACAATATAGATTTTTAATTTGATCTTTAAAAAAAACACAAAAAACATAAGCAAAACATGCAAATTACAAACAATACGACAAAAACAGTGCTTTATTTTCAGCTACAGTGGGTCTATTTAACAGTAGCAAGTCAATAAATAAATCAAAAACCAAATATATATATAAAAAGTCTTCACTCTATAAATTAACTATAGGCTACACTGATTCTTGATAAATGTATTAAAGTTGTTTAGCCAAGCATGGGGTGGTTTTCTAGTTTTCATTGTTGTTTGATGAACATTAAATCACACAGAATATGAAGTCCGGTCCTTTAAGACCTCCACGAACCAAATTCATTGTAACACACGTTTTTTCACTCAACTCTGTGTACGTTCACTAAAGACATACACTACTGTGTTTACCTGAATACTCGCGAGGATGTGCATTTTTACATTTGTTTGACCATTGAAACCCAATAATCCATGAAGGAACTGAATCCCGATCGCATGTTGTCTGTAAGTCGTGTGCGCGCGCTTCAGGTCAGAGTCCGGCAGCGCGAGCACGTCCCGCGCCGCGCTATTATTTCTCTCATGCGCGCATGTTTCTGTTGCTTTCTTTGTCATCCGCTGCGTGTATATATTTAACTCTTCTGCTTCCAATGTTTAGTGAACAGTGGAAGCAGACCTCTGCGTTATCTGATAATGTTATTTGGGAAAGTTTGCATGTTTAATTTGAAATATTCGATATTCACGATATTTTCAAATTTTGCATCGTCGTCAAAATTATTGCGATATTATCGCTAATATTCGATATATCGCCCAGTAGCGGAACTAGACTTTTATACATGTGGTGGCCGGGGGGTGGCCAAGGCAACTATAGGGGGTCCAAAGAACGTGAAAGAATATAATTTTTAATACTCATTTGTTTTCATCGTTTTTACTCATGTAGCATTGTATTCTAATAAATAAGCAACCAAAATTTTAGATACCAGTAAAACTTAATTCTTGATTCCAACTGATATTCCACAGTTAAAACTATAACCATAATAATATAAATTGAAAACGTTATTGAATAAAAGTGAACAGGCAGCAAAAAAGTTAGAACAGAGCTAAGAATTAAGTGATTGATGTTGCAGGTCTAACAGTAGTTCAGGTACAGAAATAGAATAACAAATAACATTGGATAATTTTCACTGTATAAATGAAATATAGATTAATGCATGTTAAAACTGGCAAGAAATGTTATTCAGTCAAGATGAGTGGATGATTTTTCTTGTGTTCTTTGATTAACTTTAATGACACAAGGCAGGACTACAAGCTACTGTCTCTTTAAGACCAATTGCACAATATTGAATCCAATACTGACACGCTTCCGAATTAATTTGCCAACTGCTTACATTCGGTTAAGACATAGCAGATTGTGTTAACTATAATACTCGCTATTTTTGGCATAGGCTACTATGTCCGTTCAAGCGCTCTGTGCGTGTGCTATGGATGAAACGCCATATGCCACATACCAGATGCATCGCGTTCTCATGTTCAAGCCGGCAATAAACAGTGACTCTAATCACCATACAGGCAAAAAGTTCACTTCAAGAATTAAAATATGTGGCGTCGGTGTGTTTTGCTGTAAGAAATGCATAAACGGAAACGTGGGAAATCTATATTAGCCTATTTCTTTCCATAAGTGCAGACTTTACACAGAAAGAAAAATACTGAAAAATGCCTATACGCACTCTTCCAGGCTAGCGTGAAGTCATTATACATTTACGTTTTGAGACAAATTGTATCGTTTAATGGAAAACAATGTGAATGGCGCCGCAGGATTTTGAACAACTCTGCGCTTATGCGCGACCCCCTTTAATCGTCTGTTTGTCAACTGTTAATATTTCTTATATATTCATGATACATGAACAATGTGCCGCGCCGCGCCGCTGCACGTCAAAATAAATGCTTCTTTTAATAGGTGATGAAATGGAAATAGCGATCTAAATTTTGGGGTGTCACCCAGGGTGGCCAGTCAGATGTCAGGGGTGTCCAGTGCCACCCTTGACACCCCTCTGGCTCCGCCACTGATATCACCCAGCCCTAATTCACATGTCATTTTCCTCTGATTTTTTATGGATAAGTTATGGGTAGGATTAGGTTTAGGGGTAGGGATATGGTTAGGACTACATTTTCAGACAGGAATGTTGCTCCAGGATGAACAATGCTGACCCAGGACCATGTCTTACTTGGCAAAATCATGATGACCAGAGGTCACTCTTCCACCGGAACTCGACTCTCTCATAAACATGTGTGCAACTGTTGCCAGATGCCAGTGGTATAGTTTATAAAGTTTTAAATATGGATATTTTTCTTACAAAAACCCATCGCTTCACTTCAGAAGGCATTACTCAAAGGGTTAGTTCACCCAAAAATGAAAATTAGCCCATGATTTACTCACCCTCAAGTCATCCTAGGTGTATATGACATTCTTCTTTCAGACGAATGAAATCAGTTATATTTAAAAAGTCCTGGCTCTTTCAAGCTTTATATCGGCATTGACTTGATGGTTTGTTTTTTTAAGTCCATAAAAGTGCATCTATCCATTAGGGCTGTCAAATATTAGATTTTTTTCACACCACAGTTATTGTGGCCAAAACATTTTTGATATATCGCAATATCTATCAAAACTTTGTGGGAAAAAAGTGATTAGTCAAAATTGTTACTTAACGAACATAATTGGATACTAATCAACACAGGGCACATGCATCTTCTTTGAAGCTCTCTATGAAATAAGAGAGAAAATATTGTCTAGTTCAACAGTATGATGAATATTAAATATTAACATCAAAACTGAAACTTTAACCTGTTAACTTGTATACCCGTATTTTAAGATCTTTAACCTATTCTATCGTTGTGCCGGCGCCAATGAAGTCATGTAGTTAGTGGACAGAGGACAGATCCTCTCATTCTCCCACTCGGACAACATAACTCATTTCATTTAATTTCGAAGGCTGTGTCCTCCAGAAGACACATCCTGTGAAGAATACGGTAAATGGAGTGTCCTTAATCAGAATTAAATGAGACATCCTTCGTAGGACACACAGGCAGGAAGTATCACGCTGCTATGCCAACACGTTCACAGTATCGGTGTGCACTCACACCAGTTATATGAATGATTATTATTTATAACATGAAAATGACTATGAAATGTTTCTTGCCTTGACAGCAAAGTACTGTTCTAAATTTTTGTTGACGCATGCAGCCTTCGAATGCGACCTCCAGAGCAGCGGTTTTCAAACCTGTCCTTGAGGCACCCCAGCCCTGCACATTTTGTATGTCTCCCTTATCAGACACAGCCAATTTAGTTCTTGCAGTCTCTACTAACGAGCTGATGAGTTGAATCAGGTGTGATAAATGAGGGAGACACACAAACTGTGCAGGGCTGGGGTGCGTCCAGGACAGGTTTGAAAACCACTGCTCTGGAGGACGCAGCCTTCGACATAAGACACAGCTATGGTTCTTCTCGGAGTAGCTCCACGCTGCGTCTTCTTCTTGTTTGACAGGTGTCAGCGTTAAGGTGCAATACTGCCACCTGCAGGTCAACCAGGTACTGGCGCTGGAGTATTTATGTGTCATGTTTTCATAAAAGTCCTATTCTTTTTTTTAAATGTGGTTTTCGCCAATACCGGTATATTGTCACACCCTAAATTAACACAATGTCGATATTTCATGCTTTGAATATCACGATTTTCATCAATACAGGTATATTGCGACACCCCTACTATCCATCATATAACTGCTCCACGGCTCCAGGGGGTTAAAGGCCTTTTGCAACGAAGTGGCGCGCTTGTGTAATAAAAATATCCATATTTAAAACTTTATAGACTAAAATAACTAGCTTCTGGTGGTCAGCGGTAGGCAAGTCAACTTATGGCAAAAGAGTAACCCTTGACGCATGTGAATTGACGAACACAGAAGCGCAGAGGAAAGAGCAAAACAAAACACTGGCCATGACATTAGAAGTCCAAAACGAGAATTTTCAAAGAGAAATGTTGGAGAATTTCGATACAAGAGAAGAGGAGCTTGAGTTTGTTGCCCAGCCCTATCCACGAAAGGTGTCAAAGCTTGCGATGCTCCTATACATTGCGTCAGGGGTTACTCTTTTAGCACAAGTCAACTTGCATACTGCTGACCGCCTGAAGCTAGGTATTTTAGTCAATAAAGTTTTAAATATGGATATTTTTATAACACAAACACGCCACTTCGCTTCAGAAGGCCTCTGAGGATGACGGATAGATTCACTTTTATGGACTTCAAAAACTAACCATGAGAATATATCAAGAGGAAATTGTTCCATCCAAGTGATCTCAAAGTCTCAGTTTTGAAAACCATTAATTTTCAAAATCCCAAATGCATTGTGGTTAGCTTTCTTCAAAGCAGTGTACAAATGGAGAAATCTTTTAATAAAGGAAAAAGAGACTTACGGTAATAGAAAAGTAGCTAACTCCATACATCTCTAGATCCTGTGCTATTTTTAGATATTCCATCTCAGCCTCATCCCTGCAAAAACGAAAGAAATGTAGTATGTCTTTAATGTTGAAGACAGTTTACATGGACGCAACGGGATATGCACAGTCTTACCTTGTGATGCTTCTGTGTTCAGCATACCAAGCAGTTATCTTCTCTTCCCACATGTCAGGTGTCATCTGATACTGCATCAGCACCTGGAAAATAAAAAGCATAAATCAAATACACAAGTCATTTTAATGAATGCAAATGCTGGTTAATTCTCATGTAGTACAGCCTTTACTCACTCTTTTGGGCAAGAGTTCATCTTGAGCTAAGAAACCTGGCTTGTGAAAGTTTGGATCGTAGTCCCCATACTGCAGAAAGGAAGAAAAAGATTAAATATTTAATTAACACTATATAATTATATGCATCTTTCCATTAAACACTGATATGGAGGCCTACCTTGGCTTGCACAGCATATGATGCCAAAAGAACAGAGGCTTCTGGAGAGCAAAATATCTCCTCATCTAGTATCTGCTTTTTGACCTTCGTAAAGAAACAAGAGTCTTCATTTCAACTTTAGAAGAACTTTGCTCAAAGAAAACAAGATTAATCATTGCAAAACACCAAAAGAGGATTCAGTACAGCAGAAAAGAGCATCATGGAGAGAAATTATGTCCAATTCACAAGAACAACTCCCACATACTTGTAAGAAGAAGAGGTGCTGAGTAATTTCCTGAACAAGCTCATCCTCCACTTTCTCAGGGAAGAATTTGGCAAGAAAATGAAATGTTATCGGAGAGTCCTTTGGAACTTCTTGATCCAAAACCTAGATGGATTAAAAAATCCAACAAACAGGTCAGGGTATTCTTATATTACTCTACATCACTCACAGTACCTGTTCACACTGCACTGCCACCACATCTCACCCGTTTATCAGGCTTCAGCCAGGCATAAGTGTCTTTCACTGTGTATCGAAGGCCAAAAAACCATGTTTCTCTCAGACCGATGGTCCGGCACACCAGGTCAAACAAATCTTTCCCTTTCCATTTGACCTATAAGATAGGTGATAAACATAAAAAAGCATGGCAATACAGGCCACAGAGTTAAAAACACACAGGTGTGCATGTTCATATTAGTGTTGCACGATATACCGGTACTAGAAAAGTATTGCGATACCCTGCTTTTACAAACGGTACGATATGGAATTGTATTAGTACAGGTACTTTAAGAAGGACCGCGCGTTAATAAGAGCTGTATTTATTTGTGTCGATGAGTGACCGCAGGAGTCAGGACGTGTGTGCAGAGCTCTGCTTCCACCGTTCACTAAACATTGGAAGCAGAAGAGTTAAATATACACGCGCAGCGCATGACAAAGAAAGCAACAGAAACATGCATGCATGAGAAAATATAGCGCGGTGCGGGATGTGCTCGCGCTGCCGGACTTTGACCTGAAGCGCGTGCACACGCCTTTCAGACAACATGCGATCGCGATTAAGTTCGTTCGGATTATGGATTTCAATGGTCAAAAATATGTAAAAATGCACATCCTGTGAGTATTCAGGTAAACACAGTAGGGGGTGTCTTTAGTGAAAGTGTACGGTTGAGGTAACTAGATCGGTGTTAAGCCGGATCTAATATTCTGTGTGATTAATGTTAATTAAACAACAATGAAAAAAAGAAAACCACCCCATGACTGGCTAAATAATTTTAATATATTCATTAAGAATCAGTGTCAAGTTAATTTATTGAGTGAAGACTAAGCAGTTTTTTTATTTCTTTCTTAACTTGCTATACTGTTAAATAGACCTATAGCTGAAAAATAAAGCACTGTTTTTGTCATATTGTTTGTAATTTGCATTTTTAGCTTATTTTTAAAAACAAAGATAAAATAAAAAAATTGCAATTAGAAGAAATGGTCAAAAACCAGGGCAGGAACATGCTGGCCAAGTGAGTACTTAGTTAAAAAATTAAATAAGACTATGATTAATAAGTTCTGTTGTCATATTATTCAATTACTTTTACTGGGTGGTATTTTGACCGTGGTATCGATTTAGTATCGTATCAAAGTCATAATTTTGGTATCATGACAACACTAGTTCATATATGTTTACCTCACAACTGAACTCCATTTCAGCATCCATAGTGCTGACTTTGACTTTGAAAGTCTTTGGTTGCTTCTTTTTTAGACCCAAAATCGACATTGTGACTTCTTAAGCACCTGCAAACATAAAGATTTACTATTAAATAGTCAAGTAAAATATCCCCCAGAGACCAAGGCATAGACTTTTGTCCTTTGCACAGAACATTATATATACATGTCACAGTTTTAAGTCTGGATGTCCTGTAGAAAGATTCATTCATTTTTAGAGATACCAAATGTTTGAAGGTTTTACAAGGACAACAACTTCTACTTGGTAAAATGACTGAGAATTGACTAATTAATCAAATATAGCATTTTTTATGGAAATATGATAATATTTTGTTATTATTTAAATCTGACAAATTTTCAAATTGTTTGTTGTAAATAAATATCTCAGGAAAACGTTATAGGGTCAGAATAGGACTTTCTCTTACAAAACATGGCATCGATTTCATACATGTCTTCTGTAGAAAACAAGCAGGATTTAGAGCATGTTTATCAGGCATTTTGGTGAGACACAAAAAGTAGGATAAATAGGAAAATAAAATAAATATCAATATATTCTTATGAAATATGAAAACATTTAGGTATTACTTCCATTATTACACTTCTTTATTTCATTACATGTTGTCCCAAGAACAACTGAAAATACAAATTAGACACAATGCAGATGCATTGTATATAATAGGACTACCCATTTATGGCCATGTTTACACACAGATATTGAATAAAGTAAAATAAAAATAGTATTTCAAATCATTATATTATAGATCATTACATATTTGAGAATCATCCTTCATAAAAATGTTGGTTAGAAAATACCTGAAACCTAAAAATTGATTGGTGAATGAAAACAACAACAACAACAACAACAACAACAACATTGTTTTGGCCTATTCATATCCTCTCAAGTCTTTTCATTTTTATTTTTTTATATTTGAGTCCTGGTGTCCTCTACAGAGGGCATTGCATAAAACCAGAATAAAATAGAATACATATTATTTATTAAATTATTGCATGAATAATCATGAGTGCAGAATCTAACGATAGCCTAGTGCTACTTACACATGGCAGATACACGCGACCAGGTAAGAGGCAAACATGCTAATAAGTTGTTTACATACAATACTATAGAGATTAACTACTTCAATTCATTTTTCATGGAACATGTTATTAGTCTTCTTCACCCTTTTTGAGTCAGATTTTACACAGTCTGCCATGTTATAGCGAGCTAGCATGAAGAATACGACTTCACAAAGATTGAGTTTCTTTCTTAAATCCTGGCATAAAAAGTGATTTTCTACGTGTGCCGCAGCGCAATGGGACTTTCAACGTTAAAGAAAAAATGTGCGAACATTTTTTAAATTTTTAGGAACGAAACCAGATAAATAACATTCAGTTACCTTGAATAGGTTATGTGTTGAAACAGGCCCGATCCACGGCTTGGAGTTTCCAGTCTCTCCGCTAAACCACAACAATGCAAACCGGATTTAGTTCGTTCCCCCACATGGAAATCAATATAAACGAGTCGGAAAGTGTATAGAACTCTTAAAAATCGTCCATTTCGACCCAAAATCTATCCATAAATTAGGATGTTGTGGAATATAATTCTGATGTTATCTTGAGTAGAATGTGTTGGATAGGGAGTTAGCAGCACTTTGTTATTGATTCTCTTTGCCGCCCTCTACCGGTCCCTATAGAACACCAGTCTAAAGAGTTTGTAATACCACAGAACACTCTCAATAATATAATACTAATAATACTCTCAATAAAATAATACTAATAATACTCTCAATAAAATAATACTAATACTACTCTCAATAAAATAATACTAATAATACTCTCAATAAAATAAACGGCATGTGAATGAGGCACTGATGTTTGGGTTATTGTTACCTTATTTTTTAGTTTATTAAGTTGGTAGCATCATTCTTTTGGACGTACTGTGATGAAATATTGTGTGTGTGTGTATATATATATATATATATATATATATATATATATATATATATATATATATATATATATATATATATATATATATATACATACATACATACATACATACATACATACATACATACATACATATATACTGCAGTTAGAGTCTATAACGATATAAACATTAACTTTAACTTTAACGCGCGCTTCATAAAATACCACTTCTATTAATATTACTGAGAGGTCAACTGATGCCATAAAATCTCAAAATATGCAGTAATTTCGTCAATTTGCCAGCGAGTGTACTTGAGACACACTAAATTGAATGGGTTCAATGCTGGAACCATAGTTCTAATTACCCACCCCAAAGGGGCAGAAATATCAGTTTTGGGGTGGGTAATTAGAACTATGGTTCCAGCATTACGGCACTTTAAGGGTATGATTCATAGCCTGTCGTCAGTTCACCCTTCATCTGCTGCTTGATCAGCTCTATAACAGTTTTACTGTGTAATTAATGTGTTTAAAATTAAGTGGTGCAACAACTTTAAAATAAAACCCATATCAAAAAATCCTAGATTAGCATTAAACTTTGCTCAACTGAATCCTTGGTGCAACTCACCCGATTGTGTTTTTAACATTAAGCGTTTTAAAAACGTCCCACTGTTTATAGTGATTAAAATACTGCAGCAGGTGCTGTATATGGATCATAAGTGCCCAAAACGTGCATCTTGTTTACATATTTTTGTTTTAAGATGGAAATTTGACTATGGCGGGTCTGCCCTCCAAGGCTCCGCGACAGTCACGTGACTGAAAACTATGAATTCGCTCCCATAGACAGTAAAAGAAAGGTCGCTCCATGACACGCTGCACTTCCGCATTCCTCATTTCCTATGGGAGGGTCGTAACTCTGTTTTTCATCGGCTCTGGGTCAGAGTACTGTCAATTACTGTCAAAAAAAAGTTTGCATTTACCGTTTGCGTTTGGAGGGAGCGCTCAACAACACCATTAGATCAAAGAGCTCGGCCAATCCTTTGGAGAGGTGCGCTAAACCATACATAATAAAGCTAAAATTAATAATAAATTTAAAAAAAAACAGGTGCAGTACAAAGTGCACAAATCTGTGTTTTGTGAGGGCAGTATTTGTGGCAGTCGAGAACTCATGCTCTGAAATGAGCAGAAAGCATTGCTCGGTTTGTATGTTAGAGGCAAAATATAACTGCACACTCACTTCAGCATTTCATGATGGAGTGTGTGTTATATTTTTACTCTATAAAGCTTTCTTCTCTTACTTGCACCTCCAAAAGATTTTTTGTGCCAACCCAATGCATTGTTAAAATAATCAGTGTGTTTTGTAAGTGTCCCATGTAAAACTTTAACTTTAATTTAAAATTTGTATAATAAAATGCTAACATTAATGCATCCTTTATTAAATCGCTTAGTCGAATTTAACGCATCTTTACGGATGGTGTTGAATGCTGTATCGATTCATTCAGTTCTAATAGTGCTTTATGCAAATCATGTTATTTAAAGGGGAAGTTAAAGCATCATTGAGTAACAAAAACTGCACTGAATCATATTTTTTCTTATTACTTCCTGTGAAATTTAATAATAACACGTAACAGTTATGTAGTTATGGCTGAGAACAATTTCTTAGCAACTAGGGATTGCACACATTACAATTATATAGGCCAATGGGCTATAAAAGGCATCTAGCTACACAATGGTATTGTAAGACCGCTGAGTTCGCTCCAATGGCAGCAGGGAAGAGCGGGTGAAGGGATTTGCGCGTTCGGTGTTCTCAGCTGGGCAACATGGATTTAATTCCAATTCCTCTTTATCTGACTCCATTTTATCATAATTTAGAATTTAGATTAGAATGCCAATTTGGTTATTTGGTCATTTATATTTAAAGTTAGCTACACATTTAATTATTCCGTTTAACCCTTTGTGGAAAGTACCCATTAATAATTCCAGAGTAAGTCAGAATAAATCAAAATGTAACAATTTATTAAACAGTCAGGTACATGTATAATTCCAATTACATAATCAATTTAAATATCCTCAATACATACCATCAAATGGATGGGGGAGTTTCAGGTGAAGGAAATACATGTAAATTAGACCCATTCATTGATACACTCATCATTCAGTGATGTCATTTGCAAAAAGTGTCCTTTGTCCTCTCAGACAATCTGGCGTTACTTTTTACAGCCTTTCAGTGTTAATCCTTAACAAATATATGCATATATAATTTGGAATGTATGTTTGTATTTGTTAATTAATACCAGTAATACCAATGTTGCTTTTTAAAATTTGACCTGGGGCAACAATAAGGATTTCGCCTACGGTGACAGAATGGCTAGAAACGGCCCTGACACACACCTTGCAGAATTTGCAAAATGTGAATTATTTTAACAAAATAAGAGGTATCAAACAAAATGCATGTTATTTTTTTATTTAGTACTGTCCTGAATAAAGTATTTTAGATAAAGTATTTGACCTCACACACTCAGCCGCTAACAAAGCCTCTGAAACCTGTACTGCTTAAGTCAAATTCATTTACACCGTAACTTTCGGTAATTATAATGTAACTATAAAGTACGTATGTGTAGGTATAAGGGAACAATATGTAAAATTTGGGGAATAAAGGGGTAACTGCTGGGAAAATTAACAAATTATTTATACTGTAAGTATTTTACAATTAAGGGGTAATTATTCTACGATTATGATCTTACGTTTGGTAGCAATTTAGCGAGAACACTGCATACCTTTTTGTAATACTGTACCACCAATACAAGTTTCACAGTCAGTCATATCAGATGTGTGTATTTTTTATTGTACTTACCCTGTATATATGGAGGTGTATCACTTATGCATTGTGGAAGAAGATTTTATTCCAATGTACAGACACATTTAACATTTATATAAATGACACAAAATGTCTATGGTAGCCTATCTATGGCTTTGTAAAGATGTCAAAAATATTTTGTCCTTAGAAATTGCCCTAAAGAGTACCAGAATCTGTCCCTAAAGGAATGGCAAACCCCAGTCGGACCTTTTCTGATGTGAGGAGTGTGATCCTTTCGGCTCATAAAAACACAGGGGCCCAGGATAAAGTTGGCTTCTATGATACCTGGGCTGAGAACTATGAGCAGGTAAACTTAATGCAGCAGTAATTTTCCCAGTACTTTAAAAAAAAACAATTTCATCTGTAATAATGTTGCTTTCTCAGGATGTAGCGCTGCTGGATTACCGTGCCCCTTTGTTAGCGGCTGAGTGTGTGAGCTCATTTTTCACAGGTGACAGAGAGAAGGCCACTGTCCTGGATGTGGCCTGCGGATCAGGCCTGGTCTCTGCACATGTAAGCATTGCTTTATTTGAATGCTGGTGGGCACAAGAGAATGTGATAAACCTGCTAATGCAAAGAGTGATGTTATTTGTTTTCTTAATCCTATTTGTTCGAGAAAAGTTAAAGAAAATGGGGTTTCAACACTTTGTTGGAGTAGATGGAAGTTCGAAGATGCTGGAGTTGGCAAAGAAAACTAGACTTTACCAGCAACTTACGCAGTGCCTGCTTGGACAAGATAAAATTTCAGTTGAAGCTGGTAATGAACCCTACTACGCTGTGAACTTTTAATGTTTTTGTGCTTTTACTGTCTGAATGTAACTGAATAATTTGTATTTCCTCATTGGTAATGTCTCTTTGGATGTCATTTAGCAATTTCAGACTTTTATAATAAAGCCAACCCATTACAGAGTCATTAAAACCAGAACTTTAATTGTTAACATTGATCTGCTTAGTATACATCTGGTTTAATCTATATAGGAAAATCTGCACATAAAGAATTCACATCTTGATTTCCCAAACTTTAGGTGTTATAACTAATAAGCTGAATCATAAAACATGCTTGAGTCATTTGTTGATAATGATATTGTTACATTTTTGACTTGATTCTCTCCTTTGTCTCAGAAACATATGATATTGTGATAATTGTTGGAGCTCTAAGCGTCGGGCAAGTGCCTTTGACAGTCATCGGAGAACTCTGGGACGCTACAAAACCAGGTAACTTGTGCATTTAACATTAATAACTCATTAATGCATGTTTAGTGTTGTTCTTTTTTTAAGGAACTTTAATAAAGTGCTTTAAGTTTTTATAATTCAATGCAATGGTTTAATTGATGTGATGTCATTGTTTTACGTTTTGTATGTATATAGAACAAGTAATTTTCAGATATTCATCCTAAACTCCATCAATCTGTGTAACAGGCGGCTTTGTGTGCATGACTACAAGAGGGAACACTGATAACCAGGAGTACAAGGCTGAGCTGGAGCAACGGATCAAAGCACTTGAGGAAGAGCAGAAATGGAGCCGTGTGACTGTTGATGAGGTGGAGGAATGGGAGAAAGCTGTTTCAGAACAGGACAGCGGGCACATTCGAGGTGCCATTTATCTGTATCAGAAAAGATTTTAGGAGTAACCCAGTGCTAGACCAAATCTGCACAGTAATCCACACAGCAATTCTACAGAATTCTTATTCCACCAGCAGGTGGTGGTATTTTTTCATGAATCATAGTATCACTTGTTATAATGTTCCTTTGTTCCCCGTAGAAGCACCTTCCCTGAGAGAAATGCCAAAACATGTTCCACCTATTTGTTTTGCCACTATATTATTTGACCTGGCACAGTTCAGTAACTTGAAAAACTTAATGGTTTTTGTTCAAGTAAAGTCCATGAACCTAAAGGATTTTGAGAGAAAATGTCTGAGGCGTATGGTTACAAATCTACCATTCCCCAGTTACATCTAACCTTTCAGTTTGCCACACCTCGATACTCCGGCCGCTAGAGTTTTGAAGCCGCCATTTCCGTTGGTGTCATGTGACATAAGTAAAACACACAAACAAAAACATGCACAAAATCTTTGGTTTAGATTTTTGAGTGCATTCCAGTTTAAAAGTTTGTTGCTGAAATCCGATGTCATGATTTTTTAAAAGGGTTATGATTTTGAAATTGCATTGTTCTATATTTGCATAAATAAACATAATACCCAACAGAGACCATTAAAATACATTTGACTGTTTGTCAAGTTGTCTACCACAGACAGAGATCAAAGCAAATAAACAGATTGCAAAATTCCACAGTTTATGTATTATTTATTTCCCTTTAGAAAAGTTTAGAACAGGCAAAATCACAGTGTTTTGACTAAACAAATATTATAAGGGCATACTTGAAGGAATTCAGGATGTGTTGACTTTATACTTCATAACATGTAACAGCTTATTCAACTTAGGTTTTAAGCAAAACAGAAGAATATTGAGATGTTTGGTTTGTTGTTTTCATATGGTAAGCTTCACTATAGCGCACTGAAATCTTTATAAATGCTCTCTGTCCCAACAATATGCAAAACGTTTTCATGAGGTGATACTTTCTGTTGAACCGGTTTGTCCTGGATCTGCCATTTCATTCAGGGCTTGACCTGACACAAGAATAGCTAACAATGAAGAGAGTGTTCTTTTCCCCCTCTTGTAACATAGAAAGCGAACCATTGTCCATCTTTGAAAGACCACATGTATGGCCAAGGTCATAGCAGTGCTGTTTCATCAAAAAGCATGTTCATTTTAGATTCTTAACAGGTGAAAAAAACACTGAATGGAACTGACAGATTTCCATATGCTTGTTGAAGCTGCGTCAGGGTTTTTTTACATTACAAAGGAGAACAAACTGTGCTAACTACTGACAGACATTTTATTCATGACATTATGTATGTAAATAACATGAGCGGAAAACATTTTTAACATATACAATCACGAATATACATTATTTAGTGTAAAATATACACATTAAAGACATAAAATGTATAAAAGTTATTAAAATAAACTATAAAACAACTATAATAATCTTAACTGCTGAGGTCTTGAGTATAATCACAGTGCAAATCTTCATTTCAATCAGCTGCATTCCTAAAGTTCCTCCAATTCTCTAAAAGAAATCTAAATAAACTAAATAAGCAACTGCGATCATTAGCAATTTGACATAATATCAATATTCAGCCACTTAAATTCTTAATTTTATTTCTTCATTTGACCAGTAATTCCTCATTCACAGTGCTATGGCAGGTATATGACTGTCCAAGTGTATGGAAGTCCCTCAGTCAGTGCAGATCTTGCTTTTTCAGTGTCTCCTTAATCACATGTATGTCTTTGGAGCATTTCCAGATGTCTCACTAGTTCCAGAGGGTCCCAGCATTTGATCCAAACCATCGTCAATCAGTTGGGACTTTGTCCACGCCCCCTTGCCCTGCTCAGACTCTGGCATTGATTCGGCTCTGGCAAGCTCAGACTTTGTAATTGACGGTCTGCTCTGGTAGGAGCCTGTGGAGGGAGGTCTGCCCTGACTCAGTGGAGCTTTCTGACTCCATTGGGACCTCGCAGATGGAGTGGACCTCTGCAGCGACCTCACAGAGATGGGCCGCATCCTCTGCGAGCCCGCCCTGCTGGACCCTGCCTGCGAAGAGCGTACGATCAGGTACTTCACTGAACGACCGCTGTCATCCTCTGTTTTGTCTTTGCATATGGTGGTGCACAACATTCCTCCACTCAACATGAGGACGAAGGATGCACCCCAACCAACATAAATGGCAGCGCCAATCTCCCTGCGCTGCGAATCGGCCATCAGCGGGTCGTAAAACGCTCTTACCACAATGCCAGCCGACCAGGAGACAGGGATGATGCAGACAATTCCGGCGACGATCAGCGTCACGCCGGCCGCTGTGGCAACTCTGGCTTTGGATCTTTTGGAACTGTTCATGAAGATGGTGCACTTTCCTCCGATGAAGGTCAAAATAAGGCCCACTGCTCCTAAAAGGATAGACATCACCGTGAGGGCCCGAGCGGCCTGTAGATCTGAGCCTAGTGCGAGCGTGGACTCGTACGGTTTGCACTGCATTTGGCCTGTGCTTTGTATCACACAGCTCATCCAAATCCCCTCCCACATGATCTCTGAGGTGACAATGGTGGTTCCAATGAAGGCTGTCACACGCCACATTGGCATGAGGCAGGACAGGAGGGCTCCCGTCCATCCCAGTAAGGCCAAGGCACTGGCCAGCATGTGCATGCCAAGGGAAGCCATCTTGCTGGGGTTAAATCATACACGTCCGGAGCTATACTGAGTCTTCTTCGTTCCTCTCACCAGTTAAAGCCTTTTTGAAGGCCTTGTTTCCTTCTACACTCATTCCTGTCTGCAGCTCAGCTTTCACTCTGGTGACAGTGATGAGGTGTTTGTATGCTAAAAAGAGAGAATGACTGAGGAGGCGTGTGCAGTTCAACAGACCATGCCTCCATTAGTCCGTATGCCACCAGACTAACCAGATTCCTTGGACAATATGGGCGGATCATGTAAAAAGAGGTAGATGTGCAACTGTTTAGATGGAAATTTGCATCGGACTCCTGAAAAAGCTCAGGCGTTTGTGCGTCACTTATGTTCAGGTATCCAGATGAGGTTTCGATCTCACGCTTTTGTTTTTCTATTTGAGATCTGACCACCGAGGCAGCCCCTGTATCCCATGAAAAGTTCACAATTGATGCCATAATTATTCTTTTATGTAAAAAAAGACTAATGTCAAACCAAAAGTTCAGCCAAAAATTACAATTCTGTAATCATTTAATTAACTTTCTTCACTTTTAATGGAACATAATAGAAAATATAAGGTATTTTGAAGAATGTGGGAAAACAAGCAGGTTTGGCAGTGGCTCAGTGGTTCATGTAGATTGTCTGCAAACCGGAAGGTTGGTGGTTCTATCCCCAATTACACCTGACCAAGTGTCTAGGTGTCCATGAGCAAGACACCTAACCCCAGCTGCTCCTGACGAGCTGGATGGCGCCTTGCATGGCTGACACCACCGTCGGCATATGAATGAGTTTGTGAATGGGTGAATGTGAGGCAAGATGTAAAGCGCTTTGGATGGCCATGGGTCTGTTGAAAGCGCTATACAAATGCAGTTTATTTACCATTTGGTGACTATTGACTTCCATTTTATGGACAAAACAAAAAAAAAACACTTAATACATTTCTCAAAATATGTTCCACAGAAGAAAGTCAGTTAAATAAGTTTGGAACAACATGAGTGAATTATGATTTTAATTTTTGGATGAACTATCACCTTTAAGAATGACTTTACTGCCATTTATGTGTTTATGATTCACATCAAATGGAAGGCAAGGGTGATTACTGAGTAAAAGGACTAACAAACAAGTCTTTAAATTGTAAAAGTTAAATATAATTCTAAATGAATTATTGAATGCGAAACTGGATTGTTGTTACCATGTTCTCAATCTTGCTTACCTGTTTGCTTAGTTTCAAATTACTAGACATGATGAGTCACAGTGTTTATCGAAACAAGTTTCCTATAGAGGTTTGAAACCAATAATGAAAAGAATGCTAAGGTCGCTCATTACATTTAGATTTTGCTGTCATCATATCTAAGAGCTGACAGCAGTTTTGAGTCATGTACCTTTGTGGCATAGTGTGGAAAATACCTACCAGAAAAAAAAATGTGAGGTCGGTCTCTTCCTGTGCAAAAAAACATCAGAAACTCAAGCATGCATTTAGAAACAGAACATGTTATTGGCAATAACGTTCTTTATTATTTACATATTTATTTGAATATTTAGAAAGTGATATTGTATATCACTAACTTGATATTTTATATCACTTAATACCTTTATATTATAAAGTTAATATTTTGTTTAGGGAAATACACACTTAGTCACATTGTTTGCATTTAGTAATATTTTTATTAAGTACACATTGCTACATGTCATATGGATAATGGTTACCAACTAATATGAGGTAAAACTAAGTAACCTTCTGGATAATGACAGTTTGATGACTGCAGCACAGATTAAGCATGCTTGAAATACATTTTTAATATTGAATAATCAAGTGGAAAAAAAATATATTACACTACCATTCAAAAGTTTGGGGTGATTCATTTAAAAAAAGATATTATTCTTTTATTCAGCAAATACGCATTAAATTGATAAAATTGACTGTAAAGACTTTTACATTGTTGCAACAACAAAAAAATCAATTGAAAATCAAATCTTTTGGTTTTCTAATGGTTTCCCAAAAAAATATTAAACAGGTAATTGGTTTTAAAATGATAAAATAGATTTAAAATAGAAAACAGCTATTTTTATAATAAAATATTTCACAATATTTCCGTTTTTACTGCATTTTTAAACAAATTCAGCCTTGGTGAGCATTTCAGCAGCCTTTGCACATTTCTTGAATTACTATACAATGGAAAAAAATTTTTTGGCAATGGACATTTCAATACTTCATTCGTTTGAAGAAATTAAATTTTTCATTTGAAATTTGTATTGTTGTGTGAATCAGTTCCTTTTCGACATTATTTGTTCAGTTGATCTCACTTTTTATACATAAGCTTTGCTGCTGTCCACAGACCTGGCTTGAGAATACTTCACATTACGGGGAACATCCTCACTCGGTGGGCAAGAGCTGCAGAGAAGACCTCCACCCAGGAAAAGCAAGCCAGCTGAAGCCCAGCCAATGTAAAGCGATTCCCCGAGCTCCCTCCTCTGGCTGTCCACCAACAAAGGGTTGTAGAAGTCCCTGATTATAGTATTGGCAGTCCAGCAGACGGGAATGAGGACAAGAACTCCAGCGATGATGAAGATGACACCACTGGCGATAGCGACTTTCACTTTAGACGCCTCGTCTTCCACGAAGTTGGTGCACTTTCCTCCCACAATGCAAAGGATGATACCAAACACCCCGGCGATGATGGCAATGATCACCAAGGCTCTGGCGCCCTGCAGGTCTTGAGGAAGTGCCAGCAGAGAATCATAGATCTTACACTGCATCTGTCCTGTGCTCTGAACCACACAGTTCATCCATAAACCTTCCCAAATGTTCTGCGAGGTCACAATGTTGGCTCCAATAAATGCTGTCACCTTCCAGTTGGGCAAGCCACAGATGACGATGCTTCCCAAGAAGCCGATCATAGCTAGGCATATGCCCAAGATTTGACGTCCTGCGGACACCATGTCTTTTCAACTCTTGAGTTAAAGGAATGAATGCAGGAAAAAGTTGCTGTTATTCCTAGCAGCCGTTAGCTATGTCTCTGTATTGTTATATGTAAGACTCACTTATAGTTATGTCTGTACACAAAAAAAGGGGGGATGGCTTAAGGTCTTTCCAGCAAGACTTGTTTCCTTCTACTGGTCATGGCGATTGTATAACAAAAGCTGTCCAACCAGTTTTTCTTTTCAAATGGACCCACATCTGAAGCTGGAATTGTTTTGTTTTAAAACATTTTTTTTTCTAGTCAAGCCTGTGATACATAAAAAGAGAATATTTGATCTCTTTGTAAATTATAGTAAAGGTTGTCTACAAAATAAAAACTATTACAGATTTTAATACTCTTGGCACCATTTACTGACTTTGTAAATGGTTACAAAGAGAAAAAAATTGATATCATAGTGGCTGAGAGTCACAGACTACCAGACTTTTCTAGTAATTCCATAAACACCAAACTCACACAGCAAGTAAATACTGTTTTATAAATTAACTCAAAATTTCATCAACATTTTTTTTTTGTCTTAAACCAAAACTTATGACCATTTGTTTTAACATTATCCTAGTTTGCAAAAAGAATGCTGTTTCTGCATATCCAACAGATTACTTTCAAAGTGAAACAACTTTACTGTTATCAGCACAAAAACTACTTAAATTATGATGGTGTATATGACGTACTTATACATGTGACATTATGACGTGTCTATCACTGCCCTGTGTGTGTTCATGCTGATAACTTAGCTTGTGTAAAAGCAAGCTAATGGTATGTCTTACCATAATAATAGTCTCAGTATAGGGAATTTAAAATGTAAATGTTTATTTGATGATACAAATATTCAGCCAGTGAGTTTTACCCACCTTCGTGGGATGTCATCTTTTGATTTTCTGTACTAACTTATAGCCAAGTATAATTTTGAGTATATCCAATAATTTCCTAAATATTAATTTGAATAATTATTCAGTTAAACCTGTTTCAACTATAGTTCAAAATATTATTTAGAAAAATTATTGGATAGAATACTCAAAATAATATTTGTCATTTGTATATATATATATATATAAGAGAGAGAGAGAGAGAGAGAGAGAGAGAGAGAGAGAGAGAGAGAGAGAGAGAGAGAGAGAGAGAGAGAGATACACACACACCGAATAAAACATAGCATTATGATCATTACTAATATTGTGTTGGTCCCCCTTTTGCTGCCAAAACAGGCATGGACTTCCTGAAGGTGCACTCTAGAAAAAAAGGTACACTGCTGTCACTGGGGCGGTACCTAAGGTACAAAAGTGAAAAGGTACATCATTGTACCTTACTCACCCCTAAATGGTACATATCAGTACCTTAAAGGTACATATCAGTACTTTAAGAGTGCATATTAGTACCTTAAAGGTACATATTAATACCTTAAAGGTACATATTAATACCTTAAAGGTACATATCAGTACTTTAAGAGTGCATATTAATACCTTAAAGGTACATATTAATACCTTAAAGGTACATATTAGTAGCATTTCGGTTTTGTACCTTAGGTACCGCCCCAGTGACAGCAATGTACCTTTTTTTCTGACAGTGTGCTGTGGTAGTCCTGTAGGTTGTGAGGTGGGGCCTCCATGGATCGGACTTGTTTGTTCAGCACATCCCAGAAATGCTCGATTGGATTGAGATCTGGGGAATTTGAAAGCCAAGTCAACACCTTAAACTCGTTATTGTGCTCCTCAAACCATTCCTGAACCTTTGCTTTGTGGCAGGGTGCATTATGCTGCTGAAAGTGGCCACAGCCACCAGGAATACCGTTTTTGAAAGGGTGTCCATGGTCAGCAACAATGCTTAGGTAGCTGGTAGGTGTCAAACTAACATCTACATGGATGGAAGGACCCAAGGTTTCCCAGCAGAACATTGCCCAAAGCATCACACTCCCTCCACCGACTAGCAATTCGAGCTACAGTAGCTTGTCTGTTTGGTCAGACCACATTAGCCTGCCTTTGCTCCCCACGTGCATCAATGAGCCTTGGCAGCCCATAACCCTGTTGCCGATTCACCCCTGTTCCTTTCTTGGACCTCTTTTGATATATTCTGACCACTCCAGACCGGGAACACCCTGCAGTTTTGGAGATGCTCTGACCCAGTTGTCCAGCCATCACAATTTGGCCCTTGAAAAACTCTCAAATCCTTGTGCTTGCCCATTTTCCCCACTTCTAACAATGTTCACTTGCTGTCTAATATATCCCACCCACTAACGGGTGCTGTGATGAAGAAATAATCAGTGTAATTCACTTCACCTATTCATATATATATATATATATACACTCACCTAAAGGATTATTTGGAACACACTAATACTGTGTTTGACCCCCTTTCACCTTCAGAACTGCCTTAATTCTACGTGGCATTGATTCAACAAGGTGCTGAAAGCATTCTTTAGAAATGTTGGCCCATATTGATTGGATAGCATCTTGCAGTTGATGGAGATTTGTGGGATGCACATCCAGGGCACGAAGCTTCCGTTCCACCACATCCCAAAGATGCTCTATTGGGTTGAGATCTGGTGACTGTGGGGGCCATTTTAGTACAGTGAACTCATTGTTATGTTCAAGAAACCAATCTGAAATAATTCGAGCTTTGTGACATAGTGCATTATCCTGCTGGAAGTAGCCATCAGAGGATGGGTACATGGTGGTCATAAAGGGATGGACATGGTCAGAAACAATGCTCAGGTAGGCCGTGGCATTTAAACGATGCCCAATTGGCACTAAGGGGCCTAAAGTGTGCCAAGAAAACATCCCCACACCATTACACCACCACCACCAGCCTGCACAGTGTAACAAGGCATGATGGATCCATGTTCTCATTCTGTTTACGCTAAATTCTGACTCTACCATCTGAATGTCTCAACAGAAATCGAGACCAGGCAACATTTTTCTAGTCTTCAACTGTCCAATTTTGGTGAGCTCGTGCAAATTGTAGCCTCTTTTTCCTATTTGTAGTGGAGATGAGTGGTACCCGGTGGGGTCTTCTGCTGTTGTAGCCCATCCGCCTCAAGGTTGTGCGTGTTGTGGCTTCACAAATGATTTGCTGCATACCTCGGTTGTAACGAGTGGTTATTTCAGACAAAGTTGCTCTTCTATCACCTTGAATCAGTCGGCCCATTCTCCTCTGACCTCTAGCATCAACAAGGCATTTTCGCCCCACAGGACTGCCGCATACTGGATGTTTTTCCCTTTTCACACCATTCTTTGTAAACCCTAGAAATGGTTGTGCGAGAAAATCAGTAACTGAGCAGATTGTGAAATACTCAGACCGGCCCGTCTGGCACCAACAACCATGCCACGCTCAAAATTGCTTAAATCACCTTTCTTTCCCATTCTGGGATTCAGTTTGGAGTTCACAAGATTGTTTTGACCAGGACCACACCCCTAAATGCATTGAAGCAACTGCCCTGTGATTGGTTGATTAGATAATTGCAATGAGAAATTGAACAGGTGTTCCTAATAATCCTTTAGGTCAGTGTGTGTATATATATATATATATATATATATATATATATATATATATATATATATATATATATATATATATATATATATATATATATATATATATATATATATATATATATATATATATATATATATATATATATATATATAACTTTATTCTCTTTGTTGTCTCTGTATCAAAAAGTAGATCACAAATATAAAATATATGACATAAAATGAGATCAAAAATTATATTTATTTAAGTTTAATTATATTTATTTTACATTAATAACAAAAATATATATACAAATATAACAAAATACAAAACTGAAAATTATAAGCATTGCAGCTTTATAACTATAAACATCTCTAAACAAAAAACACTATACAGACATCAAACAGATTTAAGACAGTGGCAGTTAAACAAACCTTTAAAAAAATAATTTCCATTTTAACATTTGCAAATAGAAATGATTAAAAACATTTAGTTATGACAGAATTAACAAAATTGTTATATTATTTTGATCAAACCATTCAAACATGCTAATTCGTCATTAAACAAATTCATTTGTACAGCCGGTCAGATGTTCTTGAAGGGTGATACAAGGTTGATATAATTCGAACAAACAAAAATTTCCAGTCCTTATATCTTGGCTGCTCTGAAAAGAGTGAATAGAGCCACTGAGACTTTTCATCTTCCAGGAAAGAGTCATATCACTTAAGTAACTTCAGGCTTAACCCGGTCAACATCTGTTGGAGTATGTGCTGATGAGCAGCCCACCACCTACAATTAGCAGAACACCGGCCACCCATCCGACATAGATGGAAGCTCCCAGCTCTCCTTTTCTCCCTGCTATTGCTTGAGGGTTATAGAAGTCCACAATAATGACATACGCCGACCAGCTGACAGCAACAAGGCAGGTTACACCTGAAACTATATAGACTGCACCAGCTGCTATTCCAATGTTGGCCTTTTTAAGCCGCTCTTCTCTGTAGAAGTTGGTGAAATTTGCCCCAACAACCGACAGTCCAATGGCAACCACACTGACCGCGATAGAGGCACAAATCAAAGCTCGCGCTGCCTGGAGATCTTGAGTCAGAGCCAGGATGGAGTCAAACGCTTTACACTGCATGTGACCGGTGCTCTGCAGGACACATGTCATCCACAAGCCTTCCCAGAAAACCTGTGCTGTCACAATGTTCGCTCCCACGAAGGCCGTCACTTTCCACATAGGCAATGCACATATTAGAATAGTACCACATAGGCCTAACACACCCAGACATACAGCCAAAATCTGTCGACTCCTCATCTTTTACGGAACACAGACGATTCATCTGCAAGGGAGAAAAGCGTCGTAGTTGTGTGAGCAAGCGACTATTGACAAAGTGAATGCTCTTCCTTGTGCCTCAGGTATTAGTATTTGAACAAAGAGAAAGCAAAGCAAGGGGAGGAAACCTGTATAGAGTTTCCTGCTCAACTTGATTCTTCTCAGTATGTCCACATTCATGGAAAAAGTACACCATAAACGATTTTAAGAAACAACTAGTTCAAAACACTGCAATCACTGACTGTTTTTATTAATAATATACATTCATAATACATAATACTAATGTATACATACATAATATACATTAGTATTTCAACCAAAAATGAAAATTCTGTCTTTTTTCTCACCCTAATGTCATATTTTTAATGTAATTGTTTACATATAACAACAATAAGAATGATGGCATATTGTTGTAGGCCAAACTAGAATTTAGCATCACCCCACTCTTACAAATAGAAGTTCTTAAATGGTTCTTCGGTGGATTGTATGGTTCCATGAAGAACCATTATTATAAAAAAAAACTTTGCATTACATGAAAAGTTCTTTATAGCGCAGAATGGTTCTTCAGGGAACCAAAAATGGTTCTTCTGGCATCACTGTGAAAAACCTTCCTGGCACCTTTATTTCCACTGGCTTTTGGATTACTGCAGATGCAAAATAAGCTCTGCGACCAGCAAACTTTTATGTTACACGTTTTGCACACCATGATAATCTTCACAAATTAATGCTGAGGCTTAGCTTGTGTGAAAGCATGCAACACAGATAGTGTCTCACCATAAAAGATGTAATCAGCACAACATGCTGGCACCACACTTACCACATTTCCAGTTTAAAACAAATTCTTACAAAGAAAAAAAGATGTAGCAGAGAACTTCAAAAAGGTTACCATATTTGGCTGTGTAGGTGTTTATTGGATGATATACAGGTCCTTCTCAAAAAATTAGCATACTGTGATAAAAGTTCATTATTTTCCATAATGTAATGATAAAAATTAAACTTTCATAAATTTTAGATTCATTGCACACCAACTGAAATATTTCAGGTCTTTTATTGTTTTAATACTGATGATTTTGGCATGCAGCTCATGAAAACCCAAAATTCCTATCTCAAAAAATTAGCATATCATGAAAAGGTTCTCTAAACGAGCTATTAACCTAATCATCGGAATCAACTAATTAACTCTAAACACCTGCAAAAGATTCCTGAGGCTTTTAAAAACTCCCAGCCTGGTTCATTACTCAAAACTGCAATCATGGGTAAGACTGCCGACCTGACTGCTGTCCAGAAGGCCATCATTGACACCCTCAAGCGAGAGGGTAAGACACAGAAAGACATTTCTTAACGAATAGGCTGTTCCCAGAGTTCTGTATCAAGGCACCTCAGTGGGAAGTCTGTGGGAAGGTGGCAAAAACGCTGCACAACGAGAAGAGGTGACCGGACCCTGAGGAAGATTGTGGAGAAGGACCGATTCCAGACCTTGGGGACCTGCGAAGCAGTGGACTGAGTCTGGAGTAGAAACATCCAGAGCCACCGTGCACAGGCGTGTGCAGGAAATGGGCTACAGGTGCCGCATTCCCCAGGTCAAGCCTGACCTGGGCTACAGAGAAGCAGCACTGGACTGTTGCTCAGTGGTCCAAAGTACTTTTTCGGATGAAAGCAAATTTTGCATGTTATTCGAAATCAAGGTGCCAGAGTCTGGAGGAAGACTGGGGAGAAGGAAATGCCAAAATGCATGAAGTCCAGTGTCAAGTACCCACAGTCAGTGATGGTCTGGGGTGCCATGTCAGCTGCTGGTGTTGGTCCACTGTGTTTTATCAAGGGCAGGGTCAATGCAGCTAGCTATCAGGAGATTTTGGAGCACTTCATGCTTCCATCTGCTGAAAAGCTTTATGGAGATGAAGATTTCGTTTTTCAGCACGACCTGGCACCTGCTCACAGTGCCAAAACCACTGGTAAATGGTTTACTGACCATGGTATTACTGTGCTCAGTTGGCCTGCCAACTCTCCTGACCTGAACCCCATAGAGAATCTGTGGGATATTGTGAAGAGAAAGTTGAGAGACGCAAGACCCAACACTCTGGATGAGCTTAAGGCCGCTATCGAAGCATCCTGGGCCTCCATAACACCTCAGCAGTGCCACAGGCTGATTGCCTCCATGCCACGCCACATTGAAGCAGTCATTTCTGCAAAAGGATTCCCGGCCAAGTATTGAGGGCATAACTGAACATAATTATTTGAAGGTTGACTTTTTTTGTATGAAATATGCTAATTTTTTTAGATAGGAATTTTGGGTTTTCATGAGCTGTATGCCAAAATCATCAGTATTAAAACAATAAGAGACCTGAAATATTTCAGTTGGTGTGCAATGAATCTAAAATATATGACATTTTAATTTTATCATTACATTATGGAAAATAATGAACTTTTATCACAATATGCTAATTTTTTTAGAAGGACCTGTACAGCCAGCTGGCTCTTTTGCTCCTAACACTTTCATGCAATGTAATCTTTTGCATTTTCTGTACTTATTATTATTTTATTTTAAATATTCTTTACAATAATCTCTTATATATTTTGTATCATTCTTTTCAGTTAAACCGGTTTCAAATATAATATTTTAAATTTGTTTATATTCTCTATCTTCGTCTTCGGTCTTAACATCAGAAAAGTAGATCACAAAATATATTGTAGAAAATGTTGGCTACTTGTCATCTTCCTGAACTTTTAGAGTTAGATATAGTGAACTGAATTATAAACAGTTCTACACTATATATATATATATATATATATATATATATATATATATATATATATATATATATATATATATATATATATAGAACTGTTTATAATTCAGTTCACTATATCTAACTCTAAAAGTTCAGGAAGATGACAAGTAGGTGTAAAAACAAATTGAGAGCCTGAAAATGAAAATTGAGTTATCATTTATGAATAGATGCCAACCCAGTTAGCATCACCCTGGTTTCCTTAAAGCTGCAGTCCGTAAGTTTTGCCTCTGTGTAATTGCAGTTATTTTCAGAGTTATCATTTATAGTTGTGCGTCAGCACGGCTCCTCAACACTTTTGAATCTAATGTTTTTGTGGAGTTTGTGTGGCTGTCATTCATTCACCGAACCAGTGTGGATACTGTACTTCAGAATCACAGATTCTACATCTCGGAGTATAACCTCAATAAGAATTTTCACCGGAAAATGTCATCTGAACAAGGAACATGTCTACCAATTTTGAGAACAAAACATTAGAATAAATCACACTACCAATCTAACGATCGCAAGTATAACTTCAAACCATGCAAATGATTGGTATACTTTGTTCTGAAATTGTCAATGTTAACAGCATTAGCATTGCGTGACGTATATTTAGTGTTTATTAGCGTCACCTGTAGATTTAAATTTCTGTACAGTAATTTTTTGCTTTTGACTACGGGTGAATCTCCGGTTGTCCCTGATGATGTCATTTGGGCCTTTCTGGATTACAATCAGGGCTTGACATTAACACCCACCACCAGCCTGCCAAATGCAGGTAGATTCACACTGATGTCAAAGAGTGGAGCATCTCGCATGAACACAGTCGGTTATGGCTTAAGTGTACGTAAACAGGTGGGTAGCCTAATTACTGGATATGTGTCAGAATATTACATCCATGCATTCAGCAACCCAATAAATACCTGTCTGTCATTAATGTTAATCAAACAACTACAGATGTTAAATAAATAAACCTGTTATCTGAAAAAAAGTTGAAATGTACAATTGTTTTTGTAATTTACTTTCTTTTATATAACCTAACAAAAATAACTCATACCATATTAAATCTCATATTAGCCTGCTCATATTGCCCACCTGCACATACCAGCGAGCTGGCAAAATGTAGTCTTAATAACTAAATCAAGATAACTCTGCATTTTAAAGTTTGAAAATGTCTTCTGGAATTCTTCTAAAGCATGTGACTTAAAAGCAAGTCATTTAAGCATGCTAAAGTCAACTTTAATCATATAAAATGGAATTTCCAAATAGCAAAATTGTGGCCAGTGAAAATGCTGAGTGGGTAGTAGCTTTGAAAAACAACAAGCCACAGTGGGGCTAAGGGAAGATGGTTTTGAATACTGGTTTGTGTACGTAATCAAATTGGTTTTGGATAATTTACTACAAACACACCTTTAATTATAAATGTAGGATTGTCCCCCTGGCTTTTGGAATGCAGAAAATAAGCTCTGTGGATGACTAAAGTTCACTTACGTTGTTAACCATGCAAAGACACTAACACATTTTATGAATGGAGCCTGAATACAGCAGAAACAAGCCAAACAGGCGATAACGTGACTTAAACGTCACCATTACACTGAGTATTTTTAGGAAGGCTACTTATTTGGGAACAAGCCCAGTTACATTAAAGTTCGAGTTATAAGTTTGCATGACCACGTTTGTAAACAATGAGGCGATGAAAGCGGACCAGCGAGTAGTGGAGTCTTTTCTGTTTGGTGAACCTCCGTCCTGACATGGGCTACTTTGTGCAAACTCAACTGAGCATGCGCAAATGTGTCGCAGTACAAATGGAGTCATTTAGACAGTGTAAAAAAATCCATGAAATTTATTAAGTTAAAATGGTCATGCAGGAACAGGAGTTTAAAAAAAAAATCAAAGTCTCTTCCTTTACAAACAGGAGAATTCATAATTAGTCTAGAAAGTCTGAGTTTCACACATAGGCCCCTGGAGCGGACCTCGGAGCGGAGTATTTCACGGAATAACCACGACCCTCACTCTTCGGGCACTGGCAACAGAGAAGCGCGCCCCCGATGAGCAGCAGACCAGACGCGCCCCATCCGATGAACAGCGACGCTCCCAGCTCCCGCTTCTGAGCCTCAGTCAGAATGGGGTTGTAGAAGTCTCGGATGACGGTGTGCGCGCACCAGCAGACAGGGATCAAGCAGAGAACACCACCAACCAGGAAGAACACCCCGGCCGCGACCCCTACTTTGGCCTTTGCGTCCCGGTCGTCAATGCAGTTGGTGCACTTGCCTCCAGCGACGGCCAGGAGAACTCCCAGGAAGGTCACGAGGATGGAGATGATAACAAGAGCTCGAGCGGCCTGGAGATCTTGCGGCAGCGCCAGCATGGAATCGTAGACCTTGCACTGCATCTGACCCGTGCTCTGCTGCACGCAGTTCATCCAAAGGCCTTCCCAGAAGATCTGTGCGGTCACGATGTTGTTGCCAATAAACGCAGTCACCTTCCACATGGGGAGCGCGCAGATAATGATCTCTCCCAACCAGCCAATAACCGCGAGGGCAATGGCCAAAATCTGAAGCCCAGCAGATGCCATTATGTTCTTGTTCGTGCAAAGTATCAGCGTATATCACACGAATGAACGATACAGTTATTTATAGTGGCTTTTAGGGGTGCGGTTTGTAAACAATGTGATTTGATTCAGCTGGTGAGGATTTCCCGCTCTTTTCTCCTAATTGCTTTCAGATTCCCAAAAAGGTAAGCTTATATTGGGTGCGTCTCAATCAGCTCCCTAGTTCAGTAGTCAGGGCACTGATCAGGGAGTCAGCTCATTGACTTATGTCCTGATCAGTGCCCTGACTACTGAACTAGGGAGCTGATTGAGACGCACGCATTGTCTGAACTAACAAGGATCGATTATGAAATCAGCGCGCAATGACGCCGTCACGTTTGCCAATGCATGTTATCATAAATGCACTTGAAGAGCAATTAATATCCTCATGGATATTTACAGCAGATTATTTGTTTAGCATTATATCCACCACCGAATAGTAAAAGAGGGCTTATTGTAAAGTTATGTATTTTAACTAATTAATTTTATTAAACAGACTTGTTTCAAACTCACACGTTTAAGCTTGTTCCGAGTTGTAGGCCTAGATGAATCATTTAATTAATTTACTGAAATGTTTAAAGGAAATGTTTATTTAATTAAAATGATAGAAGATAACATTTTATTATTATTTCTGATAATAGTAGGCCTATCACAAAATTAGCCTACGTGTTCTCATTAATTGATTAAATGAATAATTAAATGAAATATTAGAATAGAATATTTTTTTAAATGAGCTGTCAGACTAAAACATGGAACACTTTTATAACCACACCTGACCCACCTCAACTAGCCACTAGGCCTAGATAAGTTTTTTTTTCTTCTTCAAAAGTGTAGCTAGATGACAACTGTGTGTCAGTGAAGAGCTTGATATGATATACATCAGGCGTGTGAAGACAACATAGAAATAAGCAAGGACAAGGTAATTATCAGAATATACTTTTATTGCTTTTTTCTTGCATCAAGAAAATAATCTTGCAATCTACATAGGCTATAATTGTGTCACATAACGCAAAATGTGTAAAACATATGCTTTTATTATTAGTTGTGTGTATTTAGGATAGCCTGTGTTCATTATGAAATTAGCCATGGGAGTTTTATTCCAAAAATTCTTAGAATTCCCTTCAGTGACATTTCCACATAGCCTAATATGTTAATTAAAATACATTTAAGATGTTCTAATCCAATAATGAAAATGCTGTGCTATAGGATATTTAGGGTTATGCTGCTGCTGTGATATATAATAGGCCTAAACCTATATGTTTTATAAACAAAGTTCGGGAGGAACATGTTTAAATTGCCTATTCAATCAGTACAATATATGCTACTGTGTTCAAAACCCCACCCCGAGGCGTAGGCCCGGGTGTCTACATATATGTCCCATCAATCAGTAAAGTTAAATGAGAGGGGTGAAGAACCATGGCATCTTTTGGGCTGCAGATTTTAGGGTTTGCCCTGTCATGTCATTTCTTGGGTTTCTGGGGTCCATCATAACATGCGCCCTTCCTGTATGGAACAGAAACATAACGTCTCAGATCATATGGGAGGGACTGTAGATGGTTTGTGTGCAGAGCACGGGGCAGATGCAGTGCAAAGTGTACGATTCAATGCTCGCGCTGCCCGTGGACCTGCAAGCCGCGCGCGCTTTACTCATCATTTCCATCTTGCTCTCTGTCGTCGGCATTCTCCTGGCAGTTGTAGGAGGGCAATGCACCACCTGTATCGAGAACAAACCCGCGAAAGCAAGAGTTGTCATATCTGCGGGGGTGTTTTTTTATAATCGCTGGACTGTTATGTCTCACACCTGTCTGCTGGTCGGCCATCACCATCGTCCGGGCCTATACTCTCTGCAGTCAGTGTCCGCCGAGAGACGAACGATGATTCGTCACCAAAAACCCAAACACCCGAAGAAAAAGAAATTGTATGAAGAACATTTATAAAATTTAGTCTGATGTTTTTAAATAAATATAAATATAACCTATATGTTTGTAAACGTTTAGACAGTTTTAATATGCCTATAGAACATTTATTTTGTAAAAGTTACAATTGCACAAAGTAGTTAAAATGAAATAAAATCTCTATATTCAAATGGTAGAGTGACTATCTTTTTTGTCTCTTTAGTTAAAAAATAGGCATGTAAGAAATGCAATTCATAGGCCTATGTTACGTGTTTAAAAGATGGTAAAAGGGATGACGTAACATTTCTGTGAGATGGAACTGTTTTAGCAGCAGGGGTTCAGGCAGCAAAAACAACCAACAGTCTGGGGAAATAACAGTTAAAGAATTTATTTCCAGAAAGCAAATATCACCAAAACAATCAATAAATGTAGAAATTATGAATTACAAATGAACACGTTAACATATGATGAACAAATGTTCGATTTCTGTCATTTTGATTATTTATGTGTTGGGTGCTGAGCTTGGTGACTGTCCAGAAATGTTGGCATTATATTTTTAAAAAGTTTTTGTAAATTGTACCTGGTTTAAGATATTTTACTTTAATTTGACGGTTTTTGTTTGGCAGCCATAGCTGACAGTCGTTTACTGTTTTTTAAAGATTTTTTAAAAAAAGTGTAAAACTGTTATTTTACAGATTTTTCCTAGATTATTATGATCAAACACCTTCAATAAAGTGACAGTACTAAATATTCTGTAGAATAACACTGTTATTTTACAGATTATTACAATAAAAAAATCCAATAAATAGTGTTAAATTTACAGTTTTATTTTGGAAGACAAAATACAGTCCAATAATTCATAATACATTTAACATTTAAAACACAGATAACAGTGGAACAGTCATCAAATTTTTAAAGTTGAATAAAAATATTCTTAATTTCAAACTGAAAAAAAACCTGATCTACAATGTTTCACTATTGATTCTAAAACTTGTATTATTCAGATATAAATTTATGTAAACAAATTCTTCACAAACCCCCAAGAGGAATTAAAAAACTAAAAATTGCATTTATCTTGTAAGTTATAATGAGGTCATGATTTCACCTTAAAACAAAACAACAAATTGTGCCATTTACCGTTAGCTTTGTATTTACCAAATCAATTTTATATTGTTTTCGTTAATATTCAACTGACCCCGTGGGCTCCATATATCTGATAATATATGTGGACAAGCATTTACCTTTTAATTCAGAATCCAAGCTATATAGTAATAAGAAATATAAATCAAAACACAGAAGGTCCATGATTCTACACCAGAAGGGACAGACACAGCAGATAAAGGGCAATTCTCTTCCAAATTTCCAATAATCAGCTGATCCTTAAAAGAAAGAAAGAAAAAGACATTGATTAATTGAAAAGTCCTTAAAAATGAGGATTTTGTTTTTGTAACTTTCCTTTAAACAACATTTGATTTTATGAGATATTTTGTCTATATGAACACTGAGTCCTCTCAGCTTTGAGATGGGAGTTATAAGAAATATGAGGATTCACAACAATGACAGAGACATGGACTTGTGAATTGTACTCACCAGGTCCATGCAAAAACATTAGATCGAAAGCTATTATATATTATAGATATTGTATTATACATACATGAGAAATTTTATTTCAATAACGATATCACAATATAGTTTTTTTTTATTTTTATATATAGATATTTCATCAAAAAATATTACAGAATAATGCTGTTTAGTCTTCAATGTAGCATATTCTATGAATTAATTTCAATTGATTCTAAAGGAGCAGAAGGTCTTCTCTAGACTTTTGTTGTTTGAGTAAAAATATGAAACCGCAGTTTATTAAGCTTCTGTCCCTTTAAGAACGAATGCACAGGATGACACTCATCCCCACGTTTAACTTTACTTCAGACATAACTGACTGTTTAAATCAAGTGAATACCTCACATGATTTTAAGATAACTCTGTGCATTTTACCAAAGGATAATTGATTTTGGGATTGCATGCAGTCTGAGAGACGGCTTATTTTAACATGTCCCGTTCTTGAGTCTTCATTCGTGCATGTTTCTTTGTCAAAATTATAAACTTCTAATGCTAACACCCACTCCTACTATTATTATTATCATGAATATTGTTGTTGTTACTACTAGGCCTACTACTAACACTACTACTACTACTACTATTATTATTACTACTACTACTAATACTATTACTATTATTATAAACTACTAATGCTTCCACTACTCCTACTATTATTATCATGAATAATGATACTATTTTTTTACTCTTTTGTTTTTGCTTTTCTCTTTTCTGCATGCATGTTTAAAATGGGTGTAGCAAGGCTCTGTTATTAATGCTTGAGCTCAGCTTATTTAACTTTGTGCAGTAGTTGGAGTGCAAATTGTTTCTTCTTGACAAAGAAAAATCGTTTGTTCATGGGGAAAAAGCTGTGAAATTATCAACATAGAATGATAAACAAATGTTGTTCATGGGGAAAAAGCTGTGAAATTATCAACATAGAATGATAAACAAATGTTTGTGTGCTTGTAAACTAATGTTTTCAGAGCTAACATCTGTATTTCATGGACAACCACACACAAACACAAATTTTATTTTTCTCACATTTTTATTGTAAATAAAAACTTGGCAACTCATATTCATCACCTTTCATTTAGTTGTTTTCAAGCATTTAGCAATTAAGTGACAAAGCCATTGTGATTTGCATGACATGTGCAATGTGTCATTTTGCACAGTACTTGCCATATATCGTCAGGCTATGCTTGTTTTCTCACACGTAATCCATTACTGGGGTCACAGATCTTGCATGGGCATATTTGGCTGCCGTGTAGTGCCTATTGTCATCGGACGGGCAGTTCCAACAAAGAAGCCCACCACCCATCAACAAGAGGCCTCCAGATCCCCAGCCTATGTAGAGACAGGCTCCAAGCTCCCTCCGTTGGGCTTCTGTTACTAAAGGGTTGTAGAAGTCCCTGATAAGAGTGTTTGCAGACCAGCACACAGGTATCAGAAGGAGAAAGCCAGCGATAATTAAAACCACCCCAGAGACGATGCATGCTCTGGCTTTGGCTGATTCGTCCTCCAAGCAGTTGGTACATTTTCCTCCAACCACAGCCATCAGGAATCCAAAGACGCCCACCATGATGGAGAGGATAACCATGGCTCTGGAAGCCTGCAGATCTTGTGATAGAGCCAGCATGGAGTCGTAGACTTTACACTGCATCTGTCCAGTGCTCTGCACGACACAGCTCATCCACAGACCCTCCCAGATGATTTGTGCTGTGACAATGTTCGCTCCAACAAAGGCCGTGACCCTCCACATTGGCATGCCACAGGTGATGATGGTCCCAAACCAGCCTACCATGGCAAGCATGATGCCCAGGATCTGGATGCCTTGAGATGCCATTGTTGCCAGGTCACTTTATGGATGAATGCGCAGAGCGTCTGAGAAGTTTTAAGTGTCAGGCTTTTATAGCCCGCAAACCTTGGGTGGAGTTCTAGAATAAAAAGAAGCAAAAAGAAAAGCAGACATTTGATATTCTTTGACTATTGTGTGAGGTGAATGAAGAGCTGGAAAACTTGAGAAACCACCTGGCAGTCCAAATGAATAAAAAAAAGCTTCACAATATTATGGGTATTTTGTATCATAAATAAGATTTTTTTTTGTTGTTGTGCAGGGTTGGGCAAAACTGTTTTTTTTTTAAATTTTGAATTAGTATTTAATTCACAACCGATAAAAAAGTATGTTCTATATGATTGTACTCCGGACGTACTACATTCGCCATGTTGTCATTATCATGTGACCTACCAGCTGGCGGCAGTTACTTCACTGCCATTCATAAATCCTCTCCTATGGCATCGCGGCATAGTAAAGTGTCCATCTTATGCACACTTTAGAATCTCGGCAGAAGAAGTAGGGGTAACACTTTACAATAAGGGTGCACTAATATGCATTAATTCATGCTTAACTAATGCACAGATAATGATGAGTTAATGTGTTACTAATGGTGAACTAACCCATTTATTAATGATTACTGCATCAGCAACTAATGAAGATTCGACATGATTAATAGATTAAGTAATCATTACATTGTTATTAGTTAAATGTGTCATAATGTATTAATTCCTAATAAAATATTTTATGAACTAATAATGTAAATGAATGTGTTAATTACCACAACGGGTCAAAGCCATGCATTTCAACTTCCAGTTGTCTGCTTTAATTAATCATTAGCTAATGATTTACAAAGGTGTCATTATGGTATGACTTTACTTGTTGGGGCACATGACTATTAACTAATTCAAAATTAATTCAAAACTCATAACCACAATTACATATTACTTAATCAATTAGTTAATAGTCATGTGCCCCAACAAGTAAAGTCATAACATAATGACACATTTGTAAATCATTAGCTAATGATTAATTAAAGCAGACAACTGGAAGTTGAAATGCATGGCTTTGACCCGTTGTGGTAATTAACACATTCATTTATATTATTAGTTAATAAAATATGTTATTAAGGAATTAATGCATTATGACACATTTAACTAATAACAATGTAATGATTACTTAATCTATTAATCATGTCGAATCTTCATTAGTTGCTGATGCAGTAATCATTAATAAATGGGTTAGTTCATCATTAGTAACACATTAACTCATCATTATCTGTGCATTAGTTAAGCATGAATTAATGCATATTAGTGCACCCTTATTGTAAAGTGTTACCGAAGTAGGTCATCAGGTACTTTTTGCCTACTCTTTATGAGTACTATGAATTCAGACATGGTTATTTTGTCAAATAGCCTACTGTTTTTTTGCCAGCTATATTGTAGGGAAGTAGGCGATTGCAGCCATAGTGTTTTGGTTCTGTTTTTTCCTGTTTCCGTTTTTCTTGTCATTGCAAGTTGACCTAGTCTGTGTCCGAAATCTCCCCCTATACCATTAAATAGGGCACTAATTGTGGGGACAGCCATTGGTAGTGGTGTCCTAAAGCATAATGGACAGTATTGAGTGCACTCATTCAATCCCACAATGCACTGCAATAACAAGTGTACAATTGGGCTGCATTCAGTCCAGACAAAACGTTGCAAAACGTTTTTTAAATGGAAAATGTGCTGCGTTGAACACCCTGTTCTGATGACGAAAGAGTTGCAACAATGGCAGCTGAGAAGTCCATTCTTTGTGTTCTTTTTGAAGAATTGTCAGAACCTGGTGAAATTTATATAAATACGTGTTTAATACTGAAAAATACGCTTGATACAATCACTGTCCTTGCCGTCCAGAACAAAAGAGAACATCCCCGTCCCATTTAATTAACTTTTTTATCTCCTGGTAATCAGTTCTAATTTAAATAATTTCTAGGTCTTACTTTTTTAATACATTATTTTCTTTCTCATTTTTATGTAAAGCACTTAATTACCATTAAGAAATTTGGTATATAAATTGCCTTGCAATGAAGCTAAAAATATAAACAACTACATCATGTTGAAATGCTATATTTTTTCTATAAAACTCTTATGACAATCATGTCTTCTAATATCTTCAATTGCGTTTAGCCTACTGAGCTGCAGTGGACACATTTGTAAACAACTTTACTTGGACCCATTGTGCGAACTGTCTCTTTAACACCGCGTGGTTTACATACATGTTGCTGCTGATTGGGCTGACATATTTGACACACCCACCAAACAAGAGAAACGTATCTAGTGCATAGACAGAAAAAAATAAATGGACACAGCGATCCCATTGACTTCAACGGAGAGAATTGAAGTCAATTAGAAGCGATTACTTCCTGATGGCTGAGCGTACTGCGCAGACTCAGACTGAGCTTGACGACGTAGACGTGACGTACGCAACCTGTCTGACAGTTGTATGTCCTCTAGTAGTTGTGGAAAGTGAAATCTGAATCACGTTGTTGAAATATCTTGTCCCGTTGCTTTTCGCTCTCTATGGGCTTCTCCCTTGCCTTTTTTTGGAATTCATGCCTCCAAGTCCTCCCGATTGCCTCCATAGACAGTAAAAGATTACCTGCGAACTTCTCCTCCTGCCTTTACGGTAATTTCTCTATTACGCGACAGAGTCGCGTTGGTTATGACGCAATCGTTAGCCTATTTTTTTTTTTTTTACAAAAACGGCTTCTACGGGACGATAGAGTAAGATACAAGGTAATGGAGCCTATTATACACTGTCGTGTTTCTTTAGAAATAAACAATGGACAAATGGAGTCTTTACATCCCTCAGATGTAAAGTTATTCACTGTCAAAGTGACGCCAAAATGAATAGGAGTCAATGGGATGCTAACAGCAGGTGATGGCTTGGTTAGAAATGGCCGCCCCTATGGAAGGTACGCTTTCCGGGGGCTGGATTACCCCCTTGATCTAGTGTCCGCTTAGGACCCAACGTGGTAGCTGTTTTAAATGCCTGATCAAAAGCTGTTATACAGTACAGATAAACTTAACAGAAATCGATTAAGAATATAATACAGTCATTCAAAGTACATGGTTCTGGACAAGCAATTGTTTAAAAATAAACTATGAATTTATTGTCATACTAAGTACACACAAACAACATTTTTTGAAATATTTAATTGATTGCTATAATGGTAACAATAACATGCCTATCATAGTGTAAATTATTTCAAATGATAAACTAAGTAATCATACCAATACAAAATCATAACATAGCAATGTACCTATAATGTAAATGTACAAAAAAAACAATAATATGGAGAACAGGTGCATTGAACATTGAACATGTTATGCTAGAATATCTACGCTAACTGCAAAAAAACATTAAGAAGCAGATGATTTGCAAGATGTTAAAGACTATTTTAGCACAATTTAAATGACAAAAATCAAAATGTGATTTTGTAAGAATTGTAATCAGGCTCCGAACAGATTACTCATTAAAAGTTCTTTCAGCCAATATAATCACTCTGGGGTCCTAAGCAGACACTATTTCACAGGGGGACAGGATTTCTCATGACACCTGAAAACATGTAGTTCAACCTGGAAACCAAAACTTTGCACATCGGTTTGAACTTGAACGTGCCCTGTGATACCTCCCTGAAAAGACTTTGCATTTGGATGTCTGCATTATTAGGCTAAATATTCAGATCTTTAGCGATGCGGATACCTGCAACGATAGCTAATATAAAACTCTATTAGAGTAAGAATTACAGAAGAATAAAATAAAGCATATTTTTTTTACCTTTTGGAGCTCGGAAATGGTTCCTTTAGAGCGGATAATCATCACTGTCCTTGTCAAAGCTAATTTCCAGCATTTGGCTCATAGTCACCATTTCAAACATATTCTGAAGACTATTTCAATTTCAACAGCTTCACAATCAATATTTTGATCGCTGACAGCTTATTCACCAGATCAAAGTGACTGCCACTAATATTTGGTTGCATTCAGTACTTGCTCTGCTGTACATCGCTGAGCCATTTCAAGTTTTGCTGATGATACTTACTATTCTTTTGTTTTCTGCCTGCAGTAACTATGAGTGAAGCGTCACTTCATCATTGAGTATCAGACATTGTCAGTTTGTGGAATAAAAATTGAATTGCACTTATTCAGTCATCAAAGATTCAATTATTGTAGCAGAAAAAATATACTTACACTGTTACACACCGCAGGTCGGCGACCCTATACAATTTTTACAAAAAATGAATAGAAAAACAATCATTCTTTTATGATTGTATATTTTTTTCTTGTTATATTGTTTGTAATGAACTGAGGAATACTAAGAAGGTTGATGTCTGACATTAAAAATTAATGAGGAGAGGGTAGTAAATGACGTCCCGGGTCACTAGCCCTGGTATGCGTTTAATGGTTAAACGGCAAGCACAAACTAAAAAAGCAACAGCCTTCCCAGCGCACTCAGTGTCCAAATTAACTCACTCGTTCTTATTCACTCCTTCAAGTGGATTATATTAGAGGAGTATAGGGAACAGTGAATTAGGGTAGTGAGCGATTTCGAACACAGCACTAGTTTCCTCTTGTGTGCCAGTTAATAATTTAACCTGTTGTTCATTTAGCTCCTTCATTTGCCTCTGCGTATTTATAGCCCTCAGTTTGTACATTTTGTTGTTTATGCCGACATGTGTTCTTCTTCATTGTGGTTTATCTTCTTTGTTATTATTATAGTGCTGCAATTAGATCCTTCTCCTTGTTTTGCTTGACCACACTGTGATGATAGATGATAGAAAGATAGATAGATAGATAGATAGATAGATAGATAGATAGATAGATAGATAGATAGATAGATAGATAGATAGATAGATAGATAGATAGATAGATAGATAGATGGATGGATGGATGGATGGATGGATGGATGGATGGATGGATGGATGGATGGATGGATGGATGGATGGATGGATGGATGGATGGATGGATGGATGGCTGGATGGATGGATGGATGGATGGATGGATGGATAGATAGATAGATAGATAGATAGATAGATAGATAGATAGATAGATAGAGTGATAGATAGATAGATAGATAGATAGATAGATAGATAGATAGATAGATAGATAGATAGATAGAGTGATAGATAGAGTGATAGATAGATAGATAGATAGATAGATAGATAGATAGATAGATAGATAGATAGATAGATAGATAGATAGATAGAGTGATAGATAGAGTGATAGATAGAGTGATAGATAGATAGAATAGAATACTGCATCCTGTTTGTTCCTGCTAATTCTGTATGCACACCCCCGGTTGCTATTGACTTTCACAATTAAATTTGTTTTGTTGAAAATAATAAAAAACAAAGAAAGAAACAAATGGTTCATAATTTGTTTATAATTACTAGAAACACTAAGTAAACTAAGCCAAACCTTAGATCATGTTTAGCCTTGTCTGAATATGTGCATTGGCTCTAACTGTGTACTTAAAAAAAACCACACCTGTTCTGGATTTATTTTTTGACAACTCCCTTTGAGAATGTTTTGTACGCTGGGACTCTTTTGAAATCTCAAATGTGCCACAGGGTGGGTGATAGATAATGGAGGGTTGTAATATGACACCCATGTTAACGCCCATTCAAATGCATTTAATATAGTTGACAGACACTCCAAAAGACAGGTGTGATACAAACATTTTTTTTATTTTTTTCATTTGGGCAGAAGTTTATATCAGAAAAAAAGCCTTTTGCAGTAAAAAAAACAGTCATATTTACAGAAAAGAAATAAACGTTTAAAAATACTTGAATAAATCAACAAAAAAACACACACAAAAAAACACACATGACACATCACCACAGTACAAAAGGAAAATTTTGATCATACTCCAGATTAGCCTCCTTTAACTGCAGGAAGTTTTTTAATGTGGTTCCCTATTGTCCTTTTGTGCGGAATATATATTTTTAAAATATTTAGAAAACTTGTAGCATCAGCTTTTCATTGACTGCATTTCAAGTCCTCATTATACCTGCTGCAAACTCTTTTTGAGCCGCTACATCCTGGACAAACCAAGATTGTAAACATTGTAGGCACTGTAGAGTCCATTTTAGAGTTGATCATTTACACAAAGTTTTTGCCAGAGGGTGCAGAGGCTTCAGAGCGAGGGGTAGCATTATATTTGGCTGTGTATTTTCCCCTTTCCTCTTTTGGTGGGCAGTTGCAGCAGAGCAAAGCTCCCCCGATGATCAACAGGGCGGCGGCTCCCCAGCCGATGTAAAGCGCTGCTCCCAGCTCTCTCTTTTGTGCTTGGTACACCAAGGGGTTGTAGAAGTCCTGGATGATGACATGGGTCGTCCAGCACACCGGGACCAAACACAGCACCCCAGCTACGATGAAAATTACACCGGCAGTGATAGCGACCTTGGTTTTGGAGCTCTCATCCTCAACACAATTGGTGCATTGGCCTCCAGCCATCGCCAGCATGATGCCCAGGATCCCAATCACGATGGCAATGATGGTGAGAGCGCGGGCGGCCTGAAGGTCTGAGCTGAGGGCCAGCATGGAGTCGTAGACTTTACACTGCATCTGTCCAGTGCTTTGCACGACGCAGCTCATCCAGATTCCCTCCCACGATATCTGTGCCGTGACAATGTTATTGCCAATGAAAGCTGTAACTCTCCACATGGGAAGAGCGCAGACCACGATGACACCGATCCATCCTATGATAGCCAGGGCAATGCCCAGTAACTGAAGCCCAGCAGACACCATGATCTTTGTCTCTTTTTCGTCTCTTGAGGAGGCTCTCTTCGCACTGCTTACAGGTGTATGCCTCAGAGGGTGTGTGCTGACGCTTTAAAGTGCCTGTGAATTTGGGGGCGGGACTTCTGACGAATGACCCGCTCTGCTGGTTTTTGGTTACTTCACGAGATGTGACTGAACCTAGGCTGAGTCACTCCCTTGACATTGACATTTTTATTACGGACACAATCCCTTATATGGTGTTCTCTATTGTTTACTCTTCAAAATTAAAATATCAATTTAATTAAATCTATGGAGGGGTTAGTAAAATGAATCAAGAACATGTAGGCTGCAGCATTAGTAAGAAAAATACATTTTTTATAGATTTAAGGGACAGAGTAAGACAGGAAGTGGCCCTGGCAGGAAGTGATCACATTATCATTTGCCCAGGGGAAAAAAAAACAAACAAACACAATGTACTGGAAAATGTTGTGGGATGGTGTGAAATAAAAAGTGCTGACAGTCGAAACTCATCAATAAATAAACTAATATAAATAAATGTCAATTAATATAAGCCTATTAATAAATTAAATTACAAAATGACATCAATGAATACATTTTATTTTTAATTATTATTTTAATTATAAAACATATATATTTTAATTGTCTCTTTTTATTCATTGAAATAAATAATTGTATAAAATAGAAACAAAATATAGGCCTAGGTAATAGAGGCTATTTAGTAATAAAATAAATTATTTTTATTATGTTTTTTATTGTATTGGTAGGCTATAGGATTTAAAAAAAAACTATTTTCACCAAGGAATTGCTTGTAAATTTTGAAGTAGAAAGACTGAAGTAGTATTTTCTTGTAAAACATACTTGAAAAATATTTGTATTAATTACATTTTCAACAAATATTACTTTTCAGTGTAGGCTAAAGGGGATGTTGTTCCAGGAAAACACAGTAAGGACCTTGAAATTAAATTTATCTGTTTAAGTTTGTGGTTTTCTCTTCCATATGGTCTACAAAGTATCAAGAAAGTGGCAGCTGGTTTCATATGACACAAGAGCAGTGGAGATTGTTCGACTGTTTCCCGTAGGTTGTGAAACGCTGAACATTATCTCGTCGCACTCCATCCAGCTCAAAGATATCTCAAGTAAAACGTATTTCTTGGGGATATGACAAATAGGCTATGTGACAAATATGCTATATTTACTTAGTGTCTTACTCAGCACGTTAGCGATTCCCATGGCAACTATTTCTCAAGAGTTCCCTGACACTGTGGGGGAGGAGAAGCCCAAATGCACATGTACCCACCTGAAACTGGTCAAACCGGTATCTGCCGGAGCACAGGTGAATGTTTACACTTTGCCTGGGCAAGACTGAACAGCTCAAGTCGTCGCGGCAACAAGTCTGTTTAACTGACAATACTAGAAGAATAATAAAAGGTCAAATTTAAACACACACACACACACACACACACAGCCTAGTCTATGTATAAATCACCCCCCTTCGTTGATAAGGGGCTGTTTCCCATGGGATTGGTTCTGAGAATCTTAGCCTTTAACTTGGATAAATAATATTTTCAGACTATAGAATGCTTAACTATTTTAACTTTACAACGTGATGTGTGTTCATTATACCAATACTTCACTTTCATGATTAAAGTAATGTGTTAGGTGTGTTTGGCAGATGTTTTGTATGGTAAATGCATGCCCACTAGTGGCTTCATATGTTATTGTTTTAGAAGAAAGTCCCAGACGAGGATCGTGACGCATTCTGCCTTACGGACACTTGTTCCGCGGTTTATTGGTTTATATTAGTAATTTTCTATTACATACACTTCGAAACTCGCAATGAGGCTCTTTACCTCCTTTTTAACAACCAGGAACTGTAAGTGGAAAACTACCTTCAAAACTAAGTTATATAATTTGACGTTTAGGAAGTCATTTACAGCCACTTTGCACGCCAGTTAGTTTTGGTAGACAGAAAGAATGCTCAAAAAGTCTCTTTATGTTCAATAAGTTTGAATAATAGAATGTAATAAAATAAATAACTTGATATCTGAGGCTACTCAGAAAGTTTGTCTTTGAAACATTTGATTTTGGTTTATAGGCTACTTTAATAGGTGTAGTTACTGGAATATTGTTTAATGTTACACTGCAACCAAAAGGCAACATTGTGAAATGTTGTAAAAATGTTTCGTGCTTGCTGGTTTGTGGATGTAGAGAAGAAATTCCACCTGTAAAAAAAACAAATCATTAAATCAACAAGGAAAATAAAAGCTTTCAAGAGTGGGGGCCAATGGAGTGGAACATGAAGCACTGGCCACTCCCCCACTCCATCCTATAAGAGAACAACATCTTCCCACTGAAACTCATTAGTCATTACCACTGCCATGCCTCACAGAAACTCATTTAAATATAATCAGTGTTCTCTGAGAGGGAAGTAGGCCAATACACTGCTGATGAGGTCATACTCACTTATCAAACAGACCGGTTTCGGGCTGTCTTGTAAAAGATTGGCAATAACTATTTCTTCTTCTCTTTATTTTTTTACTTCACATAAAATGTTATATGGGTTTGGCATTTGTGCTACAACACAACATCTTTCTTTAGCTTTAGGTCTCTCTAGTAGGTGTGCCCGTTTCAACTTTTGAATTGTTATTTAATGTCCAGTAAAAAGGCGATCAAGTTCCTTTTGTCAAATAAGTTTATCAACTTTGTCTTATATCAAGTGGTTTAGGACATGTCAGTGTATTTACACTCAAAATCTCCCACACACATTCACTGCAATGCAAGTGTTTTCACTGTAAACAAACTGCTTTACTGACATATGTGACCCCGGACCACAACATTTTTTGAAATTCCTTATTTATTCAGCTTTCAGATGAGGTATGGTTTGTTAGGATAGGACAATATTTGGATGAGATACAAATATTTGAAAATCTGGAATCTGAGCGTGAAAAAAAAAAAATCTAAATATCGAGAAAATCCCCTTTAAAGTTGTCCAAATGAAGTCCTTAGCAATGCATATTACTATTAATAATATATATTTTTTATATATTTACGGTAGGAAATGTACAAAATATATTAATGGAACATGATCTTTACTTAACATCCTGATTTTTGACATAAAAGAAAAATCTATAATTTTGACCCATACAATGTATTGTATTGCAACAAATATACCCCTACGACTTATGACTGGTTTTGTGATCCAGGGTTACGTATTATTAAAAAGACGACACCTTTCTTATGTTGATGTGTTATCTAATGTTGTTTAGCAAATAAACTAATCCTAATCTCCAAAAGATATCAACATAAAACTAATATGTATTGTAGAATAAATGACATTTGTATTAATTATTTGATGTGAAAAAAATGGCACAAAATGATAATTATTGTAATGACATTTAGGAAATGTAACTTAATTCATCTCCATTGTGAAAGCCATAAACCGAGAGCTTCAACATTTGTTTGATTTTCTGGGGCTGTGGTTATGATATTGACAAATGTTCGTATCAATGTAATGATGAATGAGTAAAATGTTAGTGCTTTGGTTTAGCAATTCTGTTCAACAATTTAGTTCTACTTTTGTAAGTAGCATAAGTAACATTCCCACTCACAAGAATACAATCTCAATTTCAACATTGCCACATATTCCTGCTTTTATAAGTGTGTACACATCTGAAGAATCGTGGCTGTTTCTCCAAAGTAAACAAAGCTTGAACTGTAATGGAGATATTGACATAATATAATGGGTTACCGCAGTTTCACTTTACCTGGTCTCTCTCAGCATGTTTTGCATTTTTTTTTAACCAGGAAATGGGGATCTGAAATATTCTAAATACATGTTTTACGGCCAGACTTTATGGCCTGCAATCGAAGGTGGCCTAGATTGCTACCAGGACTTTGAATTCAGTAGTTAGTGTGTTTAAGTATACTGCTTATTACTGAAGGCAGACTTTGTAAGACAGTGTAAATCTATTAATATTATCTCTCTATATATCATTTTTAAAACACTGTTTTTATTTTGTTTTATTTACATTTTTTTAAATAATTTGTGTCATAATTTTCATCACTTTGATTTGTTGTATGGCTTTAAAAGACTAGTAGTGTATCACCTGAGTCATATAATTTATGGGCTTTTCTAGAGCTTTTTTTTTTAGCACCATTCTGCTAAATAGCTCATTTGAAAAAAAAAAAAAAAAAAAAAAAAAAAAACCTATTGGCATCAGTAGACATCAATAGAATGTTTTTTTATATTTGGGGACCTACTCCTTTAAGACTTCAGTATGCATGCATTATGGCCTTAACTTAGGTGTTTACATTGGTGTTGTCAATGATTGTCCATTAAAGAGCATATTTTACAGATCTACCATGGGTTATCTATTAACATTGGCAAATAGTCCCAACCTTTGGTTTAAACAAACTTTTGCCAGAAGCCACATTGTCTAAGTGCTACACAGAAAGCAGCTCCCCTTTTTATGAGGACGCTAACCAATACTAAGATCGCACCTTATCATCTGATGTCAGGACCCAGGTAACTCAGCCCTTTTTCTCAGAACAAGGGGAAACTTCTACCAGGACAGAACATTCCAGCTGCCCTTGAAGAGGAGATTTAGTGTGTCAACACCCACTTCCATGCTTGAATGGTCCTTTGGTGATTTTGGAGATTCCTGATGTAATTGTCTCAAGGACTTGTACATACCAAGTGAGAGCCTCAGTGAACATAACAGAGAGCACACGAGAGATCCGAGCAAATTTGAAAGCAGAAAGTGCGGAGACATGGCAGCTTTTGGTCTGGAGTTAATAGGCGTCACGCTCTCGGTTCTTGGCTGGATTCTCAGCATTGTGTGCTGTGCTTTGCCCATGTGGAGGGTCACGGCATTCATCGGCACCAATATCGTCACAGCACAAGTGTACTGGGAGGGAATCTGGATGAGCTGTGTGGTTCAGAGTACCGGACAGATGCAGTGTAAAGTCTACGACTCTATGTTGGCTCTTCCTGCGGACCTACAGGCGGCTCGCGCTCTGGTGGTGGTGGCCATTATCGTGGGTGTCCTTGCGCTCTTTGTCGCTATAGTGGGGGCCAAGTGCACCAACTGCATTGAGGATGAAGGGGCCAAAGCCCGTGTGATGATTAGCTCTGGTGCCGCTTTCATAACCGCTGCGGTCATGCAGCTTATTCCCGTGTCCTGGTCAGCACACACTGTTATTTTGGAGTTCTACAGCCCAGTTGTACCAGAAGCTCAGAAGATGGAAATAGGGGCATCACTGTACCTTGGCTGGGCCGCAGCGGCTCTGTTGCTGGTCGGAGGCTCCATTCTGTGCTGCAGTTGCCCACCTAAGGATGAGAAGAGGTTCCTGCCGCAAAGTCGTATAGCCTACTCAGCCCACCACTCAGTGGCTCCAAGCACATACAACAAGAGAGATTATGTCTGAGGGCCTCTGGGGACTACTGTCTTATCTTTCATAGAAAGATAATTGTGACCATATGGGTTGGAGGTAACTCAAAATGTTTACTTTTTCTCCATGTGAATATTTCTACATGCTTTTGTTTTGTTCAGTGTCCATTGTCACAATATATTTTAGCACAAGTTCCATAAATTATCTTGTATGTTTTAAATCAAATGTGTTAGTCAGTGGTTTTATTTTTGTAGTCTTGTGTGTTTTCATTTACTATTTTCACTTTATTTTATTTTACTTTGACCAAAGCTGTTCGTGAATTTATATTTTTTATACTTTCACTTAAAAGAATAAAAAAGGACTATAACAAAATAGAAAATCTTGTGTTGTACTAATATGTTGCTTTGCTTGAATTGTAATCAACTCTGTAAATGTTTAGTTGTGTTTAATGATTATTTTAGTGGCATTCTCATTCTTATTCATTGAAAGAATTCGGACAGAGCAAAGTCGAGATATGGAAAATATCTAGACAGCAGCTTTGGCCTTTAGCAATAAACAACAGCCACATCTTTTTCTACAGTCTGTGTACGTGTTTTTTACACAAGTGCAAGTACAAGTGGATTTGAGAGACACAAACACGAGACTGGATTCAAGCTCTAAGTTCAAGTTCCACTGGACAACACAGCAGAGAACCTACGAGACTACTGTATGTGCAGGCACCTCCCAAAGTTTCGTCACATTAAATATTGTGCACATTTGCTTGTTTGTTGTTGTGTTTTATCACTGAATATTTGAATAATTATAACTGAATTATAATTGAATCCTTGATTATTATTAAAAACACAAATAAATTAAACAACCTGTATGTCTTCATTTCAGATCTTACATCTTTTTTTCTTTGGACTTTTGATAATAGTTATTAAGATATTTCTACAGTGAAGGCTTAACCCTGGTTAAGGGTTACCCTATTATTTTAAACAGCGGGTAAAGGCCACTTTTACTCCTATAGGTTAAGCAATTTTAATTGAAATTTTGAAAGATGGTTAGCATGGTAACGGGCCTACTTGCATGTCACAGAAACAGTCACTTGTCTAAAGACATGCAACGGCAATTGCGTAAACTGAGGTGAAAAGACTATTAGCTTAAAGTAGCACATTTTGCAAACTATATCCTAAAAATGATATATGGACCCATGAATATGCTAACCCCCGGGCATACATACAGACGATTGGTCTGGGAATGCCCCGTCAAGTGATGTGAATTTAGTGGGGGAAAAACTTTTATACAGTCTTTGGGGAAAACATTGCCTTTGTCGCTAATTGAAATACACTGGACAATCATGCTGAAGAGTTGCTGTGTCGTTTTCTGTACCGCCAATAAACAAAAAAATTATGAATTGAAGTTCTACAATGTGGTGTGAACCTCCAGGGACTTGACATTTTTGAGATTACTGTGTGAGTAGATCCCTGTGTGATACAGGGTGTTTACACGTATTAGGCACAGATCTGTCTACATCCCTTACGAAAAAGAACTATAGTACTCCTATACGATTTCTATAGTAGTATATAATATAGGCCTACTACAAGATTCATATAGTTGTTTTTCATAAGGGATGTCTCGTTCACATTAACGTTAGCGTTATCAGATCAGCTGAAGGCTCGCTTGATAGGCCAATCGCTACGTAATGAGTCATTGACGCAAACCGTGAACCTCAATACAAACTGCAGTCTGTGAGTTAGGGATAACTGTCAGCACAGTCCCTCAGCAACTTCGTACTACTGATCACCGTTTTACAAAATGATTGGAGTGAAGCATACGTGACTCTACCTGGAGATTCAGCCTTCTTATAACAAAATTGTACACCTCCGGCCATTTGGTTGGGTCATTGACCCAGTTTTTAATTCAATAAGTGCAATCATAAACTATTGCAGTAAATTTTGCAATAGCCTACCGTTGCCGGTCGGCAGGCGTCAATGCCTCGCAATACGGAATTTTTGTCATTCAAATACACACGATGGCCGCGATGTTTTCCCGATGGTTTACTCCCCCCGACCCCCCTGACTCCACCCTCTCTACGCCAGACCACGCCCCCAACTATGACTAGATGCCGAATGTATGTATAGACTGTAAAACCCCCACCACCAAGAGACCCCCAACTGACTGAGGTAAACGCTGTAGGCCTACAATGGTATCGCTATTTACGTCGGACATATAACGGTAATTAATATGATTAGCCTTTTGCTTGATTACATTATCAAACAGCTAATAATGTGTTGCTAATGTTACACAAACTATGTTCTTGTTCGCCATCTCGGAGTCAGACAGCTGCCTTCAATCAGAATCCTTAGAAACTCTTTGAACAACTCAGAACGTCAGTGGATATTCATCATAACATCGTAATATACATCATCATAGCCTAACTTACACCCGCTATATTTCTAAATCTAACCGATTTTTCATATCAACAGAAAAATATATTAGGATAACCTGGCTTCTCTTGAGACTCCACTGCTTCAGTTCAAAGAATAAATTTAGCCCTCCGGCAAGTTGACGTGATTGGTTACAAGGCAGTTTCTGACATAAGAAACACCGGCGATTTTGGTCTTTGGTTCAAGGAGAAAATACTCAGCAATGATATGGCTTATGAATTAGCACATGGTTTGAAGCATATTAAAAATACCACAAAGACATATAAACAACATTAACAACTTGAAAATATCTATTATGCAACTCAATAAGAATCAGATAAAAGGCCAATTCTGAGAGTTACAGAATTAATTAGCATATAGCTTGTGATAAATAAATAAATAGACTTAGCAGTGTTATTGCATTTCTGTTTAGTTGACATTGTTTGGCCAGGGGGAATGGGAGGCCTAAACTCTGTTATAAATTTGTTTCCGCATTTCACCAGATTTCTACATCCGTTGTTTTCAGAATTTTTGGAAGATGTATTTTCAATGTTTCTGACAAACGTACAGGGTTTTTAGTGCAACTGCCACTAATCATAGCACTCCTCAGTTGAAATGAAAGATCATTTTTAAGTTGTTTACACAGCATGCTAATAGCTTTAAAAAAAAATGTCATTCAGACACTATTATATAGCCTCTTAGTTATAAAGCTCATTTCCCCCTGTTTTATGATGTTGAAGACTGAGAAGAGGGAAAAGAGTTGCAATGAATTTTTCTTCGCTTCTGTTAAAATACTTAATTTTTCACTTTTGAAGTCAGTCAATAAAATCCATTAATCAATTCTATCCTGAATCCTAAGAAAGTTTGAGATCCAGTGTAACATCACTAATGGTTCCAGTCAGGGACGTGCAGAGAGTTCTTAAGAGGCAGGGGCTCAAATGTAAAAAAGGGGCAACATCTAAAAAAATAAATAATAAAAAAAAAAACCCCACATATATATGTATGTGTGTGTGTGTGTGTGTGTGTGTATAGGCTATGTGTGGCTATGCTATGCGTGTGTGGAAATGTATTGATACTACATTTTAACTTTTATTTTTGCAAGAAGTCTCTTATTCTCATTAAGCCTACATTTATTTAATCAAAAATACAGAAAAAAACGATAGCCTAATATTGTGAGATATTATTACATGTTCTTTTTAACATTTTATTAATCAAAGAATATTTCATCTTGAGTATCACAGCAGGTTATAAAAAATATTAAGCAGCACAACTGTTTCCAACATTGACGTCAAATCTATGATTTGTGAAGGTCATGTGACCCTGAAGACTGGAGTAATGATGATAAATTCAGCTTTGATCACAGGTATACATATACTTTCAATTTTAAAAAATAAAAATATTTCACAATTTTGCTGTTTTTGATCAAATAAATGCAGCCTTGATGAGCATAAGAGACTTCTTTCATAATGCTGCATCATTATCAAAAATGGTAATATAATAAAGTCCTTTCATGCCACCATTTCACATAATTGGCCTGTAGGTGCCGTTGGCACTTGGCTTCATTAGCTTTGATCGTTTCATCAAATAGTAAACGTGTATCAATTTACATAAATACAAGTGAGTTTAACACTACTTACATTAATGCAACTTTTGGTGCTGCGTGGTTTTGTGCAGTGCTTTGTTTGTTGTCAGGAACATCAGGACGATTGTCAGGATGATCCATTTCACAGGAAATCGCTCCACAAACGTTAGTTCGTCTGTCCATGTCATTTTCAACCGATTTATGAATTAGAACAGAAAATTACCGCTCCACTTCACATTGTCCATTGGAATCTGAACTTTGCCAGATCACGATTGGTTGGTGTTTATGACAAACGGCCCGGGCATTGACGATTTATGTAAAATTTAAAAATATCTAAAATATAGATTTTTAATTAAATCAACACATTAGCGTTAATTACTGATGAAAAAAAAAATGTTTTGGTCTGTTTGGGGGAATGCTTTTCTCCGTAAAGCCACAGACACTCTCTGAAAGAACCATATATGGCTCGAGAGCCGTTTCCGAACAGACTGAGGAAAATCAGCCAGTAAAACACATGCAACCCATAGCAACGGGTTATGGCAACGCCTCAGACCGACTGATATGAAAAAATAAACAGAAGTTTTTCGACTTTTGAGCAGTTTGTTAGTATAGGACACGTTGTCCTTTTTATTGACCACAAATATTATCATTGATATTTGTCTGAGAGGGGCACTTTTGATTCATTTTGATAAAGGGCAGGGGCTCGAGCACCCAAAGCCCCCCCCTCTGCACGTGCCTGGTTCCAGTGTAAAACATTCGGTGTGATTCAGGTGAAATATTATCCCTCTTCTCCACCCCATTGATTACTGACCTGTGCTTCCAGGTTCTTTTTCCTAACTGAGCCTGTTTCTCTACTTCACACAATGTTAATAGGAATTGGATTACAAACGAAAGCAAAAACCAATGCATTGTTCATCTCCCCGCAGTGGCCGTATCAGGCAGGTGACGTGCACAAACCTGTATCACATCCACCTATGTCATCAAGCTAAGATCCTCCTCCATTCGCACCTGTCTCTTTGGGAATATAAAGGCTGCTTGGCTTCAAAGCACAAAGGACACAGGATTGGGACACATACATCTATATTGACGTCTCAGCACTTGGTAAATGATCTTCCTCCATTTTTTAACCTTCTATTTGAAAGTACTGCTTTTATTTGTATATGAAATTCACGATTAACCAATATCTACTTTTCCTAGGTTAAAAAAAGTACACCTAACAGGCACCATGTCGATGGGAATGGAGATCGGGGGCATTGCCCTGGGCATTATCGGATGGATCATTAGCATTGTCGCTTGCGCTCTCCCTATGTGGCGCGTCTCTGCCTTCGTTGGCGCGAACATCGTCACGGCACAAGTCATCTGGGAAGGTTTGTGGATGAATTGTGTTGTACAGAGCACCGGACAGATGCAGTGCAAGATCTACGACTCCATGCTAGCACTGACGCAGGACATGCAGGCTTCCAGAGCCATGTCCATCATCGCTATCATCTTGGCCATTCTGGGTGTGATGATCTCCATCATGGGCGCCAAATGCACCAATTGTATTGAGGATGAAGCAGCCAAGGCTAAAGTCATGATCGTCTCCGGCATCATGTTCATTCTTGCCGGCATCCTGGAGCTCATTCCAGCGGCCTGGGTGGCAAATCAAATCATTCGGGACTTCTACAACCCATTACTGCCTGCCGCTCAGCAAAGAGAGATCGGGGCATCAATCTACATAGGGTTTGCTGCTGCTGTTCTGTTAATAATTGGAGGAGCATTGCTGTGCTGCACCTGTCCTCCGCGGGAGAAGAAGTACAATCCACCGAGAATGGGCTACTCAGCTCCACGCTCTACCAATGGTGGATATGACAGGAAGGACTATGTTTAAAACATTGGTTTCTTGTAGAAAAAAACAAAGAAGAAGGATTTGAAGATCTCCCACAAAGGGTGGAGATACTTCTGTAAGGACTCCGCAATGAAGGGTCATACGATGCTGTCAATATTTGCTTTTCGTCTGACTGGTGTGTGTGTGTGTGTGTGCTAAGGGCTGGTTTCGTAGGTTTACTTGTCAGGGATTTTTGTGTTTATACATTTCCTGTTTGATAATATTTTTATATGGTGTATGTTTTAATGTGTTTTTTGTTCAACTGTTCTTTTTTGTCATGTGATATTCAAATGCATAACTGGTGTCAAAATGTATTCTTTGCTCTCTGTAAGCAGACTTAAATAAGTAGAAATGTGCAAGTTTTTTATTAAATTGGTTGCTTCTTTCATCTGATGGCTTGTCTGTCACTATTGTATGTTGGCAGGAAGAGGAAGACTTTAGCTCTTTACATGTATTTGCTTAGGAAAATTCCATTCGACACAGAAACGGAATATATTTTTTTGTTTAGTTTTTTCTTTATGTCTATTCATAAGGATTTCAAGTTTTTCTGAAAAGTTCCCCATATTTTGTACAATTGTTTTATTATATTTCTACAGAGTGTAAAGATTGAATGCATTTTCTAGATTTTCATAACCATTTAAGTACTGTGATTAATATTTGTCAATTTTATTGCTTTTATATTATCAACATTGATTGTGGTAATATAAAACAGTACTCCAGCTGGTAAATAAAACAAATGGTCAGTAACAGAATACAAAAGACTGTTGGAGTGGTTGTACCTGTTTGGCCCTTTGTTCTGCAACTGGGGCAGTGATGTGAAAACACGTTCTGAGAGAGACCACTCAGCATACAAACCTTATGCAAGCTGTAATGTTTGCCATTGGTGGTGGCAGACAGATCCGACCAAAACCAGTCTGAATAAAAAGGGGAAGAAGGATGGAGATATGTACTGTATATATGTCTGTATTTAATTCCATTGTAATCTCAACATTACTGCAATAAAAACAGAATTCATGCTCTATGAGTTGATTAGATCCATCCAGCTGATACATATTGAGCAGCGAGCAAAACATCAAGGAAGTTTGAGCTTTTAGCTGTGGAGCTTTTGATTACAAATGAAATTCCACACACTGCATTAAGCACTGGTAACATTATTCTTGGTAAAAGGAAAGAAAGTCTATAACCACGGATTGAAACAGATAGACTTGGTTATGAATTATATTGCAAAGTCAGGCCACAGGCCATGAAACCGTGGCGAGTTGCAAACCCATAACCCTAAGGCATATTAATACAAGCCTGCGCACTAAAATGCGGTTCCCATAGAGACAATGCTTCTCAGGGTGACGCCTTCTTCTCCACCTGTTAGAGGGGGAGGGGAACTCATCTGGTGTGTTCGCTGTAAAGTTCCCTTGGAATTAAATCCTGAATTTAATTCTCATCTAGTGTGAATATACAAGTTTGCACGTATTATTATTGTTTACATGCAGCAGCCCAAATAGTAGCTATTGTGCTTTTTCCATTCTTAACAGTAAGTATTAAATTGCTGCTGTCTTTTGGTGTAGTGAATGAGGAAGAGTTTAAAGGTTAGGTAAAAGTGTTTTTTACTGAACAACTTATTGTAAAGATCAAGCACAAACAAAAAGATTAATCATGGACAAAGATGTATATGGTCTACTCTGCTATTGTTAGTTAAGTCAAGAGATCACATTTCTAAAAACTCCACTGAGAAACATATGTCTAAAGTTCACCTTGAACTTTTCAATATCTTCTAGTGCTAATAACCTTTAAAATAACCTTTGTTTAAGTACTTCTTGTTTTAACTATTCACTGATGTAAATAAGTATCCACAGTTCTGTATAAAAAGTAATTCTGTACTGACTGAATGATCATGATCTTGTCTTGTTTTCCTTGTTTCATCGTCATGTTCTGTTTAATTTTAGTCATGTTCTCTTTTCTTTGCTATTATGGTTTCTGATTAGTGCACACCTTTTACTGGTTTTGTTAACAATCATCTTTGTGTATAAGCCCTTAAGGCCCGGGTATACCTCTTTTTCCGCTTTCCACTCTGTCTCACACACAGTTGAGCGTGTGACCCTTTCAAAGTATACTCCTTTGGCCATACTGGGCTTTACGCGGACAGGGTGTGTGGATGTAACGGACGTAGGCCAGTAAGAGCCGTGGGTGTTAACCTCACTCTTATGATCGTGCACCTCCCATGCCGGAGACCCTGGTTCAAATCCCACTCGGAGCAGTAAGACCAGTTACATTTGGGGCTGTTTTCCCAGCGCACTTTAGCATCCTTGTTAGCACGTGCGCATCCCAAACCAGAGACCCCGGTTCAAATCCCACTTGGAGCAAGTCGAGTAGGACCGGTTACATTTGGTGCCGTAGTTTACACTTGTCTTGTGTGTTCGTTGTTAATGGTAAAGCCCAAGGTATAGCTACTTCCCCAAACGTGTCTATCCGCGCTCATGCCAAATAAGTATACTTTGAGTATACTTTATACAAAAAATTGGGCTGCACTCGGACAGTGTGCGTGGACGTCCGCAAACCCTTCTGATGATGAAAACTTTGTCACGCATACAGTGCGAAACACATATGGCCGAAGTATACGTTGGGCTTTAACTGTGTTGTATGTTTCAGAATTCGGTATCACTTTACAATACGGGTGCACTAATATGCATTAATTCATGCTTAATTAATGCACAGATAATCATGAGTTAATGATGAACTAAACCATTTATTAATGATTACTGCATCAGCAACTAATGAAGATTATACATGATCAATAGATTAAGTAATCATTAAATTGTTATTAATTAAATGTGTCATATTATATTAACTAATAATGTAAATTAAAGTGTTAATTACCACAATGGGTCAAAGCCATGCTGATTACTTAATCTACTGAATGATCATGTAAAATCTTCATTAGTTGCTGAAGCAGTAATCATTAATAAATGGTTTAGTTCATCATGAGTCATACATTAACTCATGATTATCTGTGCATTAGTTAAGCATGAATTAATACATATTAGTGCACCAGTATTGTATATTTATACACCAGTATTGTATATTTATACACACACTACACAGCCACTGTCACACAGATGAAATTACTTCATTATTACAATCATCATTATATTGAAAGAGGATTAATCATATAAACTACACTGCTCAAAAAAATTAAAGGAACACTTTTTAATCAGAGAATAGCATCAAGTCAGTTAAACTCCCTGGATATTGATCTGGTCAGTTAAGCAGCAGAGGGGGATTTTGATCAGTTTCAGCTGCTTTGGTGTTAATGAAACTAACAACAGGTGCAGTAGATGGGCAACAATAAGACAACCCCCAAAACAGGAATGTTTTTACAGGTGGAGGCCACTGACATTTTTTTCCCAAACTCATCTTTTCTGACTGTTTTTCACCAGTTTTGCATTTGGCTAGGGTCAGTGTCACTACTGGTAGCATGAGACGATAACTGGACTCTACAGAGGAGGCACAGGCAGTCCAACTCCTCCAGGATGCCACATCAATACGTGCCATTCTTAGAATGTTTGCTGTGTCTCCCAGCACTGTCTCAAGAGCATGGAGGAGATTCCTGGAGACAGACAGTTACTCTAGGAGAGCTGGACAGGGCCATAGATGGTCCTTAGCTCATCAGCAGAACCGGTATCTGCTCCTTTATACAAGGAGGAACAGGATGAATACAGAGCCCTACAAAATGACCTCCAGCAGGCCACTGGTGTGAATGTCTCTGACCAAACAATCAGAAACAGACTTCATGAGGGTGGCCTGAGGGCCCGACATCCTCTTGTGGGCCCTGTGCTCACTGACCAGCACCGTGGAGCTTGATTGGCATTTGCCATTGAACACCAGAAATGGTTCCCTGTGCTTTTCACAGATGAGAGCAGGTTCACCCGGAGCACACAAGACAGTTGTGAAAGGGAGAAGCCGTGGCGTTATGCTGCCTGTAACATCATTCAGCATGACTGGTCTGGGGAGGCATATCCATGAAGGGATGCACAGACCTCTACAGGCTAGACAATGGCACCCTGACAGCCATTAGGTATCGGGATGAAATCCTTGGACCCATTGTCAGTCCCATGTGCAATAATTGGTTATGGTTCATTAATTGGGCATGAAAAACCCTTTAATTGGGCATTGTTTAAACCCTTTCCAAATAGAGATCTGTAAAGTTTATTTGGATTTTACAAAATTATCTTTAAAATGCAGTATCCTGAAAAAGACGATGACACCACTTTAATGGAACCTGTATCCAGATTTTGTAGTGTTTAAATATTCATGGAAACGCATCCTGATAGAGGAATAAATTGCATATCTGACTTTGAACTTTCAAACAGTCTCCTGTAGTTTGTGAACCCTCTATGGCACATCGTCATTTATATGATGCAAAGATTTAAAATACAATAATAATGTGTTTTTTTATTTTTAGTAATATGACATTAGCACATGACCTACATGCTGTCAAGGCACCACAGTGAGCTCAGACTAGAAAATACATATAAATTAAATTATTTAAAAATATATATTATAAACTATTATTATATATATATTTCAGTATTTCAGTAGAACAAACAGTGTATATATATATATATATATATATATATATATATATATATATATATACACTGTTTGTTCTACTGAAATACTGAAATATATATATAATAATAGTTTTAAAAAGAATCTGTTCGTCATGCATAAATGACCAAGTGTTTTTAGGTGATACATATTTTCTGTGAAGCTGGCACTATTGTTCAGTACTGGCAGTGTCACAGAAATGTTCAGTTAAGTTTCTGTTTTCATGGACTTTTAGTTTGTTCTTTTTTGTCACATGTGTTACTTTGTTCGTGCCACTCTTTTGTTGTCATAGTAAATCATATAATCAGCACAGGTGTTTATCACTATTACATTCATTTGGCTTGTAAATGCTGCCAGAAATTTCCCTGAAGTCGTGATTACGAGCTCATTACATTCAAATTTTGACTTGAGAGGGTGTTCATATCCCATCTTTTAACTAGGAGACTAGTATTTATGTTAATTCCGATAGCACGTGAAGACAGCATAAGTTCCTCCTTTTCCTCTGTGATATCCAACCCGAGTTGTGTGTGTATGCTGCTGTCACTTGAACCATTTTCCTGTGGCTTATTGTTAAAGTATTGTGTGGAACTTCATTCATCAGTTTTGTCTTCAGTCTGTGGCAACACTTCTGACAAGCAGGCAGTATAATAGCCTTTTTGCTTGTTGGTTGATGCTATAAGTTTTTTATTTTTGTTTTTTAGAAGAGAGAAAAAGCTGTATCTTTTCCAGAAAGTATTGATGATAGTGAAAGCAGTGCATCAGAAAATAAGATCGTAGTAAAAAAAGAAGAAGTTTAAAGATGGCTAGAAGGAGTGAGTGTGAAGGCATTATCCTATATCACTTTGGAAGACGTGATCCATAATACAACCACAGGTCATATGGCATTAGAAAAGCAGGAATGCTTGAAAAATGATGACTCAACAGGTCAAAATCGAGTTATGTGTGAAAAGTCTTGTTGATTTTCACCTCAGCTACAATCATTGATTTGGAATTCCAAAAAAAGAAAGAAAATATTTGTAATGCTTTTTGAAACACTAAGGCATGCTTTCACTACTTTCCAGGCAGCAAAGCTGCATCTGAATTTAGGTCAAGTTTTTGACATTTTCACACACAAGTTCCTAATTAAATAGCACAACATGCAATAGAATGTTAGTAAAGCCAAAAATAGTTAATCCTGATAGGACAAGTCCAGTTATAAATGACAGTACCAAAAAAGGTCAAGAAAACTAATTTTGGAAAATTATTTTAGTTTTAAATGTACGTAAAATATAAAATCATATATTTTTTTATCCTATTTACTTTGATTTCACAGTCACAGAGGGTTAATAATAGCAAACAAAATAATAGGGAGGGACGTGAGAAAATGGCACAACTGAAATTTCCCCTCTGATTATCATTTGGTTAATTTTTTATTTGGCAGTATGTATCCTTTTACGCAAAGTTGCATGTCATTCCTATAAGAGAGTCTGTTTACTGGAAAGAATGAAAGAATACTGCTACACAGCCTTTTCTCTGTGACCTTCTCCCAAGAGGGGAGGAAATATTCAGTTCACATTCCTGAGATAAAAAAAAGAACACTGCAGGCTGACATAACTATACTTTTGTTAGCTTTCAAACTATTTATTAATAGATTTGGTTTTTTTATATATATATTTAATGCATGATTTAACATGTAGATAAATACTAACTGCTCAACAAAAAAAGGAATACTTTGAAAACACATCATATCTCAATGGGGAAAAATATCATGCTGGATATCTATACTAATATGGACTGGGTAATGTGTTATGAAAGAAAGGATGCCACATCGTTTGATGGAAATGAAAATGATCAACCTACAGAGGACTGAATTCAAAGACACCCTGAAAATCAAAGCATCTCAAAATGGTACCCATTAGTTTGTATGGACCCCACATGCTTGTATGCATGCCTGACAACGTCGGGGGACGCTCCTGGACAGTCTGAGGTGCAACCATGCTGGTGCAGTGGGTCCTGCAGTTCCTCCAGGTGCATAACAATGCCCGGCCTCATGTGGCCAGCGTATGCAAGCAGTTCCTGGAGGATGAAGGAATTGATAACATTGAATGGCCACCACGCTCACCTGACCTAAATCCAAAAGAATACCTCTGGGACATTGTGTTCCTGTCCATCCGACGGCGCTACAATTAAAAGTTTAAGGCCATCAGCTGCAGAACATTTTTGAGTTTTCTCAAATTATTTGTTTGAGTTATCTCACTTTTTTCATGTTAAATGATTGCAAATAGTTGAATATACTTTTTTTATAAGCTGAATTTGTCATACAAAACATAAGTTGGATTTTTTACAGTGCATGCACCTGTGGAACAGTCCATAAAACACCAACAGAAAATGTATGTTACAATTCCAATAACTTATAGGGCACTAAAGAGACCTACTGACCCATGGGTCCCTGATCACCTTGAGCATATCATAGCCCTGCTGCATGAGGCATGAGGACTGCAGATGTGGCCAGAGCAATAAACTGCGATGTCTGTAATGAAAGGCACCTAAGAACAGCTGTCATTGCAGAGCCAGACCACATGTATGTCCCCCCTCTGACGTGTTTGAGAACTCGCAAGTGCCTTATTTGAAACTGCTATTTTTTTATTATTGACTGCCGTTCTGTTCAGGGAGGTTGTTTAATCTCTTTAGGTTAATGCGTATATATTCACATAATAAGAAATTTGCTGGGGGGAAAGGCATTTAAAAAAGTGGAAGGACAATTTGTTTATGTTTTTGAAAGAAGTCTCTTACTAATATAAGTAACATTGCTAAATCTTATTACAAATAAAATAACACTTTTCTATTTAATATGTGTTTAATATGTGATTTTCAGCATCATTACTCCTGTCTTCAGTGTCACATGATCCTTCAGAAATCATTTGAATATGCTGATTTGATGCTCATAAAACATTTTTTATTATTATTATAAATGTTGAAAACTGTTTTGCTGCTTAACATTTTCTGTAGAAATGGTGATTTATTACATTTATTAAAGCAAAAAAGATAAATATTTTGTAACATTATAAATGTCTTCGCTATCACTTTTGATCAATTTAATGCATCCTTGATAGTATTAATCCTACCACAAATGTTTGAATTGTGTCATTGTTATCACAAAAATGTTCAGCTAAAAAAAATGTCAACATTGATAATAATAATAATAATAATAATAATAATAATAATAATAATAATACATGTTTATTGACCAGCAAATCAGCATATTAGAATGATTTCTGAAGGATCATGTGACACTGAAGACTGGAGTAATGATGCTGAAAATTTGGCTTTGCCTAGGAATAACGATTTTAAGATAGGATATCATTCAACGTTATCTGGTCTTTAATAATCAGCACAAACACATTATCACACACTCACGGAACGTTTCAGTTGGACGTTTAAATAGAAAACAGTTATGTTATTTGTAAGATTTTGCAATGTTACTGTGTCTGTATTTTATTTATTTATTTATTTATTTATTTATTTTTGATGATGAATGCAGCCGTGGTGAGCAGAAAAGATTTGACAGGCACTATAGCTATAGCTATATCGGCAACGCAGTTTTCTTATGTGCAGCCAGTCACTGTCTGTTCTTTATTAAGTTCCAAAAAAATGCAGTAGGCTATTTAATTTGAACAGTCAACATTATTATGCCAAATCATGCAATGTTTTAAAGATTTACAATGTTTTTGTTCTGGGCCTGATCGTTGTTCATATAGCCTAGCTGATGTTATAATAATATTGTTACATAAATAGGCTACAGTATTATGCCTATTACTGGTAAATGGTAAATGTTCCTGGATAGTGTTGTGACAGTAGGCTGCTTAGTATGTAAACACCAGTAAATGACTTAATGTTCTAACTGAAAAAAAGATGACGGGATCAATAATGTTTTAAGTAGCCTATATTTGACTTAGTTTAGTAGGCCTAATGTGGGCAGAATCTTGGACTTAATCGCCATTTTTTCTTGGCAATATCTAAAGGGAGAATGTTGAATTAAATTACATTATTGTTGGCTGTTCTAGTTCACCTGCAGCGCTGAAAATGAAACCCGTGAAACCTCACGTGACCGAAACCACAGCAGGTGAGGAGATTTGCTTATGTTTACAGAGACTGCGTGGCGGAAGACTGCTTAAATGTCACACGAGATTTTCGCGAGCATTTGCTACTCTGAAAGTGTAGGCCATTCTCTCTTACAGCCTACAGTAGAGACGCAACATTAACCTCCAAATTTTTTTATTTTACATTATATTTTAGTGAATTTCTCTTACACCGTACATGTCACAGTTTTAACACGTCTGGATGTCGTGTAAAGAGCACATTCAGGGCTTTTCACTACCATTTGTTTTGAGGTTTTCATTTCAAATGATCAAATGTTAGCACTCTTGATCATAGGAAATATCATTTAAGTCTAATGATTTAAATCTTTGACACATTTTCATATGGTTTGTTATAAAACAACATCTGAGGAAAATAGGTTGCCAACTATTGCTCTTGCCATTATTACACTTTTTTTTATTACAGTACGTTGGTCCAAGAATACATTAATATGCAAATTAGATACATAGTAGCCTATATTGCATTGAGTTGGAAAACCCATGTATGGCCATTGACGACCCATTGTATAAAGTAAAATGCTATATCAAATAATTCTGTTTCATAACATAGCCTACTTGAGAATCATCTTTAAACAAAGTCTGGTTTAAAAAAAAATCCTGAAACCTGAAAATTGATTGGTGAATGAAAAAAAAATCCCATTGTTTTTGCCTATATTTTTTTAAACAACTGAGTCCCGGTGTCCACTTACGGGGACACAGCATAACATATGAATAAAACATTTAAAATATAATAATAATAATAATAATAATAATAATAATAATTTGTTTCTTATGCTCTATTCAGTGGCTTAGTATCACAGTTATAATTAACTTTATTAACTTAATAAAATCTCTGATTAGCATTTACTTGATTGTTTGAGTTCAACATACCAAAATAATTGACAGTTGTTGACAGTTATATTTAAGGGTTTTTTCCACAAAAAGAATTTAGTATTTGACTAACCAATTATTTATTTTTGTGAAATTTCTATCAAAATATTCTAGAATGGAGAATTAAACTGATCTGTTTCAAGAACCACAACTATTACATTAAAATTATTAAACTTTAACACACACTTAAGAAATGTAGTAAGTTTACTCAATTAAAACAATGCGCCCTTCCCCCACCCTCCGACAGCTCACTGGCTATTTGAATTCTCTCCACTCTCCAGAGCAGTTCCTTCTTCTAGTGTCACAGAATTGGTGCATTTGCTCTGTGAAATTCAGGTTCTTTTTTTATTTATCTACAAAATCATGAATGTGCTTTAAATTGTTTTATTTAATACAAAACCACATACAGGTACGAAATGTGAGTCACCTAAATTATTGTGGCCTGTCTTTGAAACGCTGCCTTGCTGAAAACACTCAACTTTATTCCTAAAGATAATTAATATAATTAATTTGGATGATAAAATGTTCTCAGAACTGTGCACTGTTTGTTTATGGGCAGGTTATGCAGTGATCCACCGGCAGAGAGCGAGTCCCAGAGAACCAGCGCTGATGCAGTGGAAATGGATAACAGACAGGTTGATTACACCTGAATTACTTTTAAATGTTTCGTTTTTACTTCTAATATTTTTGTTATAGGCTATGAGTTAAAATGTACAAAATATTGTATAGGCTACATGTTAAACCAGTATAAAATATGCTGTATAAATGGACACTCTTAAAAATAAAGGTTCTTAAATGGTTCTTTGACAGGGTGTATGGTTCCATGGAGAACCTTTAATATCCAAAGAACCTTTCCATTGCACAAAAGGTTCTTTGTAGTGCAGAAAGTTTCTTTAGACTATAAAATGGTTAGATTTTTTTTTTAAAGAACCTTTCACAAAATGGTTCTTCTATGGCATCACTGTGAATACCCCTTTTTGGTTCTTCCTGGCACCTTTATTTTTAAGGGTGTGCTATAGGCTACTCATGACAATAAAGGCCAATGTCATGTATAGCCTACATGTGGTTGTGAGTATTTTACAAAGGTTTAGACTTTAGAGAGATAAAAAAAAAAAGTAGTGGTGGGCATAGATTATTATTTTTTATCTAGATTAATCTCACTGTGATCTTGGAATTAATCTAGATTAAAATGGTTCATTTGAATTCTGCCGAAGGCATTCAGAATGTGTGCTACCCAAATAATGACATCGTTCAATTGCCTGGACCGAACCCGAGTTCGATTGCTCCCCGTCCCCCCTCCCCTGCTGGACCGTGTTCATATTATATTATTTGGATCTGAACCGGAGTGCGTTTGCGTCACCAAAGCAGCAGCTGTTTACCCCGTTGCTTGGTATAACGACGTCGCGCGAGAAAGATGGCAAAACGAATAGCGTTATTCAGCTAACTTTTATATTTTTGTTTTTGAACCGTTGGTTTTGTTACCAAAGCTTCAGTACGTAATGGCACTTGCGTCTATCTGCCGTAACTTAACGTTACTGCAAATGCTCTAAGGAACGCTGACGACGAGCAGAAATTAGATTTAGGCCTACAGCTGCTTACATGTCAGTCACGCTCGTTCGGAAGACAGCGTTCACGTTTGATGTGGTAATTTCACAGTAGGCATACACGCAGGTTCAAAGACTCGTTCTCGCTCCTAGCAATTCGGCTAGCCTAGATATACATCCGCGCTAAAATATCAAGGTGAAAGTCATAATAGCTCGCGCAGCATAGACCCAGCTCCCAACCCAACTTTGAGAATAGATTAACGGCGATATTTTTTTTTATCGCCCGATAAGAGTCTCACGTTAACGCAGATAACGGCCCACCACTAAAAAAGGTTAATATTACTATGATAGTTAATATTAGGCTACTCATAAATATTGATTTTTACTCAATTGTATTTGTTAACGGAGCCTACCAAATGCAGTTACAAAGAATCTACTTTTTTATATACTCATTTATACGGTGTATGTTATTGATTTCACTGCTTGTAAATGTAATATTTTTGTGGTGATGTATGGTTCTTTAGATCTCTTTGAATTCTAAACCAGCTGGTCTCAAATCAGGCTAACGTTACATCAGTTTTTTTAATCAAGGCGCACCCAAGGTCATGTGATCATAAACGGCCAAATTGTGCACTGCAGTGACATTCCTATATTACATTTCCGTGAATGTCGATCGCCTATTTTGTTAAAAACAGCGCAGAAAGAAACTGATCAGGTTTCTGGTACTTAATTTTCCTTAATGCATTCCGTTTTCAAAAGCAAAGGAACTGGAAATCATATTCAGGCCTTTAGTTCACCCTATAGCCTACACAATGAATGAAATATTTGGGCCAAAACAGGTTTCATTACAGTACATGATTATTTATATCAGTTTAAAGTATAGGGCCGGTAAGTTCAAGAAAAACTAGTTTTGCCTGTTAGGTGAACGAACCTATAAAATTATTTCAGAGATCACACTCAAACCACATATTAGTATTCAGTGGTGCTATCTATGAACATTTTCATCTTGTGAGTATCCTTCCTGCATGTGTCCTCTTCACCATGGTTACTGTTGCTTTGCTGCTTTATCCCCACTGCTGTGTTGCCTATAGCAGCAGGCATGAGGAGGATGAAGCTCTCACTCTTTCTCTTTAGATGCACATAAACAAAAAGCACTTGTCCCTCTTAAGTTGTCTGAAATAATAGAGGGTAATGTTAACCCTAAATAACCTTCAATGACAAAACTAAGGTGTAACTATAGTATTTCCAGTGAAAAAAACATGTTTAGATATTGGTTGGAAAGGCAAGCATTTCCGTCATTTAGTAGAGGGTAGTTAATGAGTCATTTTGCATGAATTAAATTCATTTTCCAGATTACACAGTTTACTACTGTTATGGGTTTTGGTTAGATACTATAAATACGTATTGTATTATTGAACAGTATTTGCTACTTATATTTTTATTTTCTTTCAGTCATTCTTAAACCCTTAAAGTATAAATATGGTCTTTTAACTTCCCATATGTAACTTAATAAGGTGTTGATTTGAGGATATGCTTCTTTTCATTTTCTAGAACCTATTATTTTTGCTGTGGAATATTTTAGCCTTCCTATTGTGTGAAGACTTCCCCTACTTATCTCCATATCAAAACACATCCTCTTTTGTTTCTGGGACAAAGTTAAAAATTATTGTCAAATTGAGTTTGTGCTGCTTAGCTTGTGCCAGTAATTGTGATAGTTGATGAAAGCGTGTTTGTGATCATGATATGAAAATCTTTGGCTCATCCATCTCAGCATGTATCTAATATCAACACATGGAGTGATGTCAGCTGATGATACCATGCAATGCAAAACTTCTGTTCTCATTTGCTTATTGACAGAGGTGTTTTGACACAGTCATATATATTTGCTATGGCCCTATAGGCTATATCACTTGTTGAAGTGATAAAGTTCAATTTAAATTATTATTAATTGTCTGTCAGGGGATATTCATCTTATTTAAGATATGGGTTGCTAAAATCTCAATGCTTAAAGCTTGTCTGATTTAAAGTTTAGCTTAATAAATATTTTCAGTATTTTTTGAACGACCAAAGAACAGGTCGTTCAAAAAATATTGAAAATATTTCTTTGTAATGCATGAAATATTTCTAATTTTAAATATTTTTGAACGATTTGTTTTTTCCCCTTTGTAATGCATGAAAGCTAGCCTGACGTGACGTCGTCATACTCAATTCTGGCCAGAACTCAAATGCTGTGGGCGGGGCTTAATTCGGCTGGCATCCAGTCTACATGAAAGGCGTTTTGGTTGCCCAAACAAACTCATGGAGTCTGTTGTCTTGGTTTGTGGCGCCACTATCTGGTAAAATGGGTTCATACACAGAGAAAAAAGGTGTAACATTTTTACGTTTTAGGGGTACAACAGGCTGTTTTTTTATTGTTTTTTTTCTCTCTGTGTGTATGAACCCATATTACCAGAGAGTGGCGCCACAAACCGAGACAACAGTCTTCATGTCTTACCTTATGTACTACTATGAACCTTTTTGTGGAAGAAAAAAAAGATATACAAAAAAAGACGAAAAGAAGAAGGTACACATATGTCCTTTTAAGGCTGCCCTGTTGTAGACTAGGGCCTAGGCCCACCCCTAAAAAGGTAGGCTATTATTGTGACACCATTTTTTCTACAACGCAAGGCCTATTGATTTGCATTTTCCTCTCTTTCTTTTGTTTTCTCCTATACTTTGATTGTCTCTCGTGTACGTTTCTAAAGGTGTGGTATATTAAATTTTAATATCGTTGCAGCAGTTATTATAGACGCACGACGTAGTGACATCACGCCCAATCTGGGCTCTCGTGCGGTAGTGTTGCCATGGCCGCTTATTTTGTACGACTTTCGGGTAGTTGTTGTTTTCCATAAAGTAACTTATAAATGTCACATTATAGACACATCATTCAATATTATCTAACATAGTCGTGATTTAAAATTGCAAGTGCTTTCCCACTACTCGAATGATGTGTAAATGCACTATAGATGTGTGCACAAGAGAGAGCGATTTGGATAGCAGTTGTATATGTGAAACATTTCAATTACTTTTACAAAAGTATTGAAAATACAGACATTTTGTTTCAGATAAATACATTTTAAACGTATTGCAATGTATTGCAAACGTTTCAATTATGCTGGGTTTGTTTTGTTTTACAGCGATATCTGGCAACCCTGTAGTGCGGCTTCCCTAGTGTTAGCTTAACAACATCACGACCTTTAAAGTCGCCAACCCCGGTCGAATGAATGAATGAAGCCCGGACACAGGTTTTAGCATGTCAAATTTTGCCATGAGTGCCGTGTGCCGTATTTTAACACGGGGAGTGCTTTGTGGCACGTCGTCATGTTTATCTGTAACGGGATTTCGGGGTTTTTCCAGTGGAGTCTCGCGACTGGACTGTGCTGGCAGTGACAGCGTCCGAGCCGCCAGGTACTTCATTTTTAATCTTTCGGTTGAAATATTGTTTAATTACACAGAATCCATGTGTGAGGGAGGGCTGTTGCAGTAAAAAAAGTTAAATGTACTTTATTTTAAAGTGGTGTTCTGAGCATTATGTATCGCATTAGCAAATTAGCCAGTTGTAGGTAGTTTTATTAAGGGGGAAAAATAGTAAAACCAGAGCAAAATGGCTAATTATACATCTTCTGTTCTGTTTAGTCTTTTACAGGTGATGATCGGGTTAATAAAGTTATACACTAGTTAGAGCTCTTCAGTTATGATTCTATAAACAAGGCCATGTGTCCAAAAACTGGTAACAGTTAGCTGTGGTTGCCAGAATAATTCTGAAAGAATACAGCAAAATGTAAACATATTTACAGAACAACCTGTAAATTGTACTATTGAAAACTGTAGTTTACAATTTAGAAACAAATATTAAACCGGTAAATCCAACAGCTCTTTTCTGCTGAATTAGCAAGGCCACGATGCTACTAAAATCTGTTTTGTACTTTGAAAATATATTGACACGCACCATAATAACACAGGAGGTTAATCACAAGTAGCTTTTACATTAGCTAAGGTAAATACTAATATATAGATGATACACTGTGTCATGCACACAAATACGAAACACACCATCATGTTAGCACACACTAAAATAATGCATTAAACATAACTTCAACAAAATATGTTACATAAAACCCTAATGTACATAAATGATAACAAAAAACTAAGAAGAAACAATTATTACAGTGAAAAATCAAATGTGAATGGTGACGCAGAATTCTGGGAATGTCAGTTGATGGCTTTTCACTGTAAATTGTATGATTTGTTCTTTTTTACTTCTGAAAATGGTTTCCTGTATGTTAACCAAATTTTTTTTTAGTTTAGCCTTTTTATAGTCTTTTACAGTTAATTTTTTTTCTACTTAGTGCTGTAAACTTGACCTACGATGTGTTTGATGGGAAAGGAGACAGCACACCATTGGTGTTTCTTCATGGCTTATTTGGAAGCAAGTCAAACTTTCACTCCATTGCCAAGTCCCTGGTGCAGCGGACAGGCAGGAAGGTATGCTTCCAGTTTCTCCAGTGGTTTTAGGTGCTGTGGGTTGTTCAGAAGAGTCTGTGCGAGTGTCCTGACTGTACTTTGTCTAGTTAGGTGCTGACAGTAGATGCTCGTAACCATGGCAAAAGCCCACACAGTCCTGTCTTGACCTACGAAGCAATGACTTACGATCTGACACATCTGCTTGGACAGCTGCACATTGGGAAGTGTGTCCTGATTGGACACAGCATGGGGGGCAAGGTTGCAATGACGACAGCTCTATCACAGGTATCACATGCAGTATAATTTCTTTCATGCACCCACAATTTGTATCCCATTGAAACATCTAATAGTAGTTCAAAGGGTCAGTGACATGAATCTCATGGCGATCTATTAATTATTCAAAAATACATTAAAAAAATGCAATTATATGATGATATGTTTAATACGTAAATTAAAATTAATTTGGATTTTTTAAATGTCAAGGTGATACAATTGTCCTGTTATCACAATGAAGAGGAAAAAAAGGTTCATTAAAAGAATTGATTTTTAAAAAAGTATTGGCATTTTTGCAATGTCTTAGAAAATAAGCAGTAAAAGCTTTTTTCAATTTATTTTTATTTAAGTATTATAAATATTAGATTTTTTCATATCCTAAATCAAAGTCATGTGCTGCCACCAACATGCTGAAAAGGTCAATAAATCTCTTAAAAGGATAGTTAACCCAAAAATGAAAATTCTGTAATTAATTACTCTCCCTCATGTCGTTCCAATTCAAACCCATAAGACTTTTGTTCATCTTCGGAACACAAATGAAGATGAAATCTGAGATGAAATTTTTAAAGAAATTTAAGAGCTTTCTGTCCCTCCATTGACAGCTACACAACTGACACTTTGATGCTTCAAAAAGTTTATAAAGAAATTGTCAAATTAATCCATATGAATCGAGAACTGAAGAAATCTTTTTGTACTTTTGTCAGGTAAATAAAGTTGAAAGAGAGTTAAAAAATCACAGATTCATGATTTTATTGCATTTTTACAAAATGTACCAACTTTTCTGGATTTGGATCTCGATTTGGGTTATTGAAAATATTATATTGTGTGTATATATATGTATTGTGTATATATATACAACATTAGGCCTCAGGATCTTGTCAAGGTATCTCTCTCTCTCTCTCTCTCTATATATATATATATATATATATATACACATACACTGAACAAAATTATAAACGCAACACTTTTGTTTTTGCCCCCATTTTTCATGAGCTGAATTCAAATATCTAAGACTTTTACCCAAAAGGCCTATTTCTCTCAAATATGGTTCACAAATCCGTTTAAATCTGTGTTAGTGAGCACTTCTCCTTTGCCGTGATAATCCATCCACCTCACAGGTGTGGCATATCAAGATGCTGATTTGACAGCATGATTATTGCACGGGTCCGGGGGGGTCCGAAAACCAGTCAGTATCTGGTGTGACCACCAAGTGCCCAAACATCCCAAACTTGCTCAATGGGTCCGGTGAGTATGCTGGCCAGGCATGAACTGGGAAGTTTTCAGCTTGCAGGAATTGTGTACAGATCCTTGCCACATGAGGTGATGGTCGTGGATGAATGGCACAACATTAGGCCTCAGGATCTCGTCACGGTATCTCTGTGCATTCAAAATGCCATCAATAAAATGCACCTGTTTTTGTTGTCCTTAACACACGCCTTCCCATACCATAACCCCACCGCCACCATGGGCCACTCGAATCCACAACGTTGACATCAGCAAACCGCTCACCCACACAATGCCATACACGCTGTCTGCCATCTAGCCTGTACTGTGAAAACCAGGATTCATCCGTGTAGAGAACACTTCTCCAAAGTGCCAGACACCATCTAATGTGAGCATTTGCCCACTGGATATTGGAGTGAAATAGGCCTTTTGTGTACATAAAAAAAGTCTTAGATCTTTGAGTTCAGCTGATGAAAAATGGGGGCAAAAACAAAAGTGTTGCGTTTATAATATATATTTAAATACAAACATAAATAATTGATTAAGATGTGTACAATTAAATGTATCCAGATAGTAAGCAAAATATGTTGTTACAGTCATTTTTATTTTGTCTCTAATTCAGCCTAATTTAGTGGAAGGGTTGGTTGTTGTGGATATCAGTCCCTCTCAGACGTCAACCCGCACCAATTTCCATGCCTACATTCAGGCAATGAAAGAGGTGAAGATAGCCAGTAATATCCCACGTTCCACAGCACGAAGACTGGCTGAAGACCAGCTCAGGAAAATAGTTAAGGTAACCATGTCCACACACATGCCTTATACTGTATATAGTTAACTGGAACGTACTTCAACGTAATCACCCACATTTATGTTGTTTGCAGGAGCGTTCAGTTCGTCAGTTCCTCCTCACTAATTTGGAGGAGCAAAATGGTGCCTATGGCTGGAGGATTAACCTGGAAGCCATCTCAAACCACTTAGAGGACATCATGGGTTTTCCTGATTTTAATACCACCTATGAGGGTCCAACTCTTTTCTTGGGTGGCAGTAGTTCAGCCTACATAAGGTAATTACTTTATTTAAATCCCTACTTGTACATATGTGCATCATAATGCTTAATTTGATCTCTTTCTGTCACTTGAATATTTGAAAGGTGTCTTAAATACATGTTTATTTAAATCTGTATCTGTTTTCCTGTCTTGGACCCCTTGGTTATCCTCTTAGCTCGGAGGATTACCCTGAAATCCAGCGACTTTTTCCTAGTGCTGATATCCAGTACATCCCAGATGCCAGTCACTGGATTCACGCTGACAAGCCTTTGGATTTCATCAGCTCCATAATCACTTTCCTACAATCATAGTCCTTGTCTCAGGAGAGGATACGTACAGGTGGGCCCTATGATTAAGGGACAGTGAATGAATTGTAAGGGTATGGACCAAGATGACTTTTACTTAGTTAAATCTAGTCTCTTACCTTATAATGCACAATTGCACCGTTATGTAATTCCTGATAGTTAGTGTACTCATTTTTCAACGTGGTATTTGCACTGTGGCTTAACATAGTACATTAATTACTATTGTTATCAAAAAGATATATAGAAATCTGGCCATGACATTCAATCGAGGACATTTGTTCATAGCTGTTACAAAACAGTGGATCCAGTGGCTTTTTTTTCTTCTTCAATACTTTACCTTCATAACTGGTATGATAATTGGACTAGATTTATTTATTTTTTATTATTTTGATTTCAAAAACTAAAACTATTTTAGCTTCATAGCTAAATGATAATTGGACTAGATTTACATTTTGTCCTTAATTTTTTAAAATTATACTGTTTTATGCATATTGTAGACATGAACACCCTTTCTTTGTGCTCTGATAACAAATACAAAGATGTCTATGCAACAGCGTGTGACTTTTCTCAAGCTGAAAGCGTCTCTCACAGTCTCATCTTTAGATCCAGTAAGACCACAACACTTTGACGTGCAGCCAAGAATTGTTACTCTTTTTCTGGAAACGGAAATTTGAGTTTGTAAAAATTTAATTTTAAATAATTGGTGCTACAGGGCATAATAGGTTCGTTTCTGTTGTTTAAAAAGTGTTGAACGTGTGTTATAAGGTAGGTGGGTAACAACTAGTTGCTTATTAGCTTGCATATTACTAGGATATTGGCTGTTTATTATTTATAAAGCACAAATTAATGCCTTATTCTGCATGATCATATTCTACATCCCTTAATCCTACCCCATACCTAAACTTAACACTACAACAACTACCTTACTAACTATTAATAAGCAAAAGTTTAATAGGCAAAAGTAGTTAATAGTGAACATGTGTTCCCAAACTAAAGTGTGACCATAGGTGTTTTATTAAAACTGTTTTCTATGGCTTTACCACAAATTAATGCAATGTAACTAAGACACCTTTCAGAGCATCAGAAATTATGCTGACAGAACTACATGTCTGTTATCAAGGATAAACTTAACTGTTTTACCTGAAATCTTTTCTTCTTTTTTTTTGGCCCTGGGTCCTCTTTTCTTTTTTTTAAACCACTTGTTCTGTATTTAACAAATAATCAATACATCGATCAAATACATAAGCGTGTGATAAAAGACCCGTTTTGGTGCTTGTTCGGCCATTAGATACTGCGCAGTTTATCTTTTTGGAACATTTGCAGGTATGCAATTGCGATTTATTACAGACAATGTGCCTACCTCTGCACATTTTTCATCTAATCTTAGTAGGTTTATCAGTTATCAGTAGGTTTATCACTGTTGGATGGTTATTAAAGTACCAAAGCAGGGGTTTATGGGAAGATTTTACTCGACCAGTGGTGTGTTAACATTGTGTGTGGCACACATTTAAGAACAAATGTACATGTAGTACTGTTTTGGCAGTCTTCGTTATAAAAGCTGCTGTTATAAGGGGATATTTTTGTTCATTGTGAAAGTGTCGATGTTTGTAAATGACAAGTATTTTGTATATCCATATACAGTACTGGTTATATAAATGTATATTATACTACATATTATATTTATGACTTTACCTTAATGATCGATAAATCAAGAAATATGCTGCAAATTGACGTATCCATAATGTCGGTGTGTATTCTCTCATGTCTCAAAATAATTGTATTGAATGTTGATGGTGGAACACTAGAATCATAGCACTGCCGTTGCTTGTTGTGTTTCTATGTTTACATGGAACTGTATCTTGCAGAATTAGCTTTTCAAAACTAAAGTTTACTGCCAGTGATTATCAGCAGTGCTAGTGCAACGTCTTTTGCCAGCTACTTTAACCTGCTAGATAAAAACAGTGAGTTGGGTCTTTATTGACTCTGTGAAAACTTTTTTTTTTTTTTTTAAAGATTATGTCTGAACTTTTAGCAATTCAATGGACTGTTTCATAAAACTAGATCAACGGATGTCATTGGGAAATTAATATTGAGAATACAGTGTATTTTCATTTTTTAAATCCCTCCTTTCTCCTTATGAAACAGCCCTTTGATTGAAAGAATGTACATGTATGCAATACTAAAAGATGAATCGGTTGAGAACGTAAGGCACAGACATTTACGTTTTTAACAATATCGTATCTGCCTATAGCTTATTCACAAAGGACAATGAAATTAACATATTGGCTTTATCTTGGCACTTACAGTACTTGATATAATTTCATTGTACGTAATGTATCATTATACTAAATTAGAGACTCAACCCTATTCTTGTTGCTTTATGCAGTACTGTATAGTTTGTTTGAAAGTAGAGAACTACATGTATTGTTACTATTTAGTACATAGTGATACTGGTTCTTTGTTTTATTGATCTTAAGTGTCAGTAATGACAAGTCATGAAAGAGTGTGTGGTTGTGCAGGAGTAACAGTATGAGTCAATGTTGAGCAGTTTGTATGGGTGTATTGCATGCCAGAGTGTATCAGTGTGCAGATTTGTTACTACTAAATAAATGTACAAGTCTTTAACCTGCTTATGTAATTGATTTGTACTGCCTTATAGACATTTTTACCATATAGGCTACAAATGCTGTACCAACTGCTTCATTCGTATCAGGGGCAGTGGGCATTGTGAGTATCTTTCTCTTTTTTTTCATCTTATTTTTTAGTTTAAAATATGAATCTTGCAACAACAACAACAAAAACCTGTCAGGGCCTTTTAAACTGGATATGCACAGCAACCATCGATCATATACAGTCAAACCAAAATGTATTAAGACACCTTCAACATTTCCTCACATTATCATAGTTTATTCGCTATAGTTTAGAAAATGGTAATAAAATATGACAAGAACTCCGAGTTAAAATTTGTCAGAACAAATTCATCTTGATAATGTCAGATAACTTTGATAAAAAGGTATGTAATGGATTACAACCAACCAATCAGCTGACAGCTGTTTAATTTAAGTACACAATTAGATAATGCCAATTTAGGTCAACCAATGATCAAGCAACGCTTCATTTTGTTCAGTCTGTGGTGTAAAAGGTCGCATTAGCAATTAAAGAAATAAAAACTTAAGAGAAACATGGTCAGGTCACATTGTCTGAATAATTTTGGTCCCAAAATGTTATCAATTTTACTGGTGGTCCACTGTATGAAGAATATTTGGGTATAATATGGTCACAGTTTACTATATTTTGCTATCCTCATTGATATAAATGAGCTATAGTGTCCTGCACCCACTAGTAAATAATGATATCTGGTGTCTGAATAATTTTTGGTTTGACTGTAGGTAGAATGTGGTGGTTACTTACTGTCACATGCAGGATGGTAAACTTTCTATTTCTGAAAATAAAATAGTATAGTATGCACAAAGTATAAAGATATTTGTACACAAAAAATAAATACACGATACTTACACCACACAAACCAAGAACTGTTACAGTCACACTACTGTTCAATAGTTTGTGGTTAGTATGAAATTAATATTCAGCAAGGATGCCTATGAATGAATTTGTATTTCAAACAAATGCTGCTGAACATTCTATTCTTAAAAAACTGCTGTTATACACAAAAATATTAACAACTGTTTTCATTATTGATAATAATACATTTTTCTTGAGCACCAAATCAGCTCAAAAATCATAGATTGAATAGTGTAATTCAGAGTGATCACTAGCAGAAGCCACCTCAAAAAGGCCTTTGAGCATAATTGAACCCAATGTGGATTAATTATAAGTTTAAAAAAAGAAAAGGAAAACCGTGTGTTCCTGAAAGGGTTATTCCAAAGAGCCTTATAAATCAGACTTTATTGTTTCTCTGTCACCTTTATTCCTTTTTATATATATAGCTAGGAACATCAGACCAGAATATCACATCATTCATAACTGCAGGTCATTCTCACAGCACAACAATAACATTAACATCACCTCTACAGTGAAAAGCACATATGCGTTATAATATTATTTACATCCTTAGGATTGTCATCTCAAGTGTGGTGTAGCAATGATCTAAATCAGGGAACAATCAATAAAATCATCCATAGGTTATGTATCGCTGAAACAGCCTCATCAGTCCAAAGAAACCGTTTGAAAATTGTCCTCTTTGTCGCTCCTTTGTGGCTGAGACTCAACAGGTCCTTGTGTAGAGATTTTTCCGCGTCTGAACTTGTCTGTCCATCTCTGTGTTGCTGAAGGTGACTGGGGGGTCGGCACAGCCAAGGGCGTCAGGGTGGAAAAATCAGGTTTTGGAGGGAGGGGCTTATTCGAGCGGCGCAAAACACCAAACCCTCTAGACTTCTTCTGGGCCTGTTCTTCCTGCTGCTGTCTGAGGAGCTGGTGGTGAAGAATGGTCTGTACGTCATCCTGTAAGAGACACGACAACTGTTTATAAGAACATCCACGAGGAAAACCAACATGGGCATATCACATTGATGAGTGTTTTCAGGGGTTTGCAGGAAAACCAGACGGTCCAGATGGCAACACAGGATTCAGCAGCTGTTCTCCCTACGGATTACACTTACCCCTTGATTACATTAAATAATATCAATCATATAAAGTACTAGATTATATTAATATTGAAAATTTTATTTTTTAGCACAACTTTATTGATTTTTAGTGCCTTTTTTACTCAATTAAGTTGAGTATTTAAAATATATAAAAATTATAATGACTACAAAATGTTTCAACAACTAAAATTCACCTGGTCTGTCAATGTTAACATGTTTGATTTTTGTCAGATACAAAACAATTCAATCTGTATCTAATAATATATATATATTTTTTTTTTTTACTTTTTTTTTTCTTCTTATTTTTACTTTCATTTAAAAACAAAAGTAGCAAACTTTTTTAGCAATTATAATTTTTATCAGTAATTCAAATCTGCAATTAGTCCATTTAAACATACTTTCCAGGCCTCCAGCTCTATGGACAGTTCTAGTCGACTCTGAACAGCTTCCAGAAGTTGGTTGTTCAGTGTCATCAACTCGTTCTTGCTTCTCAATAGCTCAGTCTCCATTGCTTGTTTTCTGCATCAAAAAAAAAAAAGTATATTTATGTCATGACAATTCTCGGAGTGTTTGGCATGGTAATGGATATTACAGTGTTGATATGTTTGGTCTTGATGGAACAGATCTGCCACGCTGCGGCTTCTGCAGAGCAACTACGGGTCTTCCTACTGCAAATACATATATAACACACTGCTGTGAGCAGGTAAGACATGCTGCTGCTGTACAATTTAGCACATGAATTACACGTAGAAGATCTATATAGGTGGAGCTGAGGAAGGTTAAGGGTTTCTGAAAACGAAGCGCACTGCTAAGGCAAATGCTAACCATGAATCAGCTTTGCTCTATAGAGAATGATTGTTGCAAGCAGATCAATGACAGATCAATGAGAGTCAATGACACAAAAGTTTACCCTTTGCAGAATCTGCAAAATGCATGTTAAAATGCTGTCTTGAATAAGATATTTTACATAAAAGTTGTTTACATAAAGTCCACAAAATAAATAGCTGAATTTATAAAATATTACTTGATTCTTAATACTGTGTTGTTACCTGGATGATCCACGACTGTTTTTGTGATGGTTGTGACTGCAGTGACTGTTTGATTTTGAGATCCATCTTCTCACACTGAAGACAATTGATGGACTCAAACACAACTATTAAAAAAGGTTCAAACATTCACTGATGTTTCAGAAGGAAATACGAGGCACTAGGAGCTGGGGGGTGAAAACTTATTGAATTTGAAGATCAAGGTAAATTGTACTTTAATTTGTTTTCCGGGAAACATGTAAGTATCTTCTGTTGCTTCTGAAGGCTAGTTCTAAATTAAATCGAATTGATATTTAAACAAAATAAGAAAAATGTGGACTTCATCCTGTACAAAATGCCCCCCCCCCCAAACTACTGCTGGAAAGGGTTCAAATATGCAAGAGATGCTGGAAAACTAAAGCGTTTTCAGGACCTGAAGGATTTTTCTGAAGAACATTGGGCAGTTTAACTGCTCAGAACAAACAAGGGACTCAAGAGCAACCATCAAAACAAAAAACAGTCGTGGATCATTCAGGTAACAACACACAGTATTCAGAATCTTAATTGAGATTTAAGAAACTTTTTTATAAGGGGGATCTTTTTCAGGACAGTACAAAATAAAAAATAACATGCATTTTGTATGATCCCTATTATTTTGCAGATTCTACAAGGTGTATGTATAATTTCGAGCATGGCTGTATATGTATGTAGAATTGTCATTAGATATATCTTATGCATTTATAATAATATTTTTGTTTTATTAAATAAAAGTCAAAAATTTGTCAAGTGATCAACTGAACTCACTTTGCAATGGCTTCATCTCTGTCCCACAGAGCTTGCTGTAAAATGGCCGAATCTTCCCCAGACCTCTCCTTTCCCTGTCAATGGTAGTAGATTTGTTTTAAATGGCACATATTATGCTTTTTTTATTATACCTTTACTTTAGTATGTAATATAGCTGTTTGTGCATGAAAACGATCTGCAAAGTTACAGAGTACAAAATCCGCATGAAAGAAAGCTTTGGTGTTTGTAGTCCTGACATTATTTCTGTGACTTAGCTCTGTCATAATGCCAGCCTAATGCCAACATTTGCTCACCCTCAATAAACAGTTGGGTAAGTGAATCATTCTAAGTGGTTGACAAATCAACAACAGTTGGCAGCTGATGACCAATCAGAAAAGACTGGGCTTTTTGGAAAGGCAGGAACTAAAACAGAGTGTTTCAGTCAGAAGGTGTAAAGAGGTGCTGCATCAATGTGCAGTCTAAGAAAATTTTATTTTTTTTACATTAAATCATGTAAATATATTCTAGCAGACCCCAAAAATAAAATTACGAACTATATTACGAATAATATGTGCACTTATTATTCTGCAGATTGTTCTAAATTATAAGGAGCATGTGAATGGAATGGTTACGTGTGGCCTTACAATGGAGGGATGTGCGAATTCAAAAAACAGGCGTGCCACATATGAGCTGATGGGCGTGGCTAAAGCTCACCTGAGAGGAGTGGTTAAGAGCGAGGCTGCGGGCCACCTTCTTCAGCTGAAGCAGTGCTGTGTCTAAAGTGTTGGCCTGGGACGGCTTATTGACTTCTGCTGCTTCCAAGGCTGTCAGAGGAAGTAGCAGCTTTACAACAGACTGAACCTCCTCTGCCACCTAGACACACCACAAAAACAATGAACATGCAATATAGGAAAACCCCTGAGTGCATCATTTAAATCATAATCCCGTCTGTTAGAAGCTGCCATCAATTATATGAGGGTGTTGTTAAAGAATCTTTTCAATTGTGGCATGACAAAGTTAAAAAAGGAAATGGGTTAGGTTAAGACAAGTAAGTTTTAAGACAGACTCACCCGCTGTCTGTTCTCACTCCAGCCAGGACCGCTGTCGTTTTGTTGTTCCAGTCTATCCACCTGAGCCTTGAGCCTCAGACTGCGCTGCCGAGATAATTCCACCTCCCTTTTCACATGCTTCAGCTGTAGCCATGGAGAGAGAGAGAGCGTTAAATGAGCACAGCATTCATGCTTCTTTTGTTTATATGGCTTCACTGGTGTGCATGTGTAAATCCACACGGAATGATATCAGACTGACACATCTGCAAACATAAACACATATGGTCTTGTCTCTTTTATAACCTTGCTATTCTGGATTTTCAGAAAAAGGACACAGATGGAATCTTGCCATACCGGTGAAACTAATAGGAAGCATTCAGAAACAAATCCCTTTACCTCCTAGTGATCTGAAAAAGTTTGATTGTTGAAAAGTCTTTCCATTAAATGTGTGAATATAGTTTTGGTTTTAGGCATTATTAGAAAAACATTATTAATGCAGCCAGTGAAAGCAACATTCCATTGACAGTTTGTCCTGGACATGGGCACTCGTGTTCATTATTAGCTCTGAGGAGTCATGTTGCTTTAAATAAAGAATTTGGCTGAATGAAGAAAAAGTAGATAAACATTTGTTAAACAATGATTGGCCTCTGGTCCTCTCGTTGATCTCGTCATTTTTTTGTTTGTTTGCTTCTTCGATGATAACAATGAAAACACAATATCTCAAAATGAATAATACTTCTGAATATTTTAAACTGTTATGCTGCCCCTGCAGATATGTGCTCCGATGTCTAATACTTTAATACTTTACATAACCAAATAAAAACAAGAATTTAAAACAGCTGGTTTGGACACTGTGATTATTTGGGCAACACTTTACATTACGGGTGCACTGATATGCATTAATTCATGCTTAACTAATACACAGATAATCATGAGTTAATGTATGACTCATGATGATCTAAACCATTTATTAATGCATCAGCAACTAATTAATAGTCTATATGATTAATAGATTAAGTAATATATGAATTGCTATTAATAAAAATGTGTCCATGTATTAATTCCCTAATAACATATTATATTAATATTATATTATGGTAATTACTACAATGGTCAGTTATGTACTTCAACTTCCAGTTGTCTGCTTTAATTAACCATTTGCAAATGTTTCATAATGTTATTACTTTACTTGTTAAGGCACATGACTATTAACACATTTTTAAGCATTAAGTCATTGTGGTTATGGATTTTGAATTCATTTTGAATTAGTTAACTTAACAGTCATGTGCCTTAACAAGTAAAGTCATAACATAATGATACCTTTGCAAATCATTAGCTAATGATTAATTAAAGCAGACAACAGGAAGTTGAAATGCATGGCTTCGACCCATTGTGGTAATTAATGAATTTATAATATTAATATATAATGTTTTTACTTTTACAGGAATTAATACATTATAACACATTTAACTAATAAAAATGTATTGATTACTTAATATATTAATCATATAGAATCTTCATTAGTTGCTGATGCAGTAATCATTAATAAATGGTTAGAGTCATACATTAACTCATGATTATCTGTGCATTAATTAAGCATTACTTAATTACATCCACCCGTATTGTAAAGTGTTACAATTATTTGTTATGGAAAAAAGAATTACAGCCTACGTATATATACTGAAAAAAATGAAGAAAAAAATAATGAAACAATAACCTACAATAAAATATAAGCCTATATTTAAAATGCCCTTTCTTTAAAATATACATGACAGAAATCACTATAGTCCACAGCTTATTTTTCTTTTGTTCCGTGTTGTTGTTGTTGTTCACTGATTTTATGAATCACTGTACTCGACTCACCGTGGCAGACACCGGGCTGGACACTCGTCTGCGGAGTGGGCTTCCACTCCGGAGCAGATCCGGTAACGCTTCATCTACGTATGATCGAGGGGGCTTCGGGGGCCCGCCCGGGTCAGAATGCCCAACATGATCGCTGTTGTCATCCACTGTCAGCTGTTCTTGCAACTCATCCAATGTGGACAGTGGTGAGCTGTTAGACTCTCTGTCCATGTCGGTGTCGTGACTTGAAATTGAATCCTCTTCGTCAGTTAATCGTCTGTGCACTTCCTCAGTGCTGAGCGGAGACTCCAGGAGGTCCTTGATTTTGCTTAAAGTTACTGGTGAATCTCTCCTATAGGTGTCCATTATCTTCTAAAAGCGACCACGTTAAACAGCATGTTCTTATCATGGGAGAGACGACTGAAACTGAGAGGAGAGAATGTCTTCAAACCAGTTTTTCCTGCTTTTCGACGCTTAGAAATGTCATGTGTGCGTCAACAATCCTCACCGGGTTCGACACCACAGAGGGTTTTAACTATGGGACGGTGACTTGTAACTCTTTAAGCTAATTAACATAAACATTGACGAGGTGCTCGTGCGTGTTCAGACAAGTCTGTGGAAGAATTAAGGGTATGCCCTCTCATTATAGCTTTGAACAAAACTCTTAGACTATCATCATTAAGTCTCCATAAGAGAAATGTGAGAGCGAGAGAGAAAAATTGCATGCATATTATAAAGGCTAAATGTAATGCTGTTAACATGATCAGATCTGTCTAAAGTAAACAAATAGGCACAGGGTGTTCCGTTTGGCTATGCCCTCACCCTTACTCAAATAACAGCTGGTCTATTTATATAGGTGATGGAAACTCCGACTCGAGAGAATCGGTTCGTTTGAATAGTTTTAATCGAAAACTTCAGTGATTCTTTTAGGCCTACAATTCCCTATAAATTACACCATAAAGCTGTTTATCATTATTTTTTATTGAAGTTTATTTAGGCCTACTTTGATGTGTATCCGTGACTCAGCGCATAAAGCAGTCAAATATTCTGTCAAAATATCAAAATATACTATTTTATATTGAGACAGAATAAAACTATTCCTATTAATATCCTTGAACAAAACATCTTAAATTTTAAACATGTTTATGTAGGCTAGCCTATTTGGGAGAATAATCCAAAAATAGTCTAGTTCTGTCTAACATTTCAAAACTAGTGCTGTCAAACCGATTAATTGTGATTAATCGCATCCAAAATAAAAGTTAATGTTTACATAATATATGTGTCCTTTGTATAGTAGCCTATGTATAAATGTACACACATGTATTATATTTTTTTATATTTATATATAATATAAATTATATATACATGCAAATATTTCTTAAATATATACATGAATGAGTGAGTATACATAATAATTATTCACAGTACATACACACATATTACGTAAACATTAACTTTTATTTTTGGATGAAATTAATCGATTTGACTGTATTCAAAACACTTTAAAAGTAGGAAACATTTATATAATGGGCTATAAATGGGCTTTAGGCTAATTATTGAACAGAAACAAGTCAGAACCTTTTAAACAACTTTTATGCATTTCTTATAGAATCTGGTAGAGGGATAATTCAGTGCCTGACTCTGACTGAATCCATTGGGAACTGCGGTTCAAACCGAGAACCGGTTCGACTGATTCATTGAACTCAGAAGAACGATTCAGTCACGAAACGGACATCGTTAATTTATAGCCAGCCCTTCTAATCTGGACAGAGAGCTGGTGCACTATCAAGGTTGTGTAAAGAAGCAACAGGAAAACAGATAACAAAGTGTTTTGTTCTTGGTGGTGCACTATACTGAGCGAAGTCTGTTATGGATGAGCAAAAGAGTGAGCTGCACTCGCGCCATAAACACTGAAGGGCGAACCACTGTAGGTGAGTGATCTCAGCCATTCAAGAATGCTGTTTTGCTTTCTAAACCAACAAAAAATCATTACGAATTATGATCAAAAAACAATATGACCCTTGACAAAGTAAGTTTGTTTGTGTGTGATACATTTTAAAAGGACAAAGCATTTGAAGTAGCCTACTGGATTTCTTCACAATGACAAAAGAGGAGGAAAACCCAGAATGGGTTGGTGGTCAGGAATTTTATGACAAATATGAACCAAAGGAGATCTTAGGAAGGTAGGTGTCACCAATCTCAAATTTAGTTAATACAACAATAAGATGAAAATCTAACAACAAAATGATATAATTAGCCTTAATATCAGTTCTGAATTTGTCTGAATGTGTTTTCTGCCAGAGGTGTGAGCAGTGTGGTTCGCCGATGTGTGGAAAAACGGTCTGGCCAGGAATATGCCGTAAAGATCATAGACATCACACCATCAGACAAAATGACAACTCAAGAGATACAAGAAATCCAGCAGGCCACTGTGAAAGAGATCGACATCCTTCGAAAAGTGTCTGGACAAAAAAACATAAGTATGACTGTCTAGTGCCAATGTGGAAGTTCATCTTGATCCCTTTGAGACTACCTAATGGTGCAATGATACAGAAAATCACATATCTTTTAGTATTTTTTATTTATTTTTATTTACAAAATTAAAAATCGTAAGGATATTGTGGTTCTGCAAGACAACAACAAAAAATAGGATGTTTTTTCCCCCCCTCATAGTTCAACTGAAGGATTGCTTTGAATCAAACGCCTTCTTCTTTTTGGTATTTGATCTGTAAGTATGGCACACAACAACCCTCATGTCTGAGCGTCACTGTTGTTAGTTGTCACACAGCCTTATATAGAGAGCCAATCTTTAGGGACCAAAATCTTAGCAAACCTAGCAAAATTTTAGAAATGTTGTAGCAAACACCCAAAAAATTATAGTATTGTGGTGGTTGCAATTTTAGTTCGTTTACTGCAGAAAAAGGCTTAAGAAAAATAATTGCTCATATTAATTGTGTTATTTACAAGTTTGCTCCCTGTCCCTGTTCTAAATGTTCCCTGTGGAGATTATCTGTTGGTTGACACTCTGCGGCATACAGATAGGACACTGCCTATTCTAAGAGCCCACAACAAACTCATTGCCAAGACAAGACTGTCTCTGCCAAATGCCCGACTCTCAATACAAGCATGTGCACAATATCCCTCCGAATTCCTTCATTTGCCCAGACGCTTATATTTTGAACAGATACAGTTAGTTTCTTAGAAAATTGTTTTTATCTATACTGTGCCAGTTTTGTATCACCAAACCAAATGGTATTGCTTGTCTTTAATCAGTTTTTAGGCCTTGACCATTACAGTTTTGTTAATGTTTAAATATGTATGTTCTTTTAACAGGATGAAAAGAGGAGAACTCTTCGATTACCTCACAGAAAAAGTCACCCTAAGTGAGAAAGAGACACGGTCAGCTCCCTTGTAGATTCTCCTATAATTGTATTTAAACTAACGGTAACACTTTAGTATGGGGAACACGTATTCACTATTAACTACGACTTGTGCCTCAATAAACTCCTAATTTACTGCTTACTAATAGTTAGTTAATAGGTAGTTTTTGTAGCGTTTAAATTTAGGTATGAGGTAGGATTAAGGGATGTCGAATATGATTGTGCAGAATAAGGCATTGATATGTGCTTTATAAGTACTAATAACAATACCAGAGTAATATTCAAGTTAATAAGCAGCTAGTTAATAGCAAAAATTGAACCCTAAAAAAGTGTTACCAAACTAACAAATCCTATGCTAAAAAGAGATTATATAATCAAATGCTTTAAGCTGATGCCAACAACAACATGGCATCTTGATGGGTTTAAAGTTAGTTATGTTACACTCATGAATGTAGTGCTGTTTTTATACTTTTTATTTTTTTTAATTTACACTACCATTCAAAACTTTAATGTTTTAAAGAAATTAATTATTTTAGTCAGCAAGGATGCATTAATTTGATCAAAAGTGACAGTAAATGTATTTGTAATGTTACAAAATATGCTGTTCTTGAATACTTTCTATTCAAAGAATTCTGAGAAAAACACAAAATATTACAAAAATATGAAGCAGCACATCTGTTTTCAACATTGACAATAATAAATGTTTCAGCAGCAAATCAGCATATCAGAATGATTTCTGAAGGACCATGTTACACTGAAGACTGGAGTAATGATGCTGAAAATTCAGCTTTGCCATCACAGGAATAAGTTACACAAGTATATTAAAAGAAAATAATTCATTTAAATTGTGATTATAATTTACTGTATTTTTGATCAAATAAATGCAGCACAAGAGACTTCTTTTAAAAACATAAAAAATTCGTACTGACCACAAAACTTTTGAACGGACATGTAAAAACAACTAATCCATAGTAGCTGTTGTATTAACCTTAGAGGTAAGATCTTGATTATTGGCGCTCAGTTTTCTGTTCTCTCACTCTTTGATAGAAATATCATGCGAGCTCTTCTGGAGGTGGTTGAGTATCTTCACACCCATAATATAGTCCATCGTGACCTGAAACCAGAGAACATTCTGTTAGATGACGATGTGAATATCAAACTCACTGACTTTGGTTTCTCGATCCAGATTGAGCATGGACAAAGACTGAATGGTAAGTTTTTATGAACACTTTTAAATATAAGCATTCAGAAGGCATGATTGCAGATGTTGTAAATTGGAAGCACCTGCCTCTGTTTCACCCCTAGAGGTTTGTGGAACACCAGGTTACCTGGCACCAGAAATCATTGAGTGCTCCATGGATCCCAACCACGCTGGCTATGGGACTGCAGTTGACCTGTAAGCTCATAAAATAAGTATGAATCAGTGGTATTTTAGTATTATTTATATACTAATTTAGTATTCATTTTTAAAAAAAAGCTTTTATTGTTACATTTTCAGTGTTCATTTCAAGTTTTAGGAATTTGTTTTTAAAGTATGTCTGTAACCACTTTATTTGATTTGATATTATTTGATAACCACTTGATTTTTGTTTCAGTTTTAGTAGTTTTAGTCAAACAGTTCAGCTTACCCTGTTTCAATAAGTTGCCGAGACAACATTAAACATTCTCCATGTAATATTTATATAATTTTCCAGTTTTTTTTATTTAACAAAATAATCACTTAGTTATGCTTAGTGTAATTCTAAGTCCCAAACTTAATGAACATGTGGACTAGAAAAATTTTACATTAACAGTCAAATAAACTAACCACATACTCTACATAAATACATGACCTTCCTGGCAGTGACAGTAAACCAGAAGAAAATGTATTGACTAGGGCAAACTATTCTGCTTAGTATCAAAACGTTAAATAAACCTTCTTCTGTCTTCTCTTGTGAAGATGGAGCACTGGCGTGATCTTGTACACTCTTCTGGCTGGATCTCCACCGTTCTGGCACAGGAAGCAAATGCTGATGCTTCGAATGATTCTCGCAGGGAAATATGAATTCGGCTCTCCGGAGTGGGACGACCGCTCAGACACTGTCAAAGACTTGGTGTGTGTTGGTTGTTTCAATTCATTGTGGTCCTCTTTGCCTTGCTGGCCACCAGTTTCGACAAAAATGCCTTTACAAAGCTGGTTTTCTTCCCAGTAGATTTCCAGATTATTAGTTGTGGACCCGCAGAGACGTTACACAGCTACAGAAGCCCTCAATCACCCGTTCTTCCAACAGTACAAGGCCGCAGAAGTTCGCCATTTCAGCCCTTACAGGAAGTTCAAGGTAATGAGCAGATGTTCTTGATGACTTTTCATAGAAAGCATTGACTTTGAGGTTTTGAGTGTCACCCTACACATTGCAGGTTATTTGTATGACCGTACTTGCCGCCATGCGCATCTACTGCAACTATCGTCGTGCCAAACCTGTGACCAAGGAAGTGATCCGCAGCGACCCCTATGCCATCAAACCTCTACGCAAAATGATCGACGCATGTGCCTTTAAGATCTATGGCCACTGGGTGAAGAAAGGGCAAACTCAGAACAGAGCAGCTTTATTTGAGAACACTCCAAAAGTCGTTCTACTCTCTATTGCAGCTGAGGAGATGGAGGCAGCACAAAGGACTTGGTGAGGGTTTATCATCTCCAATTACTACTAGATATCACAATTTACCTCCAAGACCATGTCACTAATGGTCCAAAAATATACCTCTATTGCTATGACTGCATATCAGACTCCTCTTACTTACACAGCGAGAACAAAAAATAAGTAAGTAAATGATCTTCCTGGGCCTTTTATTTCCTTTTAAATGCTAGTAAAATTGATACCTCAACTATTTAAAATGTATATTATTTAATACAACTACATTTTTACTCTATTTTGCAAATACAATGTGGTTTAAATTTTATATCTAAATGATTTAAAGATTAGAAAACAATAAAATTGGTTAAAATTATAATTTCACAGTATTTTGTAGGAAAAGAGCAGATATAACACTGAATTCCAGAAGTTTATGTCTCCACAGGAGAAATGTAGTATCAATCCCATAATGCACCACTGGTATCAACTAGTCTTGAGCATTTGGCTCTTAAAGCTCAGTCCTTTCCTGTTTTGCACTTGAGCTCATAGCACAGCGGAAGCCCAGGTTATCAGAGGCTGAATCTGGTGTGTTTCCCATCCTGCAAATGAGAACATAAAATACACATTTTGTTTATTTATCATATTCTCATAAATTGCTTTGGACAAAAGCTTTAGCAATTGTTGATGGACTCGCTTGGGGTGCACTGGAACTGTTGAAGCACTAATAAAAGTCTAATAAAAGCTGACTTTGAATAATATGCATATAGCATAACTGACCTAGTGGTGACACGAGCTCTGTGATTGGCTGAACCATCAGCAGTGTCAATCCAGGATGCTCCACGCAGGACGTACATGGTTTGAGCGCCAGGAAATTTTGAGGAGGTCCACTCCCAGACATTACCCAGCATGTCATATAGTCCTGGAAAAAGGTGGGACATTATTCTCAAAATTCAGAACAATAGTAAGCAGGGTTTCTGCAGGTTTAATGAAGGTAAATGTAAGACCATTTAAAGAAAATGTAAGGAATAAATTTAATAAAGGAATAAAGGGAATATGTTAAATATAAATGTCTAGGAAGCACTCAATGAGTTGTAATAGCGACAGTTAAAGAACAGTAAAAAACAAAACATAAATGTCAACAGATTTCCATTACTTTTTAATTAATTTTACAAATCAATAGCTTTTAAAATAAAAATCACAGGTGAAGCATTGCTACTTGGGTGCAGAGATATCACGCAACACTTGCACCCAAGTAGCAGTGCTTCGCCTGTGCTTCCCCATAATATAGTCCCAAGTCAATATCTGCCTTCTGGGACAGATTACATTTAATGTAATTACATTTAATAAAGTTGTTATTAAATGTAATTCTTTATTACATTTAATAAAGTTGCCCCTGGAAATGAGTTTACGGAAGTAGACTAAAGACTACCACCGCTTAACAAATTGTTTCTGTTGCTGTCAGTATTGTTTTTGGAAGTTACATTAAAATGCAATGATCTAGTATCAGCGTCAGTCGGCTGTACTTATTGTATTTCGGCCACACAACAAGGTGTCACTGTGGCCTCAACGCTTCAACCTCGCCTACTCTGAGCTCGATTGCTATGTCTGACGTAAACCCCGCCCTCCTCATTACCCTACACACCAATAAATGATGGAAGAAATAAATGCATAAATAAATAAGTAAATTCATAAATAAATAAATATAGAAATAAATAAATAAATAAATGTAGAAAGGAATAAATGTTGAAATAAAGAAAAATAGAAATAAATAAATGTATAAATAAATAAAATAATAAATAAATATATATGGAAATAAATACATAAATATGGAAATAAATGTATGAATAATTATTCATTTTTGTTTTTTTGCTTTTCTATGTTTATTTATTTATTTATGCTTTTTTACATTTCTTTGTATATTTATTTATTTTTAATATTGGCAGCCCTGACATTCCATAATGTGCAGTGTGTCATTTCATACCATAGTTATTCTGTGGAGGATAGGCTGTTACAGGCGCTACACCATGATAGCCATCTTCTCTTGTGTCCCCATCTGGAAACAGGCCCTTTGTACAAAGAGTTAGCAATTTACCAACAGGCTAAGAACTTTAGAACTTGACCGTTTTAAAGCAAAAATACACACTTCTCCTTCATTATATGGATAAGAATATCCCACAACTGACCTGCCAGAGGTTAGTCCGGTTCAGCAAAACTTGTTGCCCCATGGGTATGTCCTGCCTGAAATACATGTGTGCTGGCTATGAAGGTTACAGTACATAAATTATGTAAGACAGGTGGACAATACTGCATGACAAGAATAAGACAGCAGTTTTTTATTTAGGTGCTGAGAGGCATAAGGCTTTTTTGGCTTGCCTTCTAGACCCCCACGTGCAGCCATTTCCCACTCTTCCTCAGTTGGCAGCCTTTTCTTCTTCCACTGACAGTAGGCTTGGGCATCATTCCAGCTGACCTGTACCACTGGGGATTCCAGTCTGTCCTTGATACCAGAGCCGGGTCCTGCTGGCTGCACACATTAAAACCAGAGATCTCAGACATTCATAAAGTCTAAATAAATGAATTAACAATAAATTGTTTTTTTATAATGTAATATAATGTAATATATTTACTTTAAATTAAAACATTTTTTATTTATTTTTATATCAATAAAAATTAAACAAAAAAAAATTATTAAACCCATACTGGTTGACCACTAATTGAAGTTGTTTATCATTTTTATAATTAATGTATTTCAAAAGTCTTGCTGATTACATGCATATAGAATGTTAACTATGTCACCTGTCTCCAGAACACTCTCTCGACTGGTAACCACCAAGGCGCAGACTAGGAAAGAGGAATGGGATCATTTTCAGGAGAATAAAGGGTAAAAGAGAAACTGTATGTAGTATGTGTAACAATATATAATGTCACAATATATCGCGATACAAAAATGCAACAATATTTATCGTGGATAGTGACGATCTGTATTGTGTACAGTTCACCCAAAAAAAAAATTACAGTGTGAGAAAAAAATCAAGTTTACAAAGTTTTAGTGTCAGCACTACATTAAACTCCTATATAATGTTGAATATAATGTATAATAATGCAATGGGGAAATATTTGTGGGTCCTGATAATGCCAAATGTCTTATGTTTTCAGTAAAAAGTGGCCTACATTATTTTAAATATATCTAGTCAGTGCAAGCATAATTCGTCTAAAATAATTCTGTATTTTCAGTTTCAGAATTATGAACATTTTTATTCTGGTGTCAACATTGTCCTGTGCTTCAGACTACAAACACCAAGCTTATTCATTTCCACCCCCAATGTTATACCAAATTTAGTATTTTAATTAACAGGATTTTTTAACCTTTTTACCATACAGTCTGACTTGTAGTATCACAATAATATTGCATCGTGAGGTCAGTATTGTGATATGTATTGAATCATGACATGAGGGTATCGTTAAACCCCTAAAAGACGGTGTTTAAACACTTTGAAAAACATTCTGCCTTGGGTTCATACCTCAATTTTCTGAGTGACCTTACTTTTCAGTTCATCTGAGACAAAATCCTGGAACACAAAACTCCAACCAAATGTTTCAGCCTCTGTTTTATATTTCCGCAGTCTGACAAATTCCCTGGAATAAACGAAAGCAGTTGTATCGGGCCAGTAAGAAGACATACAAGCAGGAGGATAAAGTGTGTTGAAATAGACAAGATTAACCTCTACGTTTAAAATTAACATTGGGCATCATAAGTACATTTCTAAAAAAACTGTCTGGGTAGGCTGCACGCTAGGTTTTGAGCCAATATATTCACTGACAAGTACCTGAAGTCAGAATTAGTTACAGGATATTTGTCCATCTGAAAAGGCTGGAGAGTCACAGCTTGTGTTGGTGATTCCCCATCTCTCCCATCAGCGGCACTGGTTCCCATCATCATTTCTCCACCAGGAATAAACACCATATCATCATCTGCTAAAACAAATAGCTATTTATCTTAAACAAGCTACTTACAGTAGATGCTTGGTCTTCTCAATTTTCTAAATGAACTTTTATGTCCCAAGAGAGTTTTCTTTTTTGTTATATGAAAGTCACAGCAAAACCATATCAGAAACATTTCACCATGTTTTTTTATGTTTTATTTTGATACTTTAATGTCTTTTATGTACACATTTTGTTTTATTGTACACTTGCCCCAGACTCAAAATTATTATTTATCAACTCAATACAATTATTACCCATTTTAATATTTCAGTAGATATTGAATAAAAATGTTTTTGTGAGTGTGTACTGTATATTATGAACATAAATTACACCTCATTTGTATTGTCAGTGCAACCAACATTTTTTTTTTTTTCAAAAGTTTTTTTTTTTATGACATAGATGGGTAATACCACGTTACAGTTTTAACGTAGTAACAATACAATATGTAAGTATTAGGTTTTTAAAGCAAAGTAATACAAAAAAGATTTTTGGGCTTCCTCCTACCTTCTGCACAGGACAAGGTGCACAATAATACGAGCCATAAGGTCTCCCAAAAGATCATCATCATAAATATAAAGACACGTGACGTGCAGATTCAGTCTAGGGTCTGCTTTATCAAACTATGAACACAACAAGCACATTCAATTTCTTCTAAAAACGAATAATATGGTCAGCAACAACAACACCACAGTGTTCAGTCATTCAGTGCCACTCTCGCTGTCACTAAAGCCCGTTGAAAAGTGTTTATCGCCACCTATTGGTTTGGAGAAAGAAGTATTGATTTCAGTTTTTGTCTCAAGTACACTTATTGCACAGCTATTATTAACAAATAACCTTTTTTTCACTCTAATAATTGACAAATCCTCTCTTACTATTACTGTTGTATAATGATAGTCACAGACATGAAGATACAAATTCTCATTCCTGCTTGAAATATATCTAATTTCTCCATGCCTACAGGACAATTTAAGTCAAAAGTATCAGCTTAAACTACCAGTTTGTCATCCTCAACATATATCTGATATTCAGAATATCTCAAAATGAGTTTATTTTTGTGTAAATTCATGACCATGCTTCAGGCTGGCTGAATGTTTTGTCTGCTTGACTTGAATGCAGTCTTGTGTTATAATAGCAATGCTGTGAAATTCTCTGGCCCAATTGTCAAAAATCATTGTGAAAAGCAACATTGTTGTGAGCACAGGACATACTTAAGTGATGATCCACGTTACCACAGCAGTTTGTAGCGCATGAATGAGGCATTCGGCTGCTGGACTTCGTGAGACAGTGACCGTGAGAGCATGTTCATGATGGGACTACCCTGGCTGCTAGTTTTGGAGCTTGTCCTTTACGCTGGTTGTTTCATCTGTGGAGTGATCGCTGCCGCCTGGATGACACTCACTCAGGTAACAATAATTAATCGTCTAGATAACCTAATTGCTAATATGCAGACACTGAAAGTATTAAATGATTTATTATTGCTTAGAACTAGGGTCTAAAACCAGGTCTCTGGGGAAATGTGATTTTCTATAAGTTGGTGTCTGATCTGAATTCAGAGTTTTAAGCATCAGAATGATCAAGGCTAAAGTTTTGCATGCATATTTATGGAACATTTAAGACACTTTTTTTTTTTTTTTTTGTAAATGTCAGTGATAGGCTACAACTATTGGTATCCATAATTATTTTGAAAAAATATGTGCAATAAAATATAGAATGAATATGTGATGTTGCTGATCCCAGGTCAGACCCTCTCAGCTTTCACCATGTGATCAGCCAGCCTCTCGCACCATATTATGGCTTATTAGAATCATATGATACAGGGACAAAAGCATTTAGCACAGCACTTTCCACAGTGTGTCACAGAGAGATACAAATCTTGTACAAAGTTTGTGAAAAACACCTAGATGTCTCTCGCAACTGTGTTTCCTTATATTTATCAAATATGGATGATTTTTATTGGTTGTCTTTATAGGGCCACTTTGATGGACGGTGTATCCTCTATGGAAGTGTTCATTATAACACATCTGGCCAGGCTCTGACGGTGGAAGGTTCCAGTTCTCCTTCTGTCTGCTATTTTGTGTCAGCCATCGCTGTGTGCATGGCTATTTACTGCTTTTCCCTTATTCTATACTGGATCTATGCCAGCTGTGTTGATGAGGATATGAGAAGGTAAATGTATGGACTTTTCTCTTGACCTATTTTTTTAATTTTTTTTTATTTGAGATGTGTAACATTCCACTTTCTTTTATTCATTCAGGTATGACTCAACAGTTATATTAACATTGTTGTTTTGCCTTCTTGTGTTTGTCTCTGGAAATGTTTGCATGTATACACAGGGGGTCTGTTTCTCTCAACACATCTCTGGGAGTCTGTGGCCTACTTCTGTTTTTTCTCTTGGTATCAGGATGTATTCTCAAGATCGGTCGGGACAGTCTGTGTTTCTCTGTCCTTCACAATGTTCCCTCCATTACCAGGTGATTTCAACTTTCTTCTTTTCACATTACTCCGTGTGTGAGACTTTTGCGTGTGACACATTTTAAGAACCATATACCCCACAGTGTTAAGTAGGTATGGGGTAGGATTAAGGGATGTAGAATATTGTCATGCAGAATAAGGCACTAATATGTGCTTTAGAAGTATCAGTAACCTGCCAATAACCTAGTAATATAAATGCTAATATGTAACTAGTCAATAGTGAGAATTGGACAAGTCATATGTGCACCTAAAGGGACACAATGATGTGAAAAAAGTGAAATAGGGGGATGATGCAAAAGTTTTGCAAGTGAGCATAAAGTTTATTGGGGGAACGCAAACATTTTGCGAGAGAAATATAATTTCCCCTCAAATAATTTCTATGTATCTTTAGAGGGCTAATATTAAGTTAAAAAGTTGAAAAGTGCACTGCTGGAAATAATATGTATTTGTTTTAGTTGTGAAGATGCAGAGAATAAGACATGGGCTCATCCATACACTGGAAATCAGTTCTACACAGGACTGTACAGTACTGAGGTTAGTACTTCTACTTTGGTTATTTTTTGTAAGGTTATCGCCTTGTCAAGGTTATCACATTGTCATTTAGAACATTTGTTTGCAGAAAATGACAACTGATCTAATAACAAAAAAGATGCTGTTTTCTGATCTTGAATAATGCAAAGAAAATAATATTCAATATGATAATATTTTTAAACAACACAAAACTGATGTTTCAACTTAGGAAGAGATCAGAAATCAATATTTGGTGGAATAACCCTGATTTCCAATCACAGCTTTCATATGTCTTGGCATGTTCTCTACCAGTCTTTCACATTGCTGTTGGGTGACTTTATGCCACTCCTGCTGCAACAATTCAAGCAGGTTGGCTTTGTTTGATGGCCTGTGAGCTTGTGTCCTTCCTCTTGATCACATCCCAGATGTTTTTGGTGGGGTTCAGGTCTGGAGGTTGGGCTGGATTTGACAGGGTCTTGATCTGGTGGTCCTTTATTGGCCTGGCTGTATTGTATATAGAGCATTGTCCTGTGGACTAGAGGATTGGTTTTCCCGCAGGACAATGCTAGAAACATGGCATCTATTTTATTTTGACCAGTTGTCATTTTCTGCAAATACATGCTCTAATATTTTTTACTTGAAATTTGAGAGAGTGGTGGTCTCTTAATGTTGAGCTGTACATGAGGTGTCAGTGTACATGCTTTAGTGCTTTATTAGTCTTTATTCATACCAAAATCTATTTTTAATTTCATTAAATACAGTAGAAATAAATCTTGTTTTTGAGCACTGCCCCGTTCTGTTTCTCTCCTCCACAGAGGTCAATGTGGGTGAGCTTCTTCTTCTGGGTGTTAATAACGGCAGTGGTGGTCATACAGAGACGCCAGAGCTCAAGGTTGAAGGTTTGGGGTAATGATGAGTGGAGCCGAGCTGAGACAGAGCCCTTCCTCCATCGCCCATCCCAAACAAGATAAATCACCAGAGACCACCATCACATGAGCTTATCATGAAGTATCACGCAGAGTTTAGTTATGTGGGAACACAAGGAGTAACAACATTTTTGTGGCAACACTTTAATTTTTATTTAATTATTCACATAAATAGTAGCTACAATAATATACACAAAGTTTAAAGATATGTCTAGAGAGCCGATAGACATTTTTAAGAAAATGTCATTGGACATGATGGATTTAAGACAAGTCAACCAACCATTATTGCAAAATAAAGTAATCAGGAATCCCATTATTGCATTATAATCAGTAAAGCAATCCCTAAAAATGAACAATGGGTTTATCCTGTTTCATACATGGATATTTAGCAAATAAAATTTTCATTTCAGTTGAATTTATTTATTATGTTACAAGAAATTGACTGCAGTGCTGAGTGCTATGAGAGACATCAAACTAGCCCAGATATGAAACCAATTACCTTGGACAACAGTCAATAAGCTACAGTTGAGTTAATATATAGTCCTATATACAGTCATACAACACTGGCAGCAGTGATACTATTCTGACTGGTAACAATTTAACCCTTAAAATAAAAGCAATATGTGAAGGGGATCCGTATTTATGGCAGTGTCTTGCAAAATGTTAAGTTGTACTGAAGGATTAATTTGTGTGCTCAGTGTAATAATACAGATTCTTTACAAATGTGTGCTGTGGAGTGTTTAGAAGATTAAAAGAAAAAGACCAATAACAGATTGTAGTCTACAAAGCTCACATTTATAGTCAAAGTGTGTCATTTCTGCCCCACCAGCAACATTGAAGAACTCATGACGTTTTCCAATATGCGAACATCCATCACATTAACTTTTGGTAAACAGTTCCACCTCACACATTCATGGAGCGATTGTTGTGGTCATGGGATTGGATTTTAATAGAAAAAAACCTACGTATTACGTCATTTCAACTTTCATTGAATTTGAATGGCTAGACAAGCTATTTTCCCGCTGTGTTTCAGAGCTGTTTGCTTAGTTTGCGAGCCTGCCTCTCTTTGGCTTCAAACGCCACCTTAGTGTCCATCAGAGTTTCCAGCGTTTTGCTCATCTCAGCCATGTCCTGTTGAAGTACTTGGCTTTGGCCGTGGAGACTCTGGCCCTCCTCTCTCAGCTGCTCGGCTAGAGCGGCCATCTGCGCGCTCTCCTCCTGACACTGCGCGTGCAGCTGAACGGCCAATGAGAGCAAACCCTCCGCGTGGCTCGCCACTGAGTCCAGCTGGTCCTTCGACATCCTGTTGTTCTTTACTTCACAGCTGCTTTAGTCCATACCAAGTCCAGTTGGATTGTGGAGTGAAAAATAATTTATCAAGCAAGACAGAACGTTATAATGAATACTGACATATAGGGATAGGCCCCTTTTTTAGATTAGGTGTCAAACCAAATGTATTTTTGTCCTTGTTTTCGCCATATAAAATTTTTTTATTATCTCTTTAATTATAACATTAAAGACCTCATGAAATCAAAATTGACCCTATTTACCTTTTTAACTCATATTACAGTTCTTAGGGTGAACAATTAATCCGTGCAAGTTAATACAAAGAAAAAAAGAGTTTGTCGCGGTAATCTTTAATCAAAATCTGAAAAGTTACTTCCGGTCTGGAAACGGCGTTCCTTCTCAGATGATGTCAATTTGACGGCTTTTAGTTTGAAAATGCGTAACCACTCCCCTTCAACTATGAGCGCGAGATGGAGAGGAGGAGCGCTGAAGTAAAACCCTGCCCGCTATTCAATATTCCGTTTTACTAGGAAAAACGTCACAGCACTAAAGAAAACTCACTTGCTACTTCCGGTTCAGTGGGACTTTAATATATTATTTGTAAATAATTCATGTGAATAACATTTTTGTGAATATTATATTTTTGCCATGGTCGTTGGGTAAACAATAGTGAACAGGAGACATATAGCTACAGAAAAGGGTCAACTGTATAATTAAGCAATAGTTCACCCAAAAATCAAATGTCATAATTTAGGCTACTCACCCTGAAGTTGTCATGCACTGTCTGGTTCCCAAAATTCTTCAAAATATCTACTTTTGAGTTCAACAGAAGAAATACACTTTTGAGGGTGGGTATATACATGATGACAAAATGTAAATTTTTGGGTGAACTATCCCTTTAAGCTAAAGGTTAAACTGTCTTCAGGACAAAGGTATATTCCACAAATGTCAGGCTGGGGCTTGTTGGCACATGTTTTAGATATTAGAAATGTATGCACAGTATTACACATCAAAAAAAGAGGCATTGTCATTAAGTATTTTGTGTTTTAAAAACGTTTTACAGTTTATGGTTTCTGTTGTGACAACCTGCTGTGGTTTTGGTCATACATAACACAATGTCAATGTGTTCAATTAACTCTATCTTTAGATAGATTAGATATATAACTAGATAGATATCTACACTGACAAAAAGGCCTACTCCTAAAGTAAAAAGTGTGGCACAGTTAGATTAGACAGATTCAAATGCATTCCTAATGATTTATAAGTAATGGGTAGCCTATTTGAAAAGGTGGTTCTCATCACTGTCACTAGGACAACCTGCTGTGTCTCTGTGACCTAAATCTCTGATGGCAGCACTAGTCTGAATCATCAGGCTCAAGGGAGGTAACAAGCTGCTTAGTGAAAAGCTTATCTCGGCGCCGGCACTGTTACTTCACTTCTCTTAAGAGTAATATAAAAAAGGAACATATTCAACAATGAAATGAAACATTGTGTGTTGGCTAGCAATTTCAGTGGAAAGGCATAATGATTAGAAATGGAACACTATTCCAGTGTCTTGCAATTAGAGTTTACTGAATCAGGCACTTATAGGATCCTCCAACTATGTAGCCTACATAGTTAAAATGTAAAATCTAATTAACTGGCTAATGTCATTCTTCTCAATTATGAACATATTTTAATATCTGTTGAATCCATGGTTGAGATGTTTGACTTACCAGGTCTGGTTTGTGTCCTTTTATATTCTCCACACAGACACTCTCCTTTGTCTCTCTTACTTCCTGTATTATTTGTCAGCTGTACTGAGGGAGCTGCTGCCCTGTCCTTCAAACCCAGATTATGAACAGAGGGAGGGAGAGGATGGGAGGACGAAATGCTAACAGTATAATTCTCTGCAAGATTCTAGACATCCCAGGCAATTAAGAAATACGTTATCAATCAATTACATTGTTTTTGGACCAATATTCGACCAATACATTTTGTACTTTTCTTCATTGTAAAACTTCAAAATCTCAATAGGCTTCGTTGCGAAAATCAACACTAGGTGGAGCCATCGGCCAAACACATGTGATTTAAGCCTGACGTGGGTCACTCAACACACATTTAGCATGACATTTGCTCACCCACAATGAAAATCCCAAGATGCATTGATGCAGTTAAATAATATACATGACAATTTCAATGTATAAAACCCGGTTAAGCATGTCTCAACAAGGGTGGATGTGCTTGCCAAGTCTGCATTGATCCAACCCTAAAAACAACTCTGGTAATTATAGCCTTGAGTTACTGAGACTAAATACAGACTTTCACAGCATTATTAATTGATACTAAAAGGTCTTTCAAAGACAAATGAAGCATCTATGACTTTCAGGTTCTATCAAAACATTTAAAACATAACACTAGTTTATTGCATAAACTACTAAGGACAAATGCCTTCACGTGCTATCGAAATTTTCCTACTTCCCACTTCTGAAGTCGTGATTACGAGCTCATCGCATTCACATTTTGACTTGGATGGCGTTCATGTCCATTTTTAAATGGGAAACTACGATAATTCCGATAGCACGTGAAGGAAGCAATAGATGCAAATCAGTAAGCCTACATGATCTTTTTTCTTTTAATATATCGTCTTCTGTGTTGTTTATATTTAACAATATATCATATAATAATGATAATAAAGCAGTCAGTAAACACATTGTTAATGGTTTGACTTTATTAATAAGAGCATCATGGTCATGGCCACTGTAATCATTTCATCATTGCTGAAAGAAATGCTAGAGCTTGTTGAAGTATTAGCAAATAATTTGATTAGTAGATATTCTACAAACAATACAGGGATGCTCTTGGTGTGTGCTTTGGACTTTACCTTTTTTTGTAATAATCTCCTCTCCATGTGCAAGGCTGTTTATACATTCGTTCCTTTAGTGTTTCCAAGGACAGCTTATTTTAACTCAATCCCTGCACTGTTTGTAAAGTAGGTGACATTTTGTGCTTGTGCTGACCTACACATATATTTTTGTATGCTCGTTTGCTCTTCTATGTGCATATCGACAATGTGACTACATGGGGTGGTTTGTATCTTGTGTTGTCTATTTGATCGATTATCAATAGTTGTAGTAAACTGAAACAAGCTTAATCCAATATTTTAAACATTCTAACAGTCTAGGAAGGAATGAATGATAATTGGATTGATATACCAACAAACCTGAAATCGAGGACAATGGATTTTATAAACATACTAAATAATGTGTTAATGAAATTTTTTTTGAAGGTTAGTTTTAAGGGTAAGGAATAGAAAATATTATTAGTTTAGTATAAAACCAAAAGAAGTCAATGAAAGGTCCCCATCGTGATAGAAAAGCTAATGGGTGTATGCAGGGTAATAAAGAGGAATACATTGAATTGCTGTTGAACTGTTCTACTGTCAGTCGGCTGCAGTAGACATGAGGCTGACATAAGAAACCTCTAAGGCAGAGATAAGCACCGTGCTTCTACCAGGCAATTAAAAAGAACGAGATTAAAAGAAGTCATTAGTCAGGACAGTGGATTAAAGCACAGTGTCAAACAGTGAGGGATTACAATTCACCAGCCTACATTCACTCACTGATCTTTTACCATCCCTTTTTATTAGGTCTTTTTTTTTAAATTATTTTTTTACTTTTTTTTTTTTTTACTTATCCCCCTGAGAACCATTTGGTTTTGTTCCTGTAAGATCTACCTTAGTTGTCCATCTAAATTTTGATTCTTCTTTCTTTCAAATGTCTATTTAAAAACTTCAGTAAATGCAGTTCACATCTCGGTCTCCTTTTCCTTAAGATACTCGTATGTTGTTGACGAATGGATTTACAACACTACACCAGCATGGGCTTTCTCACATTAACGCGGAGTTGCAAAAACTGCTACGCAATTTTAAATGCAGGTTGCAGATGCCCAGCTTTTCATGTAAAGTACATTACTCCTATAGTCAATAGGAGGACACACTGATCTAATTTGTTATGGACATGGTATGCCAGAGATTTCAATAATAGGACATTAAGATCAATATAGGCACTGATGTTCCATGCCAATCAGTATTTTCTACTAGGTATGTGCTATATATATATAGTTAGGGTAAGTCTGTATCAAGTCATTCGACGTTGATATGACATGACCAATGTGTATTATTTTCATTCAAATCCCTACATTCGACACATTCATGAACACATTTTGAGTGTTTTTCAGCGTAACACAGAGACACAAATCAGTCTCTTTGGGTTCAACTTTTCTAGCCTGGTTCTGGTAAAAATTCCCATCTCTTCCTCGACATCTGGATCTTCCTGTCTCTTATCTGCACCTCAGATGTCAATCTGCCTCTACTTTTCAAAAGCCAGGTCATACATTCTTTACATAATTGGTTCTTTTAACCTGTGTCAATGCCACGCCCCCCATGACAGCTCTCTTCTCCGTGAATGATTAACACAGGAAAATATAGAGCATCTTGGTAGGTTGGTGGCCTGTCTCTCTCATCCTCCCTGGTTTCTCCATTATTCCTCTCCTCCATTTGTTCCTGGCCTGTCTCCTCTATGTCATCGTCTTCTAGCCCTTCACTCTCTAATACACCCCTCCTCTCCTCGTCTGGCACTCTAAACCCAAGACCAAGGAAACCCCCACCGCCCTCTTCCAGCCGGCCGCTCATCCCACCTCCAAGGCTTCTTGAGTGAAACAGGCAGGGATGGCGGCTTCTTGCGTTCTGCAACCGGCCGAGAGAGAAACCACTGCGACTAAGGGACAGCCTGCCACCGGGCCTAATGGGGAATGAGTTTGTCCCCGCAGCCACATTCCCTCTAACCCAGGAAGGGAGCGAGGAGCTGCTCGTTGAGCGCCGACACCTGGGGCAGCTCTGAAGGAAGTAGCTGGAATTGCGTCGCATACGTGCTGCCATCGCGACCGATAACGGTGTGTTTGTATTCACATCCAAATCCATAAGCAAGGCCTCAGAGTAGCTAGGCACCATTTGCTGGTTACAGCGAATGTGCCATTCCAGTTCTGTCATATCCACCGTGTTGACCCTTGATATGACGCGCAGAGTGGGACCTCCAGTGCCATGCTCGAAACCCGTACAGTAGTTCCCCGTCTCCGTATTATCATTGTCATTTGCGTCCTCATTCTCGCCAAAAAGTTTCTCAACATGGTAGTGGACATACGCCGTGCGATATTCGGCAATCACACGAAGAGGCCACGATAGCAGGAAAGTCGAGGCCAGCCAGTACACCCAGCGTCGGGTGTACCAAGGTGGGCGCGATGGGTTGGGGAACGCCAGCATGTGTTCCCGAAAATCAACATTTTTAAGGTGCATACCCTCCCGTGCCTCCATGTAGTCGTCCAAACCCTCGTTGTCCCCGAAGAAACGCGCTCGCTGCGTGAGGTAGGCCGTCTCGGCACGAGCGCTGGCAAAGCTGAAGCACTTTGTGAAGCGCAAGCGGGTGACGGGATGCTCCAAAAGGCCCTGCAGCTCCTTTGAAACGTCTTTTACCCCGAGACGTGAGTAATCAAACTCGGAGCTCGCTGCATGCGTGTTGACCCGTTCATGATACACCTGTGTAGTTGTGTAGGCGTCTCCGTTTCTGTAGCGTGTAACCTGTCTGGTACGCCGTACGTAATGGTAGCTGATGGCCTTCCACCAGATGCAGGGTGTGGCTTGTTGCAACCGCTGTATCCTGTCATACACCTCACTTATTTCCACTTTAGCAAGATTAGCTGTTTTAGAGTAGCAGTGCCAGCACTCCACCAAGTAGACAACGTACAGCATGGCCAGGAAAGCTACAGGTATATAGATGTAGCCATTGGAACACGGGCTGTCATGATAGAGTCGGGCTCGGTCTCCATAGAAGTAAGCGGGGCCTTGGTCATCAGAAGCCATTACGGTGATGCGGTACAGGGAGCACCAGCCTAGCGTGCCAAAGCATCCGTACATGAGCAAGGTGAGCAGCAGGCACTTCCAGTGGGACTCTCGGCACAGCGAGCCACTCAGGGACTGCTTGAGGGGACGCTGCTATAGACAGGAAGGGGGAGGCCAGATGTGGATGAAATTATAGGAAGTCCAGGAGACAGAGGGTTGTGCAGATGGATAGGAAATGTAATTGGCAGGGTTCAATAAGAGATGAGTTGGAAGGTGTTGGACAGGATGGGAGTGAATTGATGCCAAAATAAAGCATGGTTGGTTGGGGGGTACAAGAGGGATTGGGAAAGAAAAAAAGAAAATGTTAAAATTAGTTCTGGCAGAAAAGCATATAATACATAGATTTTAGATGCAATTTTTAATGTAAACCTAATAGGAACATTTTCGATTCAAATGTTTTTTTGCCATTTTCCACAATAAAAAGCAAATTAGCTGTGTTTTAGGCTAGAGTTGTGAGGAAAAACTTTATTTCTTACTTTTAAAAAACTAGGGCTGTCAATAGAATAAAATAATCACTATTAATCTCATGATTTCAGAGCATTCTAAAGAAGGATGGTAATATTGTACAAATCTTTTTACTTTCTTAATGCATTTTTTGACACGCATCTTCAATCCATTTTTTATGGACCCACTAGGACCCTTTGAGGCCTCCTGGCTCATGTTTTAGATGTTTAAAGGGAACTAGTATATTTCATTTGTGTTACAACATGAAGCACAGTAGGCTATATCCACTCTGACATGCTGCAGAGAGAACTCCGTAATAGATAATTCTCCTGAGGGCTGAATACATTTCCTGGCTGCTCGTAACCCAAACCATGTCTCATTTTAAAACGCTCTGTATGACTGTGGAGGGGAAGTCTAGAAGCTTTTAGACATCACTGAGTGCATCATCTCGACTAAATGCATATGGATCTCTACTGCCTAGTCTGAGCACAGTGGTGGCTTGAAGTACTGTGGCCATATGGGCAAAGATGAACTGATTCCAAAGTAGTAGGAGGTAGAAAAGAAAAAAGCAAGCCATACAGTTCCTCTGAAATATAAAGGTATTGCACAAAATATTAAAACATTTTATGATTGGTCTGCAATGTTTTATTTTTTCGTCCCTTTTGTCCTTCTTCCCTGCTGTCTCTTCCCTAACAACATCTCTCTCTCTCTCTCTCTCTCTCTCTCTCTCTCACACACACACACACACACACACACACACACTTGCACACATAAATCAGCTAATAGTACGAGCAATGCCCTTGCTGTGAGAAACTGCAGCACTAAAAGCAGGCTGTAGCCCAAGCGTGGCATGGAGGTTGTGCTCCTCTTGGCAGGAGTTTAATTGTTCCTTTTACAAGGACAAGAGCAAACTGGGATGAGACATGAGAGAGATAGAATCCATTAGGACCTGCAATGTGACTTACCATGTGCACAAGCTAAATATCTATACACGATTTTAATAATGATGACCATAAAAATACAGCATTTTATATATAGGTAATATTCCCATATATTTACAGTACAAATTCATCCGTATGTTTTCTCTAGGTTTTGTCTGTCTGTATTTCATTTATTCAGTAGACACAGAGAGGTGCAGTTGTGGGAGTGTGAGAAGCGAGTGTTAAATCCTGTTGGTACCACAAGAAAATGTGTCCTAGGAGATGTGAATGATATTCAGCGAGATTCAATTTTGGAGGCTGTGATTGGGGATCTTGCATGGAACAAAATGGCAGTGATGTATAAATAGTGGATAAAGTTAGCCTGCTATTTCAGAGCCACTTTAATATGTTAAATTATTTAGATGCCCCAAGAATGTCTGAAGTCATATGATCATGTGCATTTCAATGTGTTTTTTTTTTCTTACATGAGAAGCATCAGTTGTGTATGTACAAGTACAAGTGTATGAGTCAATGATTATTTGCCCTCTTGGGGCCAACGGTGGGGGATACGAGAGAAAAAGCAAGTGATTGTTTGTCTTCGTTCAGTTTACTTGCTTGTGGTGTGTAGAAACTAGGTTAAGGCCAAAGAACAAGTTCTTATTCAGATTAAGTTAATTTTTTTTATTATAAAATTCAGATGCAGGCAGAACACCATAATAAAATACAGTTTTCTGCACTAAATAAATATACTTAAAATGTATTTGAAATACACCTATTTTATGCTTAGTATACTACAGATACATGTTTATGTACTTAATGTAAATACCCTGCAATTGTACTTTTATTATACTAAACTGGTATAATAAAAAATATAGGGATAGTTTACCCTGAAATGAAAATAAAGTCATCTTTTACTCACCCTGCTGTTGTTCTAATGGCCTTTGTCCTTCTATCTTTCTCGGACCTCAAAAGGAAAAAATTTGAAAAACGTCCTGCACACGCACCTCCATACAAGGGCAGTGAATGGCGACCATGCTAAAACTTTACAAAAAGGATACAAAAGTATCACGTAATGATACAATGAGATGCGCGCCATATTTGAAACGTGTTCAGGAGGCATACTGTAAGGTTTTGCGAGAAATAAGCTTTATTATTCGGTCAAAATACTGAACTATACTCATGCGCATGCGTTCTTGGGAGTGAGTGAGTAGCTGACTGACGGCTCATGCATTCCCAGGAATGCGCAACATTGTCATGACTGCACACAACACAAAAAACGTGCTAATATACACACACTATGTTGTGTAATACTACAAAACAATTATAATCATAACCTTTATCTCCATACCAAAATTCCAGATGGCCAGACAGTGATTCATCTTTTACAAATCATTAAAATATTAAAGTCTGTGACACTGTGAGCATTTTAAATGAAGTATTTAAAATGTTTAACTTTTTTAAATGTTTGATGTTTAATATGAATAAATAGCGTTCATAAACGGCCGTCGATGTCATTCTCAAGTTAAACGAGTTGAGGCTTGGACCCAGCAACGGCGTTCCTTACGTCACAACTTAACAAGCAGATAAAGTTTCTTTCTTGCAAAACCTTACAGTATGCCTCCTGAACACTTTCCATATATGGAAACTCACTGTCTCACCAAAACTTTTGTATCCTTTTTGTAAAGTTTTAGCCTGGTCATTCACTGCCATTGTATGAAGGTGGGTATGCAAGACGTTTTCACAATTTCTCCTTTTGAGGTCCGAGAAAGATAGAAGGACAAATGGCATTAGAACAACAGCAGAGTGAGTAAAAGATGACTATTTTCATTTCAGGGTAAACTATCCCATTAAATTCTGCTAAATTGGAACAACTAATGTTGTTACACTTTAGTTATCCAGAAATAGTGCTGAAGTCCAACTAAAGATAAACTTGAGTATATTTGATTGTGCTAAAATTGGAAGTATAAATTTGGTACACTTGAAATATCTTGCATTTAAAGACATTAGATCCTTACTAATAATGCTATTAAAACACATTTCAGGCTTAATATTAAGAAATGTGCATTGTGCAATAAAGTAATACTCCAAATCAAGTTGAATTATGATATTTATATCAGTAAGTCTCAAGTGATATGTCAGTAAATATGATAATGGATTTCTAGTATACTTAGTATGAAATAAAGGTATTTTAAACAGATTTTGGTATAGTTTTTTTCACAAGGGTTTTTTCACAGGTTCACTGCAACATGCTATTGAAAATACAGCGCAAACAAACAGTGTAATCAGTGCAGTTCAATTGACAAATTGGTTCTTTTCAGTGACTCAAATACATTCAGCGTAACCAACACACTCTTGTAACTATTTTATTATTTGGCGAATTGGAATTTGGAAATCTTTTTGAATTTGGATCTCAGTCATATGTTTTCATCAACACGATCTCATGACAATGCGTATAAATAGTACGAGTGTGCAATCTCGTAGAATGTATACGCCAAAACTCATTTTGGCGTGCATATACAGCGTTTTTGGCGTGCATATGATACGCACTTTATGGCGTGTATATGACACGCTTTTGGGTAGGGTGAGGGTGGGGGTGTGGGGGGTTCGTACATATAATACGCCGTAAAGTGCGTATCATATGCACGCCAAAAACGGCGTACTATATGCACGCCAAAATGAGTTTTGCCGTATACATTCTACGAGATTGCACACTCGTACTATTTATACGCATTTTCGTGAGATCGGGCTCGTTTTCATGTGATCTGCTTACTACCTGAAAGTTAGGTTTAGGGCTGGTCCTTCGTGCTTTCTTTTTTACTAAAAATCGTTTCTATACTACTAATCACATTGTGCAAATTCATTTGAAATAGGCACCTTGTAAAATAGTTCAATTTTCTCATGAGAACCAGTCCATTTCCTGCATGATTCGAATGACTCATGCGGCAATTCTTTTTAGTCTGCTTTTTTTACTGATTAACATGCAGCTTACAACTACTGTGAGACTTAAATCAATGAAGTTAATGACAGGTTATCCACGTTAACTTAATATAATATAATCATATATATACAGTGGTGCTAAAATGTTTACACCCTTTGCAGAATCTGTGAAAAAGTGAATAATTTAAACAAAATAAAAGGGATCTTACAAAATGCATACTATTTTTTATTTAGTACTGTCCTGAATAAGATATTTTGGTAACACTTTATAGTAACTACACGCTATGAAGCATTAGTTAAGCATTATTAAATAGTCAAATCATCATTTATAAAGCATTAATAGACATTAGTGAGTGGTTTATAACTACAGTTGTAAATGCTTTGTTCTTGATTTATAAGCATATCTATGTAGCATTAGTAAGTAATCAATTAATCATTTATAAAGCATTAGAAAGCAGTTTATAAATACAGTTGTAAATGCTTTGTTCTTGATTTTTAGTAATGTCTTGACGCTTAGTAATGTCTATTAATGCTTTATAAATGATGATTTGACTATTTACTAATGCTTAACTAATGCTTCATAGCGTGTAGTTATTATAAAGTGTTACCGATATTTTACATAAAAGATGTTCACATATAGTCCACAAGACAAAAAAATAGCTGAATTAATATAAATGACCCTGTCTAAAAGTTTATGTACCCTTGATTCTTAACACCATGTCATTACCTGGATGATCCACAGCTGTTTTTTGTTTTGTGATGGTTGTTCTTAAGTCCCTTGTTTCCCTGAGGTGTCCTGCAAATTCTTCAGTTTTCCAGCATCTTTTGCATATTTGACGACTTTCCAGCAGTGACTATATGATTTTGAGGATCCATCTTGTCACACTGAAGACAACAAACCACAAGCTCGTAATGCATCATGTTTCCTTCTGAAACATCAGTGAATGTTTGAACCTTTTTTAATAGTTGAGTTTGAGTCCCTCAAGTGTCATCAGAGTGAAAAGATGGATCTCAAAATCATACAGCTGGAAATGGTTCAAATATGCAAAAAATGCCAAAAACTGAAGAGTTTGCAGGACCTGAAGGATTTTTCTGAAGAACATTGAGCAGTTTAACTGCCCAGGATAAACAAGGGACTCATGAACAACCATAACAAAACAAAAAACAAACAAAAAACAAACAGCCGTGGATCATCCAGGTAATGACACGGTATTAAGAATCAAGGTACATCAACTTTTGAACAGGGTCATTTATATTAATTCAGCTATTTAGTCTTGTGGACTATATGTGAACTTCTATTATGTACAATATTGTATTCAAGACAATACTAAATAAAAAAATAACATGCATTTTGTATGATCCCTGTTATTTTTATTCAAATTCATATTTTCATAGATTCTGTGAGTGCTGTGTAAACTTTTGAGCACATAGCCTATTATACTGTTTGTTTAATAGCCTAATGTTGTTAAATGTGTAGTTAAAGCCTGCTTTCATGCTACCTCTAAAAATACTCTAAAATCATTCAAATTTGTGTTAACACTTTTTGCAAGAATTGTTTTAAATAGATTTACTATTGAAATGATCTCATCATTTGGTAATGGACACCCTTTCTAATTGTGAGTGCAACATTTTTGAGATGAAGGACATTGGGCACATAAAATATTCAGTCTGAACAAATGATATTGAGAGTGATATGCATCAAACGTTAGACTGCAGAGAACGCTAATCAGCAGATAACTAGTACACAACAGAAACTAGCTATGTGTTAGAGGCGTGTGGATAAACTAATGATGGTAAAGAGCAGAGGAGAAAAGGATACGTTCATAAATTAAAGCAGGACGGTCTGAGTGGCCTTTTAAAGTCTTGATTGCCTTCTCAGCATATACATCTCTTTCTATCAGACCAGATGAGCACTCATTACTCTCAAAGAGATGCGTTTATCCACAAAGCATCCAGTCTCATTGGCATATATTCTGTTCTGTACGAAGCAGAGAACAGTCAGACATTGTAAACTGAGAAGAGCTCACTAAACAGAAATAGCTGCAGCTAAAAGTACCGATACGTTTGTAAGTGACAATGTAGCACAAACATTATGAAAACTCAATAATGATTACAAAAACTTCCCATCCCCCACTCTGTCTCTCAGCCTATCGATCGGTCTGTAACAGTATATGGGGGTAAACTCAGCAACTGAGGGTGTGAGTGAGAGAAAGAATTGAGGGAAGGCTTGTATTGTCATGTCACATATTTAAAATAATCTGCACTGTATGTGCTGCCAGAAAAGTGTGTGTGTTAATTATTGGATTTTCTTTAATGAAGTACACACTGGATGAATAACCATCCAGAAAATAATGAATGTCCCACTGAGACCTGACCTCCGGTTATCTAAGATAAATGCTGTGAGTCAGGTGGGAAAAGTCAAAGTGAGAAAGCAGAGCGAGTCAGAAAAAAGGTTCAAGAGAAAATCTGAGAGCAAAGAATGTCTACACTCTTAGAAAAAAAGGTTCAGTGGGGTTCTAAGGGTTCTTGACACAATTTTAAAGAGGCCTTCGTGCCAAAAATAGAAATATCTCACATGATTGAATAATACTTTCATGTTTTACCGGTTTTCATTTTTTCTAGTGATCAAGCATGTTTACAAGCTGATAATTCATGATCCCATGATGGGAACCCCTAAACGTTTCTATTCATGAAGCACCTGACAGAACCCTTTAAGGCTCTACAGAAACTTTCCTTCTAAGAGTATGTTTTTAATGCAGATATTTAAGGTAAAATGCGTACATTTTTTTGTTAAAATATTCCTATCCTCCTTAATTAATATGTCCTATCCAATTTAATATGCTGAGACGATGTAAGCTATTTGAAGGTTGGTTTCTCTGAAAGTGTCATTTTTATCACACTCTAAAAAATGCTGGGCTGTTGGGTTTGTCCATATTTGGCCCAAACATGGGTTGAAACAACCCAACATTTTTTAGAGTGCACTAACAGAAAATACAGTTACATGTAGAAAGCTATAGGAACTCATTTGGCCAGTCCTAGATGCATGATATCATTCATTATATCCCAGATGGAGAGACAGGGAAATAACTGCATTCTCATCCACTAGCTCTCATCATTCCTATAGAGACACAGCAGGCCCTTTCCCTCAATAAACCAGCAATTCCAATCCAGATTAAATACAGCCAAACGTCTAGCAGCTAAAGTAACTGACATAACACCTATTTTGAGGCACTGAGCAAAAAAGTGTCCATGCAGATAATCATATGCAGTGTGATTTTACCTATGGGAATATTTACTGCACCAGTTTTCTCCACTTTTATTGTCTAAGACGACAATAAAATGGTTAAATGTGAAGTAAAAGGTTTTTGCTTAAACAAACTAATTTTAGCATTAAACAAACAGAATCATTGTTTATTGAGAGTGGAGTGGATGCTCACCTGTGCAGTGACATCATCACAAATGCAGCCACTATTGGTATTTGCAACTGCCTTGGTGCATGTTTATTTATATTTTTATTATGTAGCCTATATATATTCTTAATTTATTTTATTTTATGCAGTTAAAGTGATTTTAAGGAATCTATGAGTTAATTTTATTACATTCTGTGTACTTTAGTGTTTAGTCTGTTAATATGTAATAAAATATTTGAGCACTCTGGTAACAGTAAAACGGATAGCAAGCAATCACTCACTTTCACTATAAATAAAACCGGTCTTTGATTCATTTCTTTCCATTTTTGCACATTACTGCCTACAGGCACGATATAAAAACAATACATTTTTCTCCCTGTGTTTTTGATTGTATTAATGATTAGTCATTACATGTACAATACATTTCATAATGCGTGCAACTGAATGTTAAGGACAGTGTACCTATGAAATACAAAATGATACTACAAAATCATATTTCACCTTCTACATGTTCATAGGACAATTGCACTTCAACGAGAAGAAACTCATGGTTTTATTTACCAACATTTTCACGCCTTACCTCCTCCCTTCCGCCCCCATTCAATGTGGGCGCTTCTCCCGTCACCGTCACCCCTTGCATTTTTCACTAACATGTATTTACACGGCACACACAGTCCAGGATGTGGTCCACCGTCAGGACCTCTCCGTAACCTATTTCACCCCATGAGCGGCGAGTGCCACCACGTTTCTATGGTGGCGATATTCACGACACACGAGCATCCCCCAAAGATGCGTCCTTTCCTTTCCGTGTCCAACAAAGGTTATCACATCACCTAATCTCAATAGCGGTTCTTCTACTGGATTCTAGTCCGGCAAGGATCAGGAATAACGAGTAACTGTTGCGCTTGATTTCCCCTCAGCAATAGTGGGACAAAAGCATCGTAAGCTCGACACAGAGGCAGAGCTATAGCAGGACAACAGCGCGTGCATCATTTTCGCGGCTCGCGCTGCACAGCCGTTTTTGTCGAAGACTGTCGATCACGGTGTGTCGTAATCAGTGGCGGCGAGATTAATCTTTTATTATATTCTCTACGTTTTACTGAAATAAAATCCGAAAACGACAGAATCCTCACTCTCTTTCCCGAGCATCTCGTGTTTTCCACCTCAACCTCCTTTCACCTGAACGGTCTCCTTGCGGACTTCGCTCTGACGTCATCCTTAAACGCGCCTTCAAATCCTAATAATTGGGCAGTTCTTACCAACCCGCTGACAGCGCGTGCACATGCGAGGTTCGGTTTAGGTCCTGTTAGTTTTTTATTCGTTATTTATTAGTCAAATAGTCAATAGTCGTTTAATGTTGCTACAAGTTTAAAGCTGCGATGTTAACAAAACATAAATAAATAAATAAAAATACTTGGACAATCCTTGTGAAAAAGAAGTGCCCTTGGTTGTATTGCATGTGCTTGTAGTGTGTTTCAAACCGTAAAAGTAGTGTTTTTTTTAAACTATTGCAGATAATATAATATTAATAAATAAAAGGCTACTTACACATTCCTGACTGTTTCTTAACATTTAACATTTACACACTTTGTAATAATGTTAAATTATATATTTTGGCATGCTTTAGCTAAGTGCACTTATTTTGATGTGTTGACTAACAATAAACTCTTTGATTTTCATTTTAGGCCTATGTGTATTCAATATTGGCTACATAAAGTTAGTATATTTGAAATGTAATAAATTCCAACTTTATCATTACAAAGTGTACGTTTCGACAGAAATTACAATAAAATATTTTAGTTCACGATGCTTCTTACTACGTCCGGCAGCAGCATTTTAACCATATTTCAAAGACATAATTATGAAATTACATAAAGACATATTCCTACTTAAGTATGTCAAAAAACACTCTTTAGTTCAACGTATTGCATTCAATACAGTTTTATATTATAATATATTTATATTATATATTTTATATTATAATATATATTTTATTTAACATGCAATTAAGTGTCCAAAAACATTGCATTTAGTTTGTACTTAAGTATAATAGGCTACTTAAGTATATTATTTTCATAATAACCCTACTCTTTTTGTATAAGTGTATTTCTATTTCACAAGACATTCAAGAAAAAAAAATAGGGTCATCTCTTACAACACAGCAGAATTTTATTTTTTGGTGAAGTATTCACAGCTTCCGTGTAATTTTTGATTAAATTAATTACATCAGAATAATTTTCTTATTTCCAATAATTCTATAAGACATTTGGTTCTGCCTAGAATTACTGACTGTACAAAAGTGCACGTAGAGTGGAACATCTATCAATAACTAGGTCTTCAAATTTTTCTATTTCTACTCAGCACTATGGCGTGTTTCCGGTGAACACAGTGACACAATATCTCCCTCACTATGTGCCAGTTTACAATCGCTTTTTCTTAGTCTCTGTGGATGTTCGGTTTGAAGATGATTCTGCAGACTTTCCTGTGTCTGTGCAGTCAAGCCACACTCCTCACACACATACAGTTTGCCTCTACGCTCTTTGTAGGCATACTGTTGAGTGATGGCATGGATCTTCTTTAGATGAGATTCTAAGGAGCAGCGCTGGGTGAATGCTTTAGCACACAAAGTGCACTTATAGGGTCTCACACCTGTATATTGTAAGTTGAGAGGAAAGTTAGAGATGAAAATATACAAACTTGCATATTTAAACATATATTATAAACATAACATTATTACAAACTTACCAGTATGAGTACGTACATGCCTCTTCAGATCAAAAGTATCATTAAATCCTTTTCCACAGTGCTCACAAGAGTACTTCTTTGTTTCACTGTGGCACTTCACATGGCGTTTCAGCATACGTGCTGTAGTAAACGTCTTTTGACATACCTGGCAGGATAATACTGATGCAGCAGGTAGAATATCTGCTAATTTGCTTGCATTTTCTGGGATGACTGACAGAAGAGATGGCATATTACCTGTAGTTATCTGAAAATGGGAGAACAATGATGTCAAATGTCATATCCTGCTACAGCACAGAAAATGCACACTGACAACATGTGCCAAAGCAGCAGTTTTAAACCAAAAGAACTGTGAGTTCACCTTTATCTTTGAGCGCATGTAAGGCACTCTTTGGGTCCTCATGCGGCATTCTGGATTGTGATTAAGGTGACCCTGTGCAGCAGAGGACGGCAGCTTTGCAGACAGGACATGTGACTGAACATTTAGAAACTTGTTGTTTTTTTGTGCAGTTGTGAAGCATTCTGCAATGCTTCCCTCAGAGACTTCGTGCACATATGGTGGAAAAAGGGACTCTAGGGAGCAGCAAGAGCAGAGAGATTTTTCACTCGAAGCAGAGAGAGCGATCTACAGATTTTGACTGGCCACTGAGTTCAGGTAGTCTTTTTACTAAATAATGTTTTATGCAGCAAGTTTTTTTCTTTTTCTTATTTCATACAGCAGTAGGCTAATCTATATAAGCATTGGAATTTAATAAAATATAATATACAAAAAGAATTCAGAGTCAGTATTCATAAAGTCATTTAAAGATAGGCTGATAATAAAACAATAATAATATATTAAAATAAATTTAGCCTAACAATTTGGATCAGAAATAATAGCATAATGAGACTATTTTTATTTTGTTTAGTTCACAATTGCATTTGTCAAAATTATACCTTAATTATGCATTAAGTATTAAAAGTGACACACGAACATGAAAGAGACACTCACCAGGTATGTACACGTCCCCACGCGCGGAATCCGGAATCTCACTCCAGCTTCTTTTTCCAGTAGAAATGTTCACTTTTTTGACCAAGAATGCTCGAGGCATTTTCGAAAACCTAGCGAATGGTTTATGTTGGTCTAAGTTCCTATAGATGCCTTTAAGCGGATCCTCTTGCAACCTACAGTTATCCACAATTCAACTATCGTTTTCTTATAACAAGGAAACCGCCAGGTGAGGCTGCGCATGCGCAGAAATATAACGGCGCAGTGCAGGTACAAGTATAACCGGTTCTCAAACTAATGCTAATAGTGTAACCTTAGTGAGAATGGAAAACAGGTAAATGTGTATTGTTTTAAATATTAACACGCTAGTGTTAGTTTTAGAACGCTAATAATGTAATTTTAGTCCATTTATCAACTTTTTAAGTGACTTGAGGTTTTCTGTAGGGTGTGGGTCTACTCCTTTGTTTAGGCGTTTTGTCTGTCTGTATGGAGGTGTATTGCTTTAACAGTAGGCTATCAGCAGGGGGGCGACAGTGCCCTGTCACTTAAACTATGCCTACTAAAGTTTTAAGACACTGCAAGTCCTTGAAAACATGGATGTTTCATTATAAAGAGGATTACTGACGCTTCTCACGTGTCTTATGTATTAGACAATAGGCAGACAGTTTAACAGAATCTGTCATCAGTTTAAATCAAACCTTTGTATGCAAATTACTTTGGAGCATGTTAATGTCTCAAAAATCAGATAAGAGTCAGAGTAAAACGACCCTCCCACACACACAATGAAAAGACAAACACACCTAGAATCTCTGTCTAGCCTATTTCTAAAGTAGGCTACCCTGCGAAAATGAATATAGCGAGCTAAGAGAAAACAGCAGTAAGTATTTTCTACACAAAATATAAATAAGTAAATCCTTCCGAATAACGGAGAATGTCACACTACATGGGGTAAGTTGTCACAGCCTTAATTGGATTAAACAGCTGAAATATTAAACACTTAATGAAAATGTAGCGACCAATTATATGATTTTTCTATTATTATTTACGAATAGTTATGAATAAATAAAATGTATGAACCAATAGTTATAAATAATGAACATAACAGTTTTGTTTGTATAAGTAAAAATATGAGGATCTCTTTTAGTAAACAGGACCGATTGGACCAACGAGGCATCCGTAGTTTAAACTAGAGCAAACATGGCGCTGACCTGGTGCCGTTCAAATCTCACAGCATGTTAGATATAATAATATTGTAGTTGCCAATTATACAGAAATGTGTCGTTTTTGAAATTCCAGTTTTTCGAACATCGTTTTATTAGCCTAAATAATGGGTATTCAGTGCGTGTTATTCAGCGTAAAGCGCTGCCACACATTTATTTCAGCATATCGACTGACAAGTATTCAGTCTTTAAGAGCTTCCGTGTCTACAGCGACTCGGTTCATCAAATACAATAATGCAACAAGCATCTTGAGTCCACTGCGTTGTCACGTGCGCGTGAATTCAGTCAGGAATGCCTTCACCTCTACTGCCGTCGCAAAGGACGTGATTCTCTTTGAACATGACCGGACCCGTTTCTTCAGACTTTTAGCCATTTTCTGTGGTGGTCAGTTTATATTCTGGGCATATCTGGCTCACTTTGCTTTCACAAGTCTTCGAGACACAAGACAAAGCGGTGAACCTCAAAAGGTTAGAACTGAGTTAGGGGGGCTTTTCAGTTTTGATATGAACCTTGGTTCAAATGCCTGGAGGTATGGATTCACTCTTGGGTGCCTAATCATTGGTAAGCCTTAACTGCATTTTTATCTGCTTTTTTATGTATTCAATCTATATTAATTGGCTATTTTTTTCTGTTGTCATAGGTGGAGGAATTGTCGGTGTGGCAACCTTGTTCAGCCGTCGTTCTGTCAGTCGTGTGATTCTACATAAGGGAGGTGGAAATGTCACAGTGTCTACACAATCACCGCTGGGACCTCCCAGAGCTCACCATCTAACTGTGCCTTTGACTCAAGTGGCCTGTCATGCACACAGACAGGAATCACCTTCATTTATCCCTCTTAAAATCAAAGGGTACAAGTTCTACTTTCTTTTGGACAAAGAAGGGACACTGAATAACCATAAACTATTTGATATTACTGTTGGGGCCTACAGACCTGTATAAAATGTTCTTTACACCCCTGTGTGTGTGTGTGTGTGTGTGTGTGTGTGTGTGTGTGTGTGTGTGTGTGTGTGTGTGTGTGTGTGTGTGTGTCTGCAGTACAGTTCATGTGTCAAATCTGCTATTCCTTTTGTTTCATGTTGCCTTGGGGGGAAAACGAGCACTGACATTACAAGAGGAATAAACTGTATAACTTTTCTGTTATTAATAAAAACTTTATTTGGGATTTGTGCTGACTCTAATTAAAAAATAAGCTTAAACAAGCATATTCTATCTGAATTGTGTGACACATGGGCTGAGTCATATCCCTATTACACGTCTTGGTCTGACTAGACAAAATAAATAGTGTCTTTGCATTTATTTTTTCAGCAGCATTTATGTGTTAAGGAGCCTCTAAAGGGACATCGTGATGGGAAAAATAGATGGGATTTCAAGTAAATTTCCCTTCCCTTCTCATACAGGTCCTTCTCAAAAAATTAGCATATTGTGATAAAAGTTCATTATTTTCCATAATGTAATGATAAAAATTAAACTTTCATATATTTTAGATTAATTGCACACCAACTGAATTATTTCACGTCTTTTATTGTTTTAATACTGATGATTTTGGCATACAGCTCATGAAAACCCAAAATCTCAAAAAATTAGCATATTTCATCCGACCAATAAAAGAAAAGTGTTTTTAATACAAAAAAAGTCAACCTTCAAATAATTATGTTCAGTTATGCACTCAATACTTGGTCGGGAATCCTTTAGCAGGAATGACAGCTTCAATGCGGCGTGGCATGGAGGCAATCAGCCTGTGGCACTGCTGAGGTGTTATGGAGGCCCAGGATGCGTCGATAGCGGCCTTAAGCTCATCCAGAGTGTTGGGTCTTGCGTCCTTCAACTTTCTCTTCACAATATCCCACAGATTCTCTATGGGGTTCAGGTCAGGAGGGTTGGTAGGCCAATTGACCACAGTAATACCATGGTCAGTAAACCATTTACCAGTGGTTTTGGCACTGTGAGCAGGTGCCAGGTCGTGCTGAAAAACGAAATCTTCATCTCCATAAAGCTTTTCAGCAGATGGAAGCATGAAGTGCTCCAAAATCTCCTGATAGCTATGCCGATATATTGTGCACCCTTAATATTTATGTGTATAAATATATTAGTGTTTGGTTGAGGGTTAGTTGCATGTAATTATGCATAATTCACTGTTATTACTATGATAATGTAACAAGACACTGTAGAATAAAGTGTTAACTAAAATTATTTTTCGAGTAATAAATCTCAGAAGGTTTTTTTTAGGACTAGCCTAGTTGACTTGAACAAAATGTGCTTTTTCATGAAAAGATTTAAAATATATAATATTTAAAAAGATGGCCTGACAGTCATAGTGGAGAGATTCATATTTACATTTTTGGGGTGATGTATTCTTGAATACAGCATACCGACCGACCAACCATGAAATATAAAATAAGGCACATATCTGTTTGTTCATACCCAATTAAGTGATTCATGAATGTCCTAGCAGTTCTGCAACGGTTCGCTTATTCATACATTTCAAACCTACACGTCACCTACTGGCAAAATATGGCTGTAATTGAAATTCAACGTGTAGGGTGTGAGCTATGGAAGCTTCTGGAGCTCTCAAACCACATGGATTAAACTTAGCGACGTACTTGGTTTCCCAGTGAATATAATTTTAGTGACAGTTAGTTGGCGCTATTGTCAAGAAGGTAATGGCCATTAGATGCACATTAGTAGCCACTGAGGAGAAACGGCGGTAGATTGGAAACGATAGAATGGATAGATGCTTTAATGGGGAGGAGGAGGAGAGATAGCGTGGGTGTGAGGAGGCGTTGAAACATTTTAAGAAAAGTTGTAGCACATGTTTTGGTTTATTTTTCACCATTCGCTCTGATGGATTTATCATAATTGTGTCATTTTTCTGCTATCGAATCTGTTATATTTCAGTTAACAGGACGTGAGAACTTAACAAAGAGAAATAATATGAACTCACAGGATACTGGTCTGTTTTGATCATAATGAATCATAATGAAGGAAGAGAGTCGTATTATCGTATGCATGATTCCCAGATTCCTCCAGCATGGATGGACCCGGAGAACTCAACGGCTTTTCACATACGTTCGGTAGGCTGTGTATATGTATATATTTTTTTCTTTACAAATATTTAAACGATATTTACTTGCATATATTTCAAAATCAACTGAATCAAATAGAATTAATACCTCAGAGCTAACAATAGTTGTGTATGGTGATTTTTTTCTTCATTTTTTTTTTCATGCAATCTAAAGCACTTTATTTATTTTGCAGAATCTCACTGAGGAGACTACATCTAGCCCAAATCTTGAAGTAATTACATCTAGTCCAGATCTTCAGTGGCTTCTGCAGTCCTCGCTACTTTCCCCATCAGAGACCACATTGGGAACATTTTGCTCATTCATACCCAACACCACCATGCCTAACTGCCCCAGTTTGCCACAGTGCTCCAGTCCTGACCCGTCCTGTAACGGAGCAGTGGGGGGCAGTACTATTAAGCATGTAAGTTACTAATATTTCTGATATTTTCAGAATTTGGAATGCAGAAAATAGTGAAAGTGAACTTGAGTGGTTCCGGTGACTCATTCATTTATGGTAAAAGATGGAAATGACTCACATCTGAATCACAATGGGGCATGAGGAGTGAGTCAGTGCTGTAGTATTTGAGCGGGAATGTTAAAGCGCAGGCTCAGATAGATCACTTTGTCATTGGTGCCAATGGATGAATAACATCATATTTTGAATAGGGTTGAATTGCTCTGTGTATGCTTGTTATCAGCCATAAGATGGCAGCACCATCACTCTTTTAGACTTAAGCTTAATGGTTCTTAAATTAAATTAGTCTTAAGACACCCTTCTTTTATAGATGTCCTCTGAGGAACTTGACAGGATAAGGATCCGCAGGGAAAGGAACAGAGTAGCAGCTGCCAGATGTCGGGATCGCCGTCGGATGCTTATAGACACATTACAGAATGTGAGATGGGTTAATATTTGTGTTATAAACAACGCAGAATCCTAGCTATATGTCCTGAACTTATGCTTTGTCTTTCAGGAGACGGATCATTTGGAACAGGTGAAGACACAACTGGAAGAAGAGATCGCTGCACTTGAAAGGGAGAGAGAAAGACTAGAGTTGGTCTTTGAGGCACATATGCCCATCTGCAAGATAAATGACCCAAACCCAGAATAAACACTGGTCATGTTTAGTGCTGAGTCTGCTGGTTCAGATCAGCTGTGTATAATAAAACGTAATAGGCACATATTTCTTGAAGAAAGTGAAATTAAAAATACATTTCAGTGATACCGTGAGAATTTTTTAATCTTGCATGCTTGATTTGTTTTACTTGTTTTCGTAATAAACCAGTTTCAAATGGTGTTTCTCTGCCACATGTTTTGTACCAAGGGTATAGGGGTGGACCATGGCTAGGTGCAAGGCTCATAAATTATATATTTAGTTATTTAGCTAATATACACTGTTTTATTGTGTACTGTATTATTAAAATTTAAAAATAACAGTTTTCTATTTTGATATTGTTACAACCCTATGGTTTGTATTTTGTGACATCTCTGTTGTTTTGTGAGTCTCTGTCCAGGAAGTCAATCTGATTGGTTCCTGCAGGCTAATAGATGCTATGTCCTGATTGGTCCACAGTATTTTAAAAGTCATGTCATCACTTCCTCTACCCAGATTGACCCGAGAGATATTGTGTTTTGAGAGAGAGAGTTTTGTGACCTGTATAGTGCAGAGTTTGTTTGTGTGTTAAGAGACTTTGACTGTGTTAAGAATATTAGAGATTGTGAGTATTGCTTGTTTGTTTGTTTGTTTGTTTGTTTGAATTGAACACTGTTTGTATCAGAGAAACTTTGTTGGTATATTTGACCCTTTGCCTGTTTTCTGACACTGATTTGGACTGCCCTTTTCAGTTTGGTTGCCTGATTGTAAATATATTGTAAATACTGAGTATTTGGGAAAGTAGGGAGTCTGACGCCATTTTTGTTTATTGTAAACCGCTTTTGATCGCTGTTTTTTGTTAGGGAGTTAGGTTTGTATATTGTATTTTCCTTTTCTTTTCTTTTTGGGTTAGGGTTTAAGAAAGAGGTTTAAAACAAGGAAGTTTTGTTTGTTATTTTGGCCTAGTCAACTCCTGAACCTTAGGTCCCAAATCAAATCAATAAATACATTTTCATACAAATACACTGCTTTTTCATAATTTTCATGTTGCACCCTTTTCCCCTAGACGGGGCGTAACATGAAATTGGGGGCTCGTCTGTTGGCTAGATATTTTAATAGCCTAATTTGTTTTGCTAGTTTATTTTTGTTTGTGTTTGCCTGGGGTTTTTCTTTTTGTGTGGGAGAAAATATAGAAATTGGTATGACGTCGAAATTCGAACTAGATAAATTTACAATTGCACCCACGGAGGAGAAATTTGAAAAATGTCGAAAGATGATTTGTTGTTAATTGGATTTCTTTGACATAGTCGTACCTCGAAATGCACTTAAAAGAGAGATTAAAGAGGCACTGCACGAGGAGCTCGTAAACAAAAGATCTTGCCTGGTGAGAGTGTGGTTACAGGTGTTGCATCTCCAGCACTATCTGAAGATTTGGAGTCTGTGGAGGCAGAGTTCAAATCTGAAGATGGGGCTTGCATGGATCCTGTTAATCCCTCTACACCAAAAGACCAATTGTTGGCGATCCGGTTAAAAGAACTGGGAGTGGAATTAAGCCGACAACAATACCAGAGTCAGCTGTTACATGTCCGAGCTGTTGAGCTTGAGACGGCGAGACATCCGGCTGAAAGAGCTGGATCTTGAACTGAAGTCCGAGCATGCTCGGTCTCCACCTTCTCCTGTATTACGGGGAAATACTCCAGTGCAGAGTCCAGTGAGTGCCTCCTCTCCTCTCCCTACAATGTCGCATGCATTACGGTAAGACCTGAATTTGACATTAGTAGGCAAATTTTAGTTCCTATATTTAGAGAGAGTGAAGTTGACACATATTTCACTGTTTTTGAGTTTAATCGCAGCCACATTACAGTGGCCTAGAAATATTTGGCCTTTATTGTTACAATGCAAACTTGTAGGTAAAGCGCAAGAAGTGTGTTCTTCATTGACACTTGAGCAAAGCTTGGACTATGATGCAGTTAAAGCAGCCGTGTTAAGAGCTTATGAACTTGTTCCGGAGGCTTATCGACAGAAATTTAGGACACATGTGAAAAACCCCAGTCAAACATTTGTTGAATTTGCACGTGAGAAAACCACACTGTTTGAAAAATGGTGTGCTGCTAGCAAAATTACCACTTTTGAGCAGTTGAAAGAGCTTGTTTTAGTGGAAGAGTTCAAAAACTGTGTTTCGGAAAAGATAGTAGTTTATTTGAATGAACAAAAAGTCGTGTCATTGTCAGAGGCCGCCGTCTTTGCTGATGAGTTTGTGCTCACACACAAAGTTTCTTTTCCATCCCAACGTTCTTCACGTTATGCTGTTGTAGATCGCAAACACAGTTCTAAAACAGCAGTGGCTGCTCAAAGAGATGATCAGACTTCTGATTCTTCAATGATGTTGCGGGAATGTTTTTATTGTCATGAGACTGGACATTTGATTGCTGCTTGTCCTGTGCTGCAGCGGAAAAATCAGAGAAGAACTCAAAATGCATCTAAAAGTGTTGGCTTTTTGCGTACTCACTCTTCAGATTCTTTGCTGTCCATTGATCCTTCTTTTGAACCTTTTGTGTGTGAAGGAGCAGTGTCCTTTTCTGAATTGGACTCAGAATCCAAACCTGTACGCATTTTGCGAGATACGGGTGCTGCGCAGTCATTCATTCTTGCAGATGTACTCCCGTTTTCTTCACAGTCCAGCTGTAATTCTGATGTTTTAGTTCAGGGAATTGAGCTTGGTGTGGTCAGAGTTCCTTTGCATACTGTATACTTGCGTTCTGATATGGTGACTGGTTTAGTTAAAATGGCCACGTACTCAGTTACCACTGAAAGGAATCTCTCTTATCCTTGGGAACGATTTAGCAGGAAGTAAAGTTTCTTGTCTCCCTGAGGTTACTGATGTACCTTGTGTCTCAGAAAATGATGTGTTGACTCAGGAATTCCCAAGTGTATTTCATTCCTGTGTTGTGACTCGTGCGCAAGCTCGCAAGTTTGAAGATGAAATTGATCTCTAATTTGTTCAGCAGTTCAGATGTTGAGGATACCACTGTGAAGGTTGGTTCAGAGAGTTTGAGCTTCGGACCTGAATTTGACTTTCCTTTTGATAGAAAACAATTAATTGAGGCCCAAAATGATGATGATACTTTGACTACATGTGTTTCTGCTGTGATTGATAAGTCTGAACTGCCAGATCATGCTGTTGCTTATTTTTTAGATGAGGGTGTGCTCATGCGTAAATGGAGTCCTGAGAACTTGAAGCATGATTGGAGTGCTGTATTTCAGGTAGTCCTTCCAAAATCCTACAGAGACTATGTACTGAATGTAGCTCATGACCATGAACTTTCTGGTCATCTAGGTATTAAGAAAACCTATAATAATCTCCTGAAACATTTTTTCTGGCCTGGAATGAAGTCCACCGTGTCCCAGTATTGTCGTTCTTGCCATGCTTGTCAAGTTGCTGGAAAACCGAATCAGGTTATTTCACCAGCACCCTTAAAGCCTATTCCAGTGATGAATGAACCGTTTGAGAAGCTTGTGATTGACTGTGTTGGCCCTTTACCAAGGACTAAGTCTGGTTACTCATACTTATTAACTTTGATGTGCTCTGCTACTAGGTTTCCTGAAGCCATCCCACTACGTTCATTAAAGTCCCCTACAATTGTGAAAGCAATTGTGAAGTTCTGTACAACATTCGGTCTGCCCAAGTTTATTCAGTCTGATCAAGGATCTAATTTCATGTCCAAAGTATTCCGTAAGGTAATGAAAGAGCTGAACATTCAACATTGCATTTCAAGTGCTTATCACCCACAGTCTCAAGGGGTGCTCGAAAGATTTCATCAAACCCTTAAGACCATGATCAGAACTTACTGTCTCCAATATAGGAAAGACTGGGATGAAGAGGTTCCTCTTCTGTTGTTTGCTGTTCGCAATACGGTACAAGAGTCACTTGGATTTAGTCCAGCTGAATTAGTTTTTGGTCATTCTCTGCGTGGACCATTAAAAGTGTTACAAGAACAATTACTTTCTGCAAATCAGTCAGCTACCCCTTCTAAGAATGTGCTAGATCATGTGAGCTCATTTCGTGAACGTTTACATTCAGTGTGGCAGCTAGCACAACAGTCCCTAGCAACCGCCCAGTCTCGCATGAAAGGCAGATACGACAAAAGTCTGTTCAACGCTCATTTAAGGTTGGTGATCAAGTTCTTGTATTGATGCCTTTGCCTGGCTCGGCTCTCCAAGCAAAGTTTACAGGGCCGTATGTAATTGAAGAAAGGTTAAGTGACACTGACTATGTAGTGCAGACTCCTGAAAGAAAAAGAAAGACTCGTATTTGCCATATAAACATGCTTAAACTTTATGTCTCTCGTCCTACCTCTGAAGATTCTGCCAGTTTTAAAGTGTCTACTCCTGCTGCTGTAACTTCTGTGGATGTGGTTCCTTCTGAATATTCTCCCTGCATGGATGGTCTTCAGTTAGGAAGTGCTTGTCTTTCTGGTGCTCGTTTGCAGAATTCTGAAGCTCTTGTAAGTCTTCGTTCTAAACTCTCACATTTATCTAGATCATCTCAACATGAACTTGTACAGTTAGTTGACAAATATTCTGTACTTTTCGCAGATGTACCTACTGTGACTAATGTTTTGAAGCATGACATTGATGTAGGTGATCATCGTCCTGTTAAGCAGAATGCTTATCGTGTAAATCCTGTAAAGCGTGAGATAATGAAACAAGAAACCCAGTATCTCATTGAAAATGGTTTGGCTATGTCAAGCTCTAGTCCATGGTGTTCCCCATGTTTGTTGGTTCCAAAACCTGATGGGACTTCACGTTTTTGTACTGATTACCGGAAGATCAATCAGTTAACTAAATCAGATTCCTATCCTCTTCCCAGAATGGAGGATTGCATTGATCGCATTGGAAACGCTAAGTTTGTGACTAAATTGGACTTGCTTAAAGGATATTGGCAGGTGCCGCTCACAGAGCGTGCTTCGGAGATATCAGCCTTTGCCACACCAGACGCTTTTCTTCAATATAACGTCCTAGCTTTTGGCCTCAAAAATGCTCCAGCCACCTTCCAACGTTTAATGAATCAAGTCTTAGCCAATGTGAAAAATTGTGAGGCTTACCTCGATGATGTAGTGTGTTACTCCGATACGTGGAGTAGTCACTTGCAAACACTAGAAGAAGTGTTTTCAAAATTCCAAGCAGCTAATCTTACCCTTAATTTGGCAAAATGTGAATTCTGTCATGCCACTGTCACATATTTGGGTAAGGAGGTTGGTCATGGTACCGTCCGCCCTTTAGAAGCTAAGGTTCAGACCATTGTTGAGTTTCCTGTGCCCAAATCTAAGAGAGAACTCAGACGTTTCCTTGGAATGGCTGGTTACTACAGGAATTTCTGTAAAAATTTCTCTGATGTAGTAAAGCCACTCACAGATAACCTTCGTAAAGCTGTGTCTTTTAACTGGAATTCTAAATGTGTACTTGCTTTTGAATCTTTGAAAAATTTGTTGTGCAATGCTCCTGTTTTAACTGCCCCAGACTTCTCTAGACCTTTTAAACTTGAAGTGGATGCCAGTGGTACGGGTGCCGGTGCTGTCCTACTACAGGAAGATGACCAAGGAATCGACCATCCTGTATGTTTCTATTCTAAGAAATTCAATCGCCATCAAATCAATTATAGTACCATAGAAAAAGAAGCACTAGCTCTTTTGTTAGCTCTACAACATTTTGAAGTTTATGTTGGCTCCAGTTCTCAACCTGTTGATGTATTCACTGATCATAATCCACTTATCTTTCTGCAGCGTATGTGTAATAAAAACCAGAGACTTATGCGCTGGGCACTCATTTGTCAGGGCTTTAATTTGCAAATTAAGTACAAGAAAGGTGTTGACAATGTTATTGCAGACTCTTTGTCCAGATGTCATTTGTAAACTTGTAACCATGTTACTCTTATGTGTGTTACAACCCTATGGTTTGTATTTTGTGACATCTCTGTTGTTTTGTGAGTCTCTGTCCAGGAAGTCAATCTGATTGGTTCCTGCAGGCTAATAGATGCTATGTCCTGATTGGTCCACAGTATTTTAAAAGTCATGTCATCACTTCCTCTACCCAGATTGACCCGAGAGATATTGTGTTTTGAGAGAGAGAGTTTTGTGACCTGTATAGTGCAGAGTTTGTTTGTGTGTTAAGAGACTTTGACTGTGTTAAGAATATTAGAGATTGTGAGTATTGCTTGTTTGTTTGTTTGTTTGTTTGTTTGAATTGAACACTGTTTGTATCAGAGAAACTTTGTTGGTATATTTGACCCTTTGCCTGTTTTCTGACACTGATTTGGACTGCCCTTTTCAGTTTGGTTGCCTGATTGTAAATATATTGTAAATACTGAGTATTTGGGAAAGTAGGGAGTCTGACGCCATTTTTGTTTATTGTAAACCGTTTTGATCGCTGTTTTTTGTTAGGGAGTTAGGTTTGTATATTGTATTTTCCTTTTCTTTTCTTTTTGGGTTAGGGTTTAAGAAAGAGGTTTAAAACAAGGAAGTTTTGTTTGTTATTTTGGCCTAGTCAACTCCTGAACCTTAGGTCCCAAATCAAATCAATAAATACATTTTCATACAAATACACTGCTTTTTCATAATTTTCATGTTGCACCCTTTTCTAGACGGGCGTAACAATATATTAAAATTAAATTTATTCCTGTGATAGTATTTAGATATTTGGCAGCGTGATATTTTTTTTCAGGATTCTTTGATTAAGACTAGCTTTTATTTGACATAACATTTTTGTAAGAGTATAAGTATTTACTGCCAGTCCTGGCTGAATACAAGTTTAATAAATAATAAAAGCTTTTTGAATGGCGGTATTATTAACAGATGTTATTTTTATTTTTCAAAATAACACTAAATCGTATAATTATATATCAATACTCAAGTAGGGTAAATAGTATAGGCCTAAGTTCTTTAAGACTTTAAATTTAGTCAATTATAAACATCAAAAATAATTTAATTCACCAAAAAAGTGCCTAACAAATTGCCTCAATGCATGTTTCATTAGGCTACTGTTTTCATACGTTTAGATTGCTGAAATTACACAAGTGCAAAATGTTATAGTCTACCATGACATTAAAGCAGTCAAACATATAATAAGAATTACGTTTATGTGTTTCTCAACATTTTGTTTAGATACAGGTATTCTAGTTTTGGTTACAACTATGTGCTTTGTTTATTTCTTAGCAGCAGGGGGCAGTCACATTAGCAGACTCACAATAACGCTGCATGAACGCTCGATGGAGGGCAACGTCTATGCTGCCCTACAAAGCAAAAAGGCAGTAACTACGCAGAGTGCAGAGCTGAGAAAAATGACTTTAAAGTTATCCTGTCATCCAGCCTAAGTAGTTGTAGGTAGATAATTGGACATGTGGCTGTTTTGTTACTTTATATTAGCTTATTCTTTGTACATATCAATCCTCATATTTAATTTGATATTTTACCCCTATTTTGCAGTTACTGTATTCTTGCTTTGTATTACTTACCAAAACGTGGCACCATACCAAGGAAAAGGCAGTAACTACAGATTCTCCAAAAACTATTTTGCCACAACTTGGGCTCTGGGTGTGTTAGCTACACTGTATTTGAAATAATTGGAACACTTTGATTTCCTGAATATGGATATACCAAACCCAAACTAATTTGACCATTTTAGGTCAATATTTTCCAAGCTGTTCTGGTGCTGAAACGGCTGCTTAAAGTCTCTCATTGCTAAGCTGTAACCAGCAAGGGAAAATATCTAATTGTGATTATTCTGGTTAAAATTGCGATTTAAAATGCAAAAAAAAAAAAATTATACAAATGAAAAGTGTGTGTAAATAACATTTTGTGTTTATATATTAACATGACTAATAATAATTAGGATTATTATTATTGCTAAAAATATTTAACAAAAGAAGAAATTACTATTACAATTACATTTTCATTATTACAAATTTAAAATGAAGTATTTCAGAATAAATATATAACAATATAATTAATAATAATAATAATAATAATAATAATAATAATAATAATAATAATTTTACAACAAAAACTGCTGGGTTACCTGTTATTATGCAGAAAGTCTATGACTAAAAATCATTAGAAAGGTCTAAGGAGTTATTGTAAAATATAAATGTCTATGTCATTAATATGTAATATGAGCCTCTTGTGCATCCACTGTCTGGAGAAAACCCTCCTGTAAACTGAAGAAAAACAAAGATTGTCCTATAAATTTATTTAGAGAGAAGTATTATTTTTCTTATTTGTTACCCAAAAGTTTCATTCATACTGGAATTCAGAGGGCGCCTCGAGCAGAAACGGCACATACGCCTCAGAGAAGTAATCGTTTTGAGGAAATCCTAATGTGAAGCTAGCGCTGTAGGCTGCTAAAGATAGACACTTTGATTAAACATGACGACAGTAAACACGACTGCGCCAAGATATGGTGTATTTGAGTTCTTCAAGCCGTCCCGGGTATTTTCATAATAATAAAGTATATTATAATGCAGAGCTGATTGACATAGACTTTATCACTGTATAGAATACTTTAAAATTAAGAAGGGTAAAATCGCAAATGTTAAAATCGTCCTGTGAGGATGCCGCGAAATCAGCTGTGTGTGTTCACCATGGAAACAGTAACTACACAGCGCAGCAACACGGTTATAATTTGTCAGGTAAAACATAACAAGAAAACAGTAATGGATGTTACTGTATTTATGCTTTGTTTCACTAGGGCTTTTGCAGTTACTGTACAAACGACTACCATTTTTCTCCAAAACGACACACATTTGAGATAACATGTTTTGTCACATAATAAAGGATGCCTTGAATGTCACGAAAATGATAATAACTCATTTTTGACCAAAAATGCAGTTACTGCGTTTTTGTTTTGTAGGCAGAATGGTGTTTAGCTGCTGTGGAATATCTGAATGATATAGGGGTATATTAAAGAATATAGTGGGGTTTAAAAAAAAAAGAAAGTAAAGTAGTTTCATCGAACCATAATCCTTGCTGCATACTCCGGTACAGTAGGTGGCGCTATGCACCAGATGAGTCATTGTTGCAATCCGCCATAAAACTAAAAGAAGAATAAGATGTCTATGGTGAATGTAGTCTTCTATACTCTTTGATGTAGTTCAGCTGGAGTCAAACCACTAGAAAGCATTCACACGACTGCGAGGAGTTTGACAGCATCTTCTACTGACAGTTACATGTACCACAGCAGCAATCAGTGCTCATAAATATGGTATTATTTGTTTGTATTCCTGCGTAAAGCGAATAGATAGATCTGCACGTGCGTGTTTGGAATTGTAACTGCGCAATAAGGTCAGCTCGCAGATGCGTCCTACAGCGCGGTACCACTTTTTGCAACATTTTAACATCAGCTAACAGCGTCTTTATTGACTGACCTTCCAGCACAAAACATAAATAACACGGTAAGTTTGCATAATCAGTTAGACGTCATCGTTCTCTGAATAAACAGGTTAGAGTGCTAATTTTAGGTTTGCCTTTAACAAACATAGAATAATTAATTAATTAATGTAACAAACTGTTAATATAATATATAGGTGCCAGTTTTAAAATCCATATGGACATCGCATTTGTTGTTACAAGCCAAAATGTTGTTTGTCAAATCAGCTATGACCCCTGTTTCAAATAGTTTTATTAAATTTACTTTTTATAATGTTTTTAATACATTATTTAAAATGGTGTGTTTATTTATTTTTGCTTTTTAAAGACAATGTCTATGGAGTTAGATGTGTTTGTGGGGAATACCACCGTCCTGGATGAAGACGTGTACCAACTGTGGTTGGATGGACACACAGGTTAATGCATCTTGGTTTCTAAATGTTGTTTATGAGCTTTTCATACGCACTTTTACGTTTAAAATTTCAGGTGACGATGTACTCTTGATCTTGGTAAATAGTCACAGATGCAGTGAGAATGCGGATGGAAGCAGGAGCCTTGCTGGAGTTTGAAGCCAATGCAGAAGTTTTGCACAGCGACACCATGGACCAGTTCAGAACATTACAGATGTGTGAGCGGCTCCTACAGTCTCCTTCCAAAGTGGCCAATCAACTTCTTTTCCAGATCCCTCCTCACCGTCAAGCCATGCTTATTGAGAGGTCTGTGGTCCTACTAGAGTTTGCAATCATTTTCTATAATATTAAAGAAGTTTTATTTGTTAGCTAGGGCATCATCTGTGTATTGCTGAGTTTTTTTGTTTGTTTGTTTCTTGCCCCATTTGTCCTGTAGGTACTATAAGTTTGATAGTGTGTTTGCCAGGGAGGTGCTCGGTAAGAAACTCTCCAAAGGGACCAAAAAAGACTTGGACGACATCAGTTCAAAGACTGGGATTGCACTCAAGAGCTGTCGTCGACAGGTGTTGCAGACACTCTGGCCTCTTGTATTTATGAACTAGGAAAGGATGAATATTGGATAATTAGCAATGCTTTTTTATAGAAATGTTGTCAGTGCACAATACTTATAAATATTAAATAATAATAATCATTCAGTAATCATTTTAATATAAAAAAATATATATCTTTAAATAAATTTACAAAGCTATACACAATCCAGATGATAAGGAAAGAGATATAAGTGGCTGGCTTCCATGCCTGCTGCAATACTCTTGTGCATGTTTTCCGCCAACTGGAAACCCGGGGTGTCAAAATACTATTGGGTAAATTGGCAATGGGCGGGATCACACCCAAACAAAAACATTCAGACACATTCAGGTGGGTATTCTAGAAAGCAAAGTTAACTTACCGTCACATATACCTTGAACTCTCGGTTGATTAACCCAAACCAATACCTCGAGGTGTGTTGGTTCCAAAAATGCGTCCGGGAGTAAGTTCAGCCACCCCAGAGTATGTGAACACACAAACATTCTCAACAGAGCGGCGAATCGACGATTCACCATGGAAATGAACAAGTGCGCCATACTACTTCCTCCTTCTTCCTTTGTTTAACGACGGTTTACATAATTTACTTAGTGCACATCGCCCCCTATTTGGTGGTTGTGCAATCATTTTTCAATCTTTTCTTCACTGAGAATAAGGATTATATTCTTTGTTTGATGCCAATTAATTGAATGCAGATCCATGTGTGACATGATAATGAAATAAATAATACATATATTTGAATTTAAATGAACATTTAAACATTACCTTGTTATAATAGTGCTTTAGAATTCATATATAATATTGTATATTATAACTAACTATATAACACATTTTATACATGGATATAACTCTATTAATTATGTTACACACATCTGAATACCTCTGGATTAACCCTGGAACATAACCTGCTCGGATCAGGTTATGTTCAAAGAGTGAGTTGCAATGGCAATGGTTGCTATGGCTACTTACTTACCCTTAAACATACCCAGGTATGTCACATAACCTGCTTTCTGGAATACCCCCCAGATGAACATTTTAAAGTAGAATAACTGACTGTAGCATTGTCTTGCAGATAAACAAGTATTTGAACTTTGTGTGTTTCTTAAATATCTGCAAATATAGTATGGTGTTTTTAATGCTTTAGACCAGTAAAAAAAAATACAAATGGCACGTTAACAGAGATGAATAAATACTGTAACAAATGTATTGTTCACTGTAGTAGGTTAATGTTAGTCAGTGCATTAACTAATGTTAACTAATGGGAGCTAATTGTAAATTGTTACTATTTACCTTACCTCTTTACCTTTTTCTCAGTTTGACAATTTCAAGCGTGTGTTTAAAGTGGTGGAAGAGCTAAAAGGCCCTCTAGTGGAGAACATACAACGTCACTTTCTCCTGTCTGATGTTTTGGCAAGGTAAGACTTTCACACATGGGACCAAATGAAGCATGTACATACTCGACCATTCGCTGCCTAGAAATAAAGAGCAGCTGTTCCACCTATTGAGATTGTGACCAATTCTAACTTTCCAATACCAGGGATGTAAATGTGAGCCAAAAACCATATTTCTTACCTGTTCTTGTTATAAGTTATATACTTAAAAGCACAATATGTAAGATTTTTGATTTCAAATATCCAAAAACCACTAGAACAATGTTATATATTTTGTTGACTTGTGTACTCACATTAGAGCTGGGCGAAATGGCCAAAAAGTGATCTCGATTAAAAAATGCTCATATCAGTCGATATCTATAATCGATTTCGATAAATGTCAAATATTTCTTTCTTTCAAATTTAAAGGCAGGTTTCTGCTCCCAAGTAAAAGTTGTAGAAACCAGTTAATTGAGGTTTTAAGCTACTCTTCATAGTCAGAATATGTTTTCACTTTTTTGAATTCCTTTCCATTTTCCAGTCATTTTTCCTTACATTAAATATCTTAGTAGAAAAAATTATGTATTCGTTTCTGCATGTGCTAACGGGTGATATTGTTTCTAGTCATGAAACGGGTTTGTGTTGCCTGAAATATCTTCGGCACAGCTTGCAGTGCAGACTGCAGTATTAATAATATTACATTTTGTCTTAGAAATGCACATTTTATCAGTGAGTTAGGAGGATGCAGATGTAAATGTATGGTCATTAACAAAAAACATGGACATCTATAAAAATTGTAACAACTATATTTCTATATGGTAAATTTTTTATTTTCTGAGTTCATATATCAGGTCTTCCATATTATCATACATTTAGATCATGATGATAACCACAGTTAAAACCATGCATATAGCTCTTCACTACCATGGTCAAATCAAATGCATTGTTTATATGGCATTTGTATGAAAAACAGTAGCCTAAAAACATTTAGTAGCCTATTAATGCGCAAATTCTATAGCTAAATAAAAAAATACTGTAATAAAATTCCATTACTCCATTAATACATGTCTACATTAATAATATAATACAATTCTATTTGAATATCCTACATTTCTGCCACAGATGGTGCAGTTAGTGTCACCACAGTAAATCCATGGTAAATGATGGAGATTAAATCCTTCTGACTGTATCGTTGCGCACAGTGTTTAGTGTTTGTCAGCGCTGTTTTGTCTGGCTTTAAAGTAGTTTAAATCACAAAGACACTTGTTTTTCGCTGAATTAACGCACTTCTCACTGGATCTCACAGCGCTGTTCAGTGACCGAGACCGATCAGAGTAAACGGATCTGCTTGTGAGCTCACGCTGCGCTGCCGTTCGGATTTTGACCCGAGCCGATAAATATAGTCTGTGTGGCGCGGTTCAAACCAGTAACTGAATTTGCCCTACCTTTTATCGACAACTTCATCATCTTCGCAAGGTTAGTTTCACTTTCATGTTCTACTTTCAACGTTCGTCACTGTTTCCACTCATTTTGTCCTTCTCCTGTCGAGTTTTCTTTGCCAGTAGAGCTTGACGTGTAAGCTAAAAGCTGCTCGCCGCCTGGCTGTTGTTCCGTTTATTTCTGTCTTGTGATTGGTTGTTACATTAATCCATATCGAGTAAAAATGACCAGAGCTTATCATAGTTATCGAAATTAATTTTATCGCGATTCGATATGATATCGTTTATCGGCCCAGCCCTAACTCACTTTATCCCAGATGTTTCCAAGAATGTTTAAATCCAGAGAAATAAGCAATTTTAACCAGGACACGGACCATGTCCGTGCATCGTGATGACATCATGCCCACGTTAACCTCGAATTTACCCTCGGTTTTATTTTGTAGATATCATGAAAACACAAAAGACGCTTTAATATATCATGTGTTTTATTAGACAGATGAGCAACTGTTTGGATACATTCATTAACAGAAAACAAATGATTGCTATAAAGCTCAAAAGTTAGTCTAATTGTTTAAATCTCATTTTCATGATTTACCACGAGTACCATGTTTTACCATGCCTAATACAGATCTAGCTTACTGCAGTGTGCAACAAGTGTCTCGTAGCTGCTGAACGAACACAGAGTAGCATTATAACATAACTTTCAACACACTCAAATAATGTATCTAATATTATAAAACATCACTGCGTATGCGTGACCAGAACAATATAGCGGAAACGGTCGTCTGCGGCATAATAAAAGCTCTATGAAACAAAGGCGTCATCAAGCTACTCCTTTGTTTTGAATTAGGGGCTCTAGCTGTAAAAAATTACATATTGTGGCTTTAAGTTATATACCTAAATATTGTAAATGCTTTTGTGACTTAATACAAACAGATTCACCAGTGAAAGCATTTGGAGTTATATCTGAAAGCATTCATAAACCTAGGATACACACAGGCATATCTTAAAATGTTTCTGTTTTGTTCATCCTCTTACTGTTTTGCTTGGTTTTTTTCCTCCATTCATTTTTCTCCTCATATGCTCTTTTCTGTTCCCGACATGCTTTACACACTCTCCCCTGTCCTCTCACTGATTCAGCCATGTCTCTCTGCAGGGACTATGCTGCCATTGTGTTCTTTGCTAACAGTCGTTTTGAGACAGGGAAGAGAAAACTACAGTACTTGTCTTTCCAAGACTTTGCCTTTTGCGCTGGTCAGCTCATCACCTACTGGACTGTGGGAGCGGTTGGTAAGATGTTTGCCTTAAAGAGGCAGTTCAGACTGTCTGTACTTACTAGTAGTAAGCACTACAAAACTGTTGCACTGAACCAAACTAGTATGCATTTCAAAGACAAGTATGCACTAGGAAAACAAGCATGTATAAAATCAACTAATATGCACTGCAGAAACACTACAGCAGCTACTACTATCATTTGCATGGTATTCCACTAATCAGATCTTTGGGTGAGTGTCTTCACACAGTACGCATAGTAAGCAAGCAGGGAGTTGACGGTGCCAAAATTGTTCAGCCCATTGCCACTAATTAGGAAATATTTGAAAGATCCATAATGGGAAATGTAATAGTAATGAAGCTAAATTAATTTGAAAGAAAAGGCATAACAGGTGTATGCACTCTCAAGCTGTCTGTTTTCTTTTTCATACTTTCTCAGACAACATGATGGAAGACATGGATATTGATCTAGAAAAAGAGTTTCTGCATGACTTGAAAGACTTGAAAGTTTTGGTTAATGATAAGGATATGCTGGACCAACACAAAAGGCATGTAGATTAATTGTACAGATCATCATGTGTAATGCTTAGGACACACTTTTATTATCTCACACAACATCTCTCTGCCAACATTGCAGTTTGGTGTGTGCACAGCTTAGAGGGAAAATGAAAGTCTTTAGTGAGATGGAGGCCAGTTTTAAGGTAAGAATCATTTATGTTTTTATTTTTACAAATTATATATATATACTTTTATTCAGCAAGGATACATTCAATTTATCAAAATAAATGCTATTATTTTGAACTTTCAAATGTCAATACATTTTTTAACAGTAGTGTGTATATACTGACTCTATATATTTATTAATATATATACAGCGGGTTCGGAAAGTATTCAGATCCCCTTAAATTTTTCACTTTTTGTTATATTGCAGCCATTTGCTTAAATCATTTAAGTTAATTTTTTTTCTCATTAATGTACACACTGCACCCCGTATTGACAGAAAAACACAGAATTGTTGACATTTTTGCAGTTTTATTAAAAAAAGAAAAACTGTGTGTGTTTGTGTATATATATATATGCCAACTGAAAAACTGTCTATATATACTGTATATATTTGTAAGTTTATATACAATTTAATTTTTATGTTGGATTACATGGATGAACATTAGAATTTGTCAAGAGCTCTAGTTAACATTGCTTCAAAACTCACACACACCAAAGATGTCCGGGATCTGTTCATCGACCTTGTAGAGAAGGTAATGCACTGACACTGTAGATAAACTGCACGACATGAGCTGATATTTGTCCCCAAATGGTCCCAGGTTGAATGTGACAGAATGATTTTCGCTTCTCTTCTTAGTTTATTGAACCGTGCCGGTCAGATAAATGGACAATCGGAGACCTCAGACTTTTCCTTACTCACTACAGCAGCTCTGTGCACACACTTCAGGCTTTCAGGTTAGTATAAATGCATTAATGTGTGTTTGTGATCCCTTTATCATATAAAAAGCATTTGTTAAAAATACAACGTTTTTTTCCACAGGCATCAAGTAATATGGGACAGATACATGGGTGTCATCAAAAGCTGCATCCTGAAAATGTACCATGACTAGAACGTATTTTCATTGCTGGTTTCCAGTTAGCATGATCAAATCTCTCTTTTGTAAATTTTACTACCTCAGATCCCTCTGTATATCAAAGTATTCTTGTACAATAGATTTAACTTGAGTAAAAAAGTGTAAAAAAAAAACCTGCCGTATTTGCTGGTTTTAAAAGTGGTCATTAGGATAGTCCTGTTACTAATTATTCGGGTAATAGTCCTGTAGCTACCTGTTTGTGTGCCCAGCGGGTGGGGGTCATCAGCAGGGGGGCTGGTCAGCTCTGGAGTGGATGGATGAGGAGACACTTTTACTACCTTATAAAAGGCCAGAGCTTGGACAGCTGTCACCCCCTACAAATGGTCATGGAAATTTACTCTGGATTTCTGCAGAAAAGTCCTCATGGGAACTTTCCCTGGCACTCCTGCTGTTTCTGAAAGTAGGCTAGCTCTGTTGTTTCCATCAAAGCCATTGTCTTAATGGTTCTTAATTCTTTGTGTAATGAAGACGCATGATGTTTCTGGCACCGGGTTGTGTGTTGCCTTCGCTCTTTTTTTTTTGCCCTGTTAATTTGTGTCTGCATTCCTTTTTGACATCCCCCAGTAAATATATCCAGCAGTGTTGGACACAAGTGAGCTTGATCAGGATGAAAGTTAACAAGGAAAAGTGTATTAAAAATGGGAAGTAATTAAGGCCTATGAATTGCACAGGATTTGCCTAATAAATCCCAGGTGGATTTTTTTTGCCAGCGGACAAAACATGATAGATTTGGGATTTGGTCTGGAAACCAGGAATTTGAATCCTTGGGGGCTGGAGGAAAAACAAGGCAGGAAGATGAAGGGTGGCAGAGATGCAGGGGCAGTGCTGGAGTGGGTGGAGGGGAAGAAGTGGGCCGTCCTAAGTTCCTTTCAATAGCATTGCACCTTTCCTCACATTTGTAATCACAGCCTATCGCCACAGCTATCACGGCCCGGGTCCTGTCTGTGGTCAAAAGAGTCACTAAATGCTGAGAGAGAGGGAACTCCATATGCACAGAGAGAGAACACCACGACTTCTGCTGGACAGATCAAGTGAAGTGAGTTTCAAACCATCTGTATTTGACTCCTGTGCATTTGTAATGTTTAAAGTTGAGTATAGAAGTAATCTAAGTGAGATTATTCAAGCATACATTGAGAGAAATTCGTCTGATAAAGCAATCATAAGAAAATAAATGTGTCATTCCAGGACTTTACAGCTCATTGTTTCCTTGCAACTTCTACTACGGCGAATTGTTTAATAATGAAACGAGTGACAGGAAATTAATCAATGCTTTTCCAGAAATTTAGTTTGAACTGAAACCGTTCTAGTTGAGGATTACAGGCAAGGCTGGTGGCTTGTTTTTGGACGGATCTGACTGCATGGAATTGCCTATGTAGTCATATCCTGTAGAGTTCAGACATTGGCCATGTTACTGCCTCTCACTGTTCCAGAACAAACAGCAAAGTAAGTCCCTTGAAATCAATGGAAAGTCAAGTCAGTTTATTTATTATAGAGCACAAGATGGTATAAGATAATGAAGCAACCAAAGAGAAAGATCTTCTTTAATCTTGAAACGTGAGTGTAGGCAGAAGTAGTTGACAGATGATTTGAGAATCCTAGAGGAATAATGAAGTCAGATAAGATGGAGCACCTATAAAAACAAATAATAAATCCTTATAATAAATTCTTTACTGTAGTGTAGGTCAGAACAGGTGAGATACTGTCCTATCAGCAGCGTTTTGGACAATGTACATTCCAATGTTAAGAGTGCTATAAAAGTTGTGCAGTTGTTTCCTCAAAGAGCTATTTCTACGTGATTTGAACCATTTATTCGTTTTGCTGGCATAAACGTGTATAGGTTGATTCTGTGATTAGATATTATATTTGATTAAAACCAGATTATGTTACTATTCTTTTTGTGTACAGTAGTCAGGGTGAGATGAAGGTATGAATAACTATCTCCACATCATTGAATGTGAGGAATGGAAAGTCTGTCATGCAATATCTCATTATATGCACCAACTTGTCTTGTTTCTAAGAACTGCTTAGTTAGCTAGATCAAAATCACAAACTCACATTTATAACAGCATCACATATGCCATGGGCTAATATTTATTCAACACTTATAGTCGTATTGATGTATCCTAATCTCACAGATGAAAAACAATAATTTCTATGAATGTCCTTGCTGGTTCATGCAAGTTTATGCTGGTCTAGCTGCTGGACAATGCTATTGTAAACACTTGCAATAAGGATAATTTTGTTAATGCATCAGGTATCATGAAATTCAATTTGTGTCAATTAACAATTAATGCATTATAAAAGCACAAATAAAGTATATGATCATATATTTATAAATTAAAATAAACTAGATTAGTGTTATTTTAGTTGAGATACTATTATAATTTGGATAATTTTTGTTTTCATTTGAATTTTGTTTTAGTAATTTTGTTGTGTTTTTATTGTATTGTAAGTGTACATTGTAAAGCTAGTTAACAATCCTAATGGTGACACCAGTATCTAGAACAAAAGATATGTAGGTGATCACCAATGCTGGCCTTTTCAACAGGGCACTTTCACTGCTTCCAAATGTGTATGTTTGTTCTCTTCCTGTTAACACGTTTATTTGCAATTACCTTTGTTTTTACAAGGGTTTACCCCACCTGTCTGTCTGCCCCCTCCTTATAATCACAGAGGAGACGAACAGACCTCTTTGCACGTCTGTTCTCTCTCTTTGGAGTGAGTGCCTTAACGATATCTGTACATTTGTTCATCCATCCAGCTGTGAGTGTGGCGGTGTGAGTGTCCTGTACCTTGTAACTATGAAGGCCACATATGTGCTACTTTGTGTGGGTCTGCTTGTTCTTCCTGCTACAATCTGTCAGTCTCCTGTTGAGCATGACTCTTACACAGTAAGTCATTTGACAATTTCTCCATGTTCCTTCTACCGTCCTCTTCATGCTTGAACATGTACATTTCTATCTGCCTTCCCACATAACTCGCCATATATAGTGTGGTATTGTATGCTATCAAACATCGTTCCTGTCAATAAAAGTGTTTGAGTGAGACTGCTAATGATTAAAGATAACACATAATAAAGTGTGTTTTCTCTGCCAGGAGTGTACAGATGGCTATGAGTGGGACGTGCAGACTCAACTCTGTCGAGGTGGGTGGAAGGTCATGTGCCAGAGAAAGAGAGAGAGATGAGAAAGTGATGCATTTCTCTTCTAATTATCTTGTTGGTTAAATGTCACAGGCACAATCAGTCTGTCTTGCCCCTGCGTCTGGCTCTGGCTGCATCGTTGAATGTTAAAACACACTATGTCCAGAGCAGATGCGACGAGATGTAAAACTGCAGGGTGGCCCTGCCCATTTCAAAATTACATTGGTCCAAAATCCTGCTTCATGTAAATGCACAGTTACATGGTGTCATTTATGTAAATTATGTAATGCTTTTCAATGTTAAAATACTTTCTATCCTATTCCTTAATATGGCAGACACAACATATCCTAACAGGGTTGACTAAAAAAGAGATTATAGGGATAGTTCACCCAAAAATGAAAATGTTATTTTTATCTGCTTACCCCCAGGGCTTCCAAGGTATAGGTGACTTTGATTATTAAGTAGAACACAAATGAGGATTTTTAACTCCAATTGTTGCAGTCTGTCAGTCGTATAATGCATGTGAATGGTAACAAAATCTATGAGAGTAAAAAACATGCACAGACAAATCCATATTAAACCCTGCGGCTCGTGGTGACACATTGATGTCTTAAGACATAAAACGATCAGTTTGTGCGAGAGGCAGAACAGTATTTATATAATAATTTTCACCTCTTTATACACCACTATGTTTTTTTTACCCGCATAGATTTTGTTACCATTCACATGCATTATACAACTGACAGACTGCAACAATTTGAGTTAAAAATCTTAATTTTGTTTTACTGTAGAAACAAAGTCCCTATATCTTGGATGTCCTGGGGGTAAGCAGATAAGCATAACATTTTCCTTTTTGGGTGAACTATCCTATTAAGTAATAAAGTAATTTCATCTGAGATTTTGTCCTAACCTGTCTGCCATGATTACAACATCTATGACCATTTGAAAGAACATCGTTATGTGGTCAATGCCTATTTTTGCAACTTGCTGTAGCCCCGGCAATTGTGAAATCAGAATAGGTCCGAATCCCACTTTACCGTCAAATATTTTATATTGCGTAGACATAAAAATCTGAGATTTTAAAAGGAAGAGACTCAAACAAATGGCCAAAATATAGCTGTTAACTTGATTTTATTGGTAAATTTCATATACACAAAGACAATTATAAGGTCTTTAATGGTTGTTTTTTAATGTTTGACTCTAAAGGAATACAGTGTTTCACCCCACATAAAAAACCCTTTGTCTTTCCTAACCGGTATGACTTTCAAAACACACAAGATATTTTGAAAAATGTTGGTAACCAAAACAGTTTTGGTCAAAATGTCTATGTTCCACAGAAGAAAGTAATTAATTTAGGTTTGGAACAAGTAAATAATGACAGAATTTTCATATTTGGGTCAACTATCCATTTAACAACAAATCTTAATATACTGTATGATTTCAGTTGCTAAAGGTTTAAAGATAACTGAAAGATAAAAATTTGAACCGCTGTATATACATATATTTGTTTTTTATGTCTAGCATTTAATATATATATTTTTATATATAAAAAAGACTTGACAAATAACTTGTCACCTAAATTCTATTCTCTATTTTTCTCAGACATAAACGAGTGTGATACTATTCAGGAGGCATGTCAGGGAGAGATGAAATGCTTCAATCACTATGGTGGTTACCTGTGCCTTCCTCGCTCTGCCTATGTGGTCACCGCACCTGAGCCCTCCAGCCAATCAGAGCCCAGTGTGCCTGTGGAGACTAATGAGGCCTTCAACCCCTGTCCTGTAGGCTACAGGGCCCAAGGAGAAACCTGTGTGGGTGAGTTATTTAAGGGCAGATGTGGGAAATCCTATTTATAAGGTTTTATACTGAATATGTGAGTGCATCAGGGTGGTGTATTGAAGCTCTTCATCATTCAGTGGATTGTGTGTGTGTGTGTATTGGACAGACATTGATGAGTGTGAATTGGACATGCATGACTGCCAGCCCAGCCAGCAGTGCATCAACACCGTGGGCACCTACACCTGTCAGTGCCCTGACGGCTACAGCAAGATTGGCATAGAGTGTGTTGGTGAGAGAAGATAAGATCTGTCTTAACGTCTGTATTTAATATATGGATGTATCTTTAATTGCCATTTTCACAGAGAGAAACTGTAAAATTCAAGATTTATAGTAATCTGCAGTCAAGAATCATCATGGTCAGTTTAATTTGTATAGGATTAGGCTTCTATTCTACAGTGAGTCTTCAGTGTCTCCTTCTCTCTTCGGGTTAGATATTGACGAGTGCAGGTACAGGTACTGTCAGCATCGCTGCGTGAACGTGCCAGGATCGTTCTCTTGTGAATGTGAGCCTGGATTCCAGCTGGCAGGAAACAACCGATCATGTGTTGGTAAGTCCTTAAACCAGATACTGTACATATTTCAAAAACAAAACAAATAGTTTGACTGGTTATTCAAAATGCCTTTTTAAACAGAATATTTTACTTAAAAATTCTGTCGCTGTTTCAAACTTCTTTCCTCCATGAAACAAGATTTTTTACAGATGAATGGGCATGTGGGCTCCATAAATTAGCGGAAAAAAGTAATTCATAGGATTTGTGCATGTGCACTATGATAGCTCTGTATAAGGAAAATACCATGTTTAATGTCAGTGAAGATCTATATTAGAATTTAAAGTGGTTTGTTATCAGAGGAGACTGTGTCCACGTTATGTATTTCAGAAATGTAAATGATGGTCACAGCAAACACAAAATGTTCACCTAACATTAGCATATAGTTAATTTTTCTCTCTCTCTCTCTCTCTCTCTCTCTCTCTCTCTCTCTAATGTTCTTATTTGCCTAAACATTTCCAGAGCGTTTTGTGAAAGCTATGACAACCTAAAGAGAACCTACACAGAATGTTTTTTACCCTAAAATAACCTTCCCAGAACATTGCAGAATCTTTTTGTGTGAAAACCTGATACACATTGATATAAGTGTGTGTGTGTGTGTGTATATATATATATATATATATATATATATATATTCAGAAATGTTATTTAGAATTCAAGCTTCTAACATCTTTGTTCTTTGTTGTCAGATGTAAATGAGTGTGAGATGGGAGCACCTTGTCAGCAAAGGTGTTACAACAGTTATGGTACATTCCTGTGTCGCTGTGATCAGGGCTATGACCTGGGACCTGATGGACACTCATGCAATGGTTAGTGCACAAGACATTAGCTCAATAGTTTTAGACCAATTGATGATGAACCGAATGTGACTGGTTTTCTTTCTCTTCTCCCAGATATTGATGAGTGCAGCTATTCCAGTTTTCTTTGCCAGTTTCAGTGTATGAATGAGCCTGGAAGATTTTCCTGTGTTTGTCCAGACGGTTATGAGCTACTTGGAACACGACTCTGCCAGGGTAAATGTGCCCCATATTTAAAGCAACAAACAAAATTCCTTTTTAACACGCATGTTCCTCTTTACACCCTCAGCATTTATAGCACTAAATGTAAACTCTTACATTACCCTTGGTTTCAGCTTGTCATAATAATTCTGTGTGTAGATGTGAATGAGTGTGAGACAGGCACTCATCTGTGTGGGGAGAGACAGGTCTGTGTGAACATCCATGGTGGGCATCAGTGTATGGACTCCAACCACTGCCAGGACCCATATGTGCAGGTCTCAGAGAAGTGAGACATTTTTTAAGAAGACAACTTGTAATTGAATCTGAGTTATGTTTTGGCACTTTTAACACCCTTCCCCATTTTTTCACTTTCTCTCTGTCCAGCCGTTGTATATGTCCAGTGGTGAAGCCAGAGTGTCGTGACATGCCTTTCTCCATTGTGCATCGATACATGAGCATCACCTCTGAACGCTCAGTTCCCTCAGACATCTTCCAGATCCAGGCCACCAGCGTCTATCCTGGAGCCAACAACTCCTTCCGCATTCGTTCAGGAGACGAAACTGGAGAATTCTACATACGGGTTAGTCAGAGACGCAATGCCCTTTAGACATCAGTTTCATAACCTAAGTTACATAATGTGTGATTTAGTACAGATGTAAAAATAGCTCTATTTTGCATTATTTTTATTATATTGCAGTACTGTTTAAAAGTTTGGGGTCAGTAAAATTTCTGAATATTTTTGAAAGAATTCTCCTATGCTCACCAAAACTGCATTTATTTGATCAAAAATACAGTAAAATCAGCAATACTTTGAAATATTATTACAATTAAAAATAACTTATTTTTATTTCAATATATTTTCAAATGTAATTTATTCCTGAGATGCAAAGCTGTATTTTCAGCATCATTACTCCAGAAATCACTATAATATGATTATTTTAGTCTTATTATTATCAATATTGAAAACGGTTGTGCTGCTTGATATTTTTGTGGAAACTGTGTAGATTATCAATATTATTTTGATTATTTTATGAAAAGAAAGCATTTTTAAAATGCATTCTTGCTTAATAAATGTTTCTTACTGGCTCCTATCTTTTGCAAGATAGTGTATTTTATAATAATATAATAATAAAATTGTTATTATTTTAATAATATATGATCATTGTCACATATTTTGTTTATATAAATTAGTGTACTAAATTTTTTTAGTGTTAAATTACTTTTCTTAGTTTTAAGCTTTAAAAATTCTAAAACTTTCAGTTTATTTAACAATTACATTTTTTAGTATGGTCTCAGTCTTTTCATTTTTTGTCATCTCTCAGCAAATCAACAACATCAGTGCCATGTTGGTCTTGGCCCGAGCAGTGACTGGACCGAAGGAGTACGTTCTTGATTTGGAGATGGTGTCTGTCAGTCCTCTCATGAACTACCAGACCAGCTCTGTTCTTCGTCTCTCCGTTTATGTTGGGCCTCATGCTTTCTAAGGAGAGTGAAATAGAGGGATAAACATAGAAAAAATACTGAATGACAGAAGATTTCAGTCTATTTCTGCTTTCATCTGTTAAAAAGTGGAAACACAATTCCAGAATTCATCAGCTAATAATGTGGAATCGTCTTTTTTTGTGGCTGATTTTGGCCTGGGACTGCGGGCCTATTCTGGGAAGTGTTAAAGCATCTGAACATTCATTCCTCTCACTTTGTCACCGTGGACTCATTCTCACACATACATGCAGCATACACACACACACACGTTTGTTTTTGTGAAATGTGGGGACATTCCATAGTCGTAATGCATTTTATACTGTACAAACCATATTTTATATCCCCCTACACTGCCCCTGCATCACAGGAGACTGCGCAGTTTACTTTCTGTGAAAAAAACCTCATCCTGTGTGATTTATAAGCATTTTGAAAAGTGAGGACATGGGGAACGTCCTCATATTTCACCCTCTTTTTGTAATACCTATGTCATACCCATGTCATTATACACATTTGTGTCCTGATATTTCACAAAAACATGCCCACACACACACATTATTTCAAAGATATATCAAGATATCTTTTCTTTTTAGTACCAGTTTTGCTAACAAAATCCTGCAATGCATATTTACAGTGTAATTATATCTAACATTAAAAGAGCCTTTGTAATTACATTTATCTAGTGTAATACTGTATTTACCAGGTCGACTATGGGCCTTGAATGAAACAAATTTCAATGTAAATAATTTGTGAAACCATTCTTAAGTATATTGTTGCATTTTATTGAATTCACTTCTGCTTGACTGTTTAATGATACACATTTTTTTTTTTTTTTCTTTTTTTTAAATATTTTTGCATAATTACATTGTTAAAGTAAATAAATTAAAGATAATAAAAAGAATATTTCTTAATCCTCTCTTCATATCTTTGTTTTTTATTATCCTTTCTAGGCTGAAAATATCCCATGTTTTGTACATGCTAATAATTCAGTAAGTTTCTCTTGATTGAGAGTGTTGAAGGTAAATGAATTGTATTACTCAGGTGTCTCCACATGGTGACAGTGTAATACTGGTGAACACATGGTGAGTTTTACCTTTTCGCTATTAGATGAAAGAACCATTATTACAGTCACATTTTAGGGGTCAAGTTCACAAATGTGTAGCCTAAAATAAATGTCACATATATGTTATAGGCTGTTTTAGGTCTAGGCTACTTTGAAAGTATTGTACCTAATATTTTAATTCTGAAAATACTATGCATTTACTACAAGATTTAAAGTTGCTCTGTAGTTTCAGAACAAATTTACTGTACTGTACATCATAGACAAAAAGAGCTGAAGAATTGAATGGATAAAAAGTAACAGAATGACTACATGAAAACTGATACCTTTAAATAACATATAATTAGAGTGTACCAAAAAGGGTTGTGTTGTTGCATTTCATTAACATAATTTCATCAATGGACTGGTCATCTCGCACTTGTTTTGGAACAATGGCAAAACGAGTAGGAAGTTCTATTTGAGTCAGTGTCGGATGTATTACTGCTATGTGTGTGTGAAAGGATATGTGTGTAAATTATAACGGCATGTAGTGCATTGTCAAATGATAAGTGTGAATTTAGCCTAGTGTAGCTCCAGCAGGGAAATGATGAGCTCATTGATGGTCAGTGTTGGCACAGAGGGCTTGTGGGTAGTGCAGCAGATGGATGTAGGTGTGATAGGAGTAGCTCAGTACACTGACAATCATATGAGATGATGATGCAGTGATATTTTACATTCTTTATTTTTTTAATTTTATTAAATTGTCTCTTTGAAGGTACCACAAACCTTTGGATATCCAGCATCAGGAGGATATTAACCTAGTACTTTTTAATCGACGGAATTTAAATATCTGTTTAAAAGTAAACAAATGTTCATATGCCAGTCTATAAATAACTGCATTTTGTCTAAAAATAAACAAGGTTAGTTGTTTTCATTTGCAGAGGAAAATGGGCTATTTTTGTGGCTTACAAGGGTAATGTTACACTGGGTTATAAAGAGAGTCATTTTTCTGTCCACCCCCTCAATTGCACGTCACAATCAGGCCATTAAAACATATTGTTCTCTGAGAGCCATGAATGAATGAAACAACAAATGTACACGATTAATTGTTGTGAAATTTGAATTCTCTCTCTCTCTCTCTCTCTCTCTCTCTCTCTCTCTCTCTCTCTCTCTCTCATTTCCATCCCACACAAATCAGATCTTCAATTTTCAAGATGACAAGGTAAAATAAAATGTCTTCAAACCAGAAAGAATCAGACAAAGTGACCTTACAAGTGATTTAATCTGCTTTAAAAGTGTGATAGCAATGACAAGTTGACTTTCCATTCTTAGTTTTCTTCACAAAGTAGTGGATGAAGAAGCTTGTCGCATCCCATAAATGTTTAAAGTTATCAGAATACACAGTGCAACCTTTTGAACATATAGGAAGAACCTTATATTTCCTTATACTTTTAGTTTTAGCACATTCATCAATTTCACTTTATTTCAAATCAATTGGATAGGTTAAATGTTATGACTTTCTCATGTTGGGATCAAATTGGTGTGTTTGAGAAGAACCATTATTTCGCATCTCTTGCAATGCGCAAATTTTGTTACTAAGATACTGCAGCTCAGTTGCCATGGGTGCAGAGATACAGAGATGGTCAAGTATCAGCTTCTAGTATGAACCGATAAACAAAAGAAGAAGAAAAAGAATATCCATATGGAAGAAGAAAAAAACATGGATACTACAAGTAACACATTGGGTTTTTTCTTTTCTTTTCTTTTTTTTTAACAAAATTACATTTTGATCATAAGGGTAACACTTCTGTGGCCACAAAATTATCTTGTGGACTGTGGAGTCCAAATTAGGATAATAAAAGTTTTGCAAACGTGGTGGATAAAGCAACATGAGCCATCTGAGCTGAATTTCCTGGAAAGCAAGATAATTGTTCTTTCAATTCTTCGAAAATGACTTTAGTTCAATCCAAATTAAAAAATGTAGGTTACTGTAGTGAACAGATTATAAGCATTACATATTTTCTCCAAGAAATCCCATCCCCCATCTTTCTGATTTCAGCAGATGGCCATGCCACCCACGTAATAAACAAAAATTCCAGTGGGAGCTCAGAGGTTAGGGTGGCATCTCCATCACTCTCTCCCAAGGGCCAGGTCCACATCATCCAGCAAAACTTTTCATCAATATTGATAGCATATGTTCTGAACTACGTCAAATGCTGTGGCTGTCCAACAGTTTGTCCCGTCTGCCCTTGTTCCTGTCATCCAGCCTCCCATTTACATCCATTATAGTTCAAAGGCTAAAAGATTTTGTCATTTGATCAGTAATAGCCATAATTGCACAGGTTGGACATAACAAAATAGGAAAAAGACAGTATGATGCAGATAATGGCAGCCTGATACAGCATAGGATGTAAGATAGTTACAAACAGGAACTGTGACTCAGGCTTATTTAACCCCAAGACATCAACAAAAAAAATCACCTCTGGAGGTGATGGTTGGGAAAGATGCTAGAAAACCCAAGCAGGCATCAAATGCACCACAATATTCGCACTTTTTAGGGCTTTTCACACTGCCCTTAACCCCGGGTAAAGTAACGTTTCACACTTGTAATTTAAAAGAGGGATTGGCACCGCTTTTTAGCCGGGGTTATGGATTTCTTTTGCGGGTGACAAACTTGCACAATGTGATGCGAGAATGTCGAGGTCGAGGTCGCGTGCTGCATTCATCCAATCAATGACACTGACACCGCGAATATGCAAATAAGAACGTTAACCCATGAATGTACAGTGTGAAACGTCAAATTATCCCTAGGATTTGTTAGCCCCGGGTAAATTATGAGCAGTGTGAAAAGTGAAGCAAGATATCCCAGGATTCGTTTACCCGTGGTTTAGATAGAATGACACAGGCTTAACTAGAGTGTAAAAAGCCCTAACATGCGTTCTTTAAAAGTTCCAGAAATCCACCGAACACATAAGAATCTGTCTGTCCTTGAGCAATATATATTTAGAACTCGAAAACTGAAAAGCGGTTTGAAACTGTTGCTGGTGGTGTTAAAAATAGCCTGAGCGACTAAGGAGAAAGAAAAAAGCCAGCACAGTTACAAGGTTGCAGTTTGAACAGGCTTCATCAACGGTATGAGAGGGAGGAGGGAGATGTGTAGGCGAGAACATGAGCTGTACAGTGTTTCAAACTTTTTTGTATACACACACAATGCGTGCATGCACTATCCTATGTAACTCAAATTTAAACAAATGCTCTTAATTATAGCAAAATGCAAAAGACAATATATAGCCTAACATGAATCAATTAGATTGGCCAACGCTGAGCTGAATAATCAAAGCAGGATGAAAATAGAGAGAACAATTAGAGCAATATTGTTTATAAGTGTATGAATCATACCACGACGCACGAGCCACTTTTTACTTATTAAGATTACTTTAATAAAGTTTGTTGAGTTTGAACAGATGACCATTATCTTCTTTAGTCTTGTCCTGATCGCATATTTTAAAAGGAGAGTTGCCCAGCAACAGATTATTGCTTTTCTTTAAAGTAAAAGAGAGGACCTTGATTCTTTCGCTTTTAAAATAAACATGAACATAAAGAAGGAGAAACTAACCAGACAAGTATCTCTCTCTCTCTCTCTCTCTCTCTCTCTCTCTCTCTCTCTCTCTCTCTCTCTCTCGTTGCATATACAGCCAATCATCATTTCCTGTTTTTTTCGTTATTCGCGTGTACGTTAACTACGAAAAATTTGAAATAAAAACCCCTGAACATAAATTGTAGACTAATTGAATTGTCAAATATAAAATTATCACAAGAGTTTTAAAACTCCTAGTAGCCTATACAATATTTTTTCTCTATTAATAGACTAACCATTATTATTGCTCTATTATTAATTATAAAATATATGATATTAGGCTATACAACATAAGATGACTTTTATTATGTTAGTCTTTTATTATTTTTGTCAGTAGGGGGAGATCTTACCATGTCAACCCTGTTGATTTAGTACATACGTATATATACAGTGTATGTATATATATATATATATATATATATATATATATATATATATATATATATATATATATATATATATATATATATATATATATATATATATATGCAGTGTGTATACAGTGTACATATACAGTATAGGCTATATAGCTATATAGGCTAAACATTCATTATATTCCAACAAATAATAAAATGTAGATATTAAGATATACAATAGAACATTGAAGCGTATTAATTGATTATTTTTCTCATATGCCTAGCTAATGTTTAATGTCTTACAAGAAATAGGGACCCACTTTATATTAGGTGGCCTTAACTTAAATTACTCATTTGATACAATGCACTTATTGTGTACATGTTTTTACATTGTACTTACATTTTTAAAATGACCTGCATGTAATTACATCTGTCATTCATTATAATTCCACTGTTGACCCATCCTTTACAACTAATCCTATCTTTAAACTTATACCCATACCACCACACCTGTCCATAAGCTTATCCCTCCTCAATATCAGCAAAAGAGTGCAATACAATATGAACACAATAAACAGATTGTACTTATTTTTTGATGTAAGTACATGGTAGTTAACGCCACCTAATATAAAGTGGGGGCCAGAAATAGTTTCCTAACCAGTTCACTGACAAACAGACTGTTCATTTTTATCGTTAACCGTTTAACTGTAATTGGCTGTAAAATTAATTTCAGTGATCATGTTGCGTGTGCGGGACAGTCGAGGGACAAAACTATTATTTTCTTAATCGTGGTTATTGTTTGTTTTCTATTTTCATTTCATGGGTGGCATGATGCTATTTTTCATTGAGTTTTATGCCTCCTACTAATTGCGATGATGAAGGAGCAGTAACCAGTCGCATCTAAAAAAAATAATTAGCATATCACTTAAATGTATTGATTTATTGACACTAGGTATTTTACATTCTGTTACAGCAGCTCGCCTCCAGATGCACCTGCTCTGAGCGCGCAACAGGGTGGAGAGTTTGGACCACTGCCTCCGTTTAGATTTGTCCAAATCTGGCTCTGTGCGTTGAAAGGGATCCCATATTTATCCTACGTCACCATTACAGCAGCAAAATGCAGAGATACTTGAAGATCAGATTCAGATCCATTTATGCACGCCCCCTCCCATAATTTCTTCAGGCGCGCGCTATATAAGGGATCTGGGGGCAATGTTTCCATTAGAAGCTTCACGCGAAAGCCAGAGACAGGGATCCATAGCACACCAACAGTAAAACTTAAGAGAAGATAGAGGATATATGGGCAAAGAAAAAATGTGTTTCTCAATATCTGAGTAGGTTGGTTTATTATCCAAAACTTAGAAGAAGTGGCGTCTGCCCTGAATGATGGCTGAGTAGCTCAAACTGCATGCAGTTTTCACCCAAAATATTCGTCCATTCCAACGATTCTTTGGACTCGAGAAAATGTACCGGTCCACTAAAGGAGCGTCAAAGGCTCGGAGGGATCAAATCAACGCAGAAATTCGCAACTTGAAAGATCTTCTGCCCATCTCCGATGCCGACAAAGCTCGTCTTTCCTATCTTCACATCATGTCCCTAGCCTGCATTTACACAAGAAAGTCCGTCTTTTTCTCTCAAGGTATGGTTAACTTAAGATCTTAGGCTTCTTGTGTTTTTTGGAGATAAAGTTTTTGATGTTACATTAGTTTTCAGGCTCTTAAAAGCATCGTTACATTTTTATACATACCATAAAATTATGCTTCTACATAATCAAACTGTAAAACGCGATTAAAACGAATTTAGAGTAGATCTGAAGATTATTGGCGATATCTGAGGAATCTCTGTCCCTGTCCAGAGTTCTGAAAGTAGCTGGTCTCTGTCTGTGGTGCTGATGTTGAGCTATTTCTGTGGATGTTGCATTAGATTGCTTTCTAATTTCTTGAGTTTTTTATTTATTTATTTTTTAAGCAATGTAAATATTATGGATCTTTATGTTTTATTTAAACTTTGTTTTGTCTTTATCAGTGTCAGCAGGTCACGACATGAGCGGAAGCGCCCTGTCTTTGCCAGAACTCTCGGATCTGCTGCACACACTACCAGGCTTTCTTCTAGTGCTGACAAGTGAAGGAAAACTCCTGTATCTATCGGACAATGTGGCAGAGCACCTCGGCCATTCCATGGTAAGGAATATAAATGTCAATTTCAAAATCATTATAACAATTTGTTAGGTCCATGTTGAACATTTTCTGTTTTATTCAGGTGGATCTTGTGGCTCAGAGTGACAGCGTGTATGACATTATAGACCCAGCTGACCACTTCATCATGAGGGGCAGCCTTGTGCCAATCACCACAACTGACACAGGTAATTTACACTGTTGGTTTGATACCTTCTTCCAACATAAAGAAATTGAAATGAATGTAATTTGTAAAATTAATAATGAAAACGCTCTTCTTGCAACTCTTTTTGTCCAGACCGCCTCTTTCGCTGCCGTTTCAGCACTTCGAAGTTTGTAAGGAGGCAAGGCTCGGGGAACAAACTGGCGTTGGTTCGGGCACGCTGTCTGCCACCTCCATACCACACATCCTCCTACTGGACATCCAATCCAGTGTGGGTGTGTTTTTGCTCCCCACTGGAGTCCAGCGTCCCTCAGGTTTCTTCAGCTAGGAATCCTCTCCCAACCCCTCCTGCTGAGCAGTCTTTCCTCCTTTCCTGTTTCCAGTCTCAGCACCAGCGGGACATGAGAATCCATGCTGCTCAGGACAGGTGCGGTATGAGTCCTGTGATTGTCACTGTCGGTATATGATGAATATGCATTTGAGAGTGAGGGAATGATGCCGTTGTATTTCTCTCTCTGACAGTGTAAGCGTGTATCTTGGTTATGACATAGAGACTCTGCGCTCTCGCTCATGGTACAGTCTGATTCATCCTCGAGATCTCTCTCACGCCTCTGCACAACATTGTGCCCTGTGTGAGTACTTAAATTTATTCATTTATTTATAAGTTTATACCATATATCAAAAAGCTGGTCTAGTAAATGTGATGTATTAATTGGTCTTTGTGTCCTTTTTCAGTACATGAGGGTGGAGAGAGGCAAGTGGAGATGGTGGTCCAGGTAGAGGCAGCAGACCACACATGGATCTGGCTTTACATTGTTCTTCAGCTGGAGACTGGAGAATATCCCATCAACAGCCAAAACTACGTCATAAGGTATAAAGAAGTTTAATATACTATGAAATAAAAACAATTATATTTATAATTTAGTCATATCATTAAGTAATAGTAATAATAATATTAATTATTATTATATTAGTAATATAAAAAATTATAATTTTGCATGTTTTATACATTTTCGTAATTAAATAATATTACTGTTGTCTTCTAATTATATTAAAAATATTAAAAATATGTATTATTGTAATAGTAATTCTACTAAATATTTAATATTAAACATACAATAAACCAATAAACCAAATTCATAAAATAATAGCATACTATGAATAATCATAACAATCTGTCATTTTCTCTACTCATCCCTCAGTGAGTCTGAAGCCTGGTCAGTGCGTCAGCAGTTGTACTCAGAGCAGAACCAGCTGGCTCTCCTGTACCAGGAGGCTCGGCAGAGCTCTGACCCTCTGTCCAGCCCAGACCAGGTCTTCACGCCCAGCAGCAGTGGCCTGTCCTCCCAGTCCTTCGACTTCAGCTTCACCACTTCTGGCAGGAGCTCCTCAGAAGAGCTCCCAAGTACCTCTGCCCCATCCAGCATAGCACTCGACCCCCTTCAGAGCTTTTCTCAGAACGAAGAGAGCCACCTACAACCGCATGGCGGTCACCAGATGTGGAGATCAGCCACGACTGTATCTGTATCCCCTGAACATCTCAGCAACATCCCAAGTCTTTCTACAGTCCCCCAATCCCATGTCGCCCCTTCGCCCCTTCCTCCATTCAAAGCTCCTCCTAAGCGCCAAAGCTCAGAGGAGTACATTTGCACGCCCCCTTACACCCCAAGACTCGGAGGGGGAACTTTCATGTTTGGTGATGAGATCTTTAAATCAGACCATAACAAAGCAGGTAAAATGAGGCAGCCTATAACCTCAGCGCCCCTCTCCGCCAGCGTTGGTCCGGCTCAACCCTGCCGCAAACGTCTTTATGAAACGCTGCCTCCTACTCCAGACAGCCCAGGCAGTGATGAATGCATTCTCATGGCGCTGCCAGAGATCAGGGGACCTCTGTACGTAGACGTCCCCCATTTCCCATTCCACGCTCCCCCAGAAGGCCTTTTAACCCCAGAGGCTTCGCCCACCAAAAAGCCCTGTTTGAGCTTCTTCCCTCGGGAAGAGGATACCGAAAGAGAGAGAATGGAGATCTCGCTATTGGCTCAGTATATTAGCACTTTAGCTGAAGGTTTCTGTCACAGCCACCCACAAAGCACATTGGCTCCCCCTCATCACGCATCGTTTGAGGGCCCAAACTCCTCACTGGCTCACATTGATGTCTTCATGTTTGAGGAGAAAGCAGTAGATGGCATCCCTCTTCCAAATCTGCCATCAACCTCCCCCATACCTCCCTCACCTTACTCATCAGCACCGTCCTACGCTCAACACTCCCCTACGTGCCGCAGCTCCCCTGTCCACGCGCAGGAGGAGGCTGCAACTTTGAACGGTGTACACCACCTCTGTAGCGTCCAGTCGACGCACCATAATTGCATGGCCGGGGGTGGGCCGCAGGAAGCAGAGAGACCCGAAGAGGACGTGAAGATGATGTCCTCCCCAGGGTCCACGACAGATCCAGCCCTTCCTGCCCTCACCCCTGCTCTGCCGTGTGCCCAGTCCCTCCTAGAGGAGCTGGTCACCATGGAACCTGTGTTTGGGGCAGCCGCCCCGATGACTCCTGCCGAGAGGCAACAAGATGAGTTGTATCAACTCCCTCATCAAGGCGAACAGATCTTCTACCAAGGTGAGAAATGGTGACGTTTTTGTGATTTCAGCATGAGTGCCTCAAATTTTCGTTTCTAAACTCTGCTCTTTTTCTCTGTCTTTTCTTACAGATGGAACCAGTGATCACATGTTTTAACATAAGTCTGTGACTTAATCGATGAAGTATGGCATATTGTCATCTTTTACAAAGCTATTTTTCTGGGATAATGTGGTAGAGTTCAATTGAAATGTGTTTAAAAAAAGATTTATTTATGTTTATATTTCAATATCATGAAGTCCCATGAACATGCATCCTATTCATATTGGACTGTCACTTTGGGAAAAAGTACTTAAAGTAACAAAGGCAATTTTACCAAGTGCCACTTTGTATTCACTTATAGTGAAGACTGTGTTTTACTGAAAGAATCGGTTATTGAATCACAACTATATCTTTTAAACCATCGTAGAGTTCTACGGTCAAGTAGAGGATTGATTCCTACTCTTTCTAATTGCTTTTCATTGTCTGTGCATGAAAACCATAGAAATGCTTCATAATAAAAAATATTCCTTTATGTTTTGTCCTTTTTGAGTTGTTTGGATTTCCAGAAGTCATGTTATATTTGTTTACACTCTTAAATATAAAGGTTCTTTATTGGCATCGGTGGTTCAGTGCAGAACCTTAAACATACATGGAAACTTTTAAATGCACAAAGAGTTCTTTAGAGTGGAAAAAAGGTTCTTCATACTAAGAAAAGGTTCACTGAAAGGTGAACCCAAAATGGTTCTTCTATGGCATTGCTGTGAAACTCCCCTTTTGGGAGCTTTACTTTTAAGAATGTATTCGATGTATCATATTTCCACAGAGAATAACCTTGAATTTGATGCTCTCTTGTTTTCCAAATATGTATATGAGAGTCAATTAAATGCATCAAAGCGAGGTTCATCGGTGTGTTCATTGTTTCTGCCCCCTCCATTGTTCCCTCCTCTCTCACTCTTTCATTCACTGCCTTTTTAGTGTGTCGCCATGGTTTCCTAGGACAGACTGACGCAGATGATGAGGTGCTATCTTTTTTTCCTGACGTATGCTCTTGACTCAGAGGCACAGTAGAGACAATCTGCCTCCCACACACACACACACACACACACACACACACACACACACACACACACACACACACACACACACACACACACACACACACACACACGTATATGTCCGCTGAACACATGCTGTACAGTGAATAGTCAGCCTACACTTTCCCATTATACCTGTAAGCTCACAAAAACACCCTATATGGCCTTTCCTGCCTCTCAATATCTGCTTCCATTTTTTCCTCTTGTTGCCAGGGGAAGCGATTTCTTCCTTTCGCAATCTCCACCTCCGGTGGCCCTAAACCATTGTTTGCTTGTCAATTATCCAGTTATGCACCTTTTCATTGAGTCCGACGTCCGGTGCAGCGCTGACCCTCCTACACGGGACCATGGGCCAACTTAACCGCCCCCATGTCCATAAATACCTTCCATCCCATGAGTGTCATCTGAATAAAATTCTCTCATGTCTTGTCTTCCTGTCCTTGTGAGAAAGATGTGCTTTCAGCAATGAAGAGGAATAAAAATAGACCGGACTGAAAAGAGGAGGAAAAAGAGGGAATGGGGAGCGCTTGGAAGGTGCACAAGGACTTCTAGGTGCTTATTCATCCTGCTTTCCTCCCACTCCTCCAATCAGTCAGCTGGATTTCTTTTCATCCTCCCTCTTTCACACATCTGTGCTTTCTCATTCATATCGTCCCATTCATTAGGACCCTCTCTCCTTATGACTCACCCTTACCTCTTTAACTCGTCTCTCTGCTCTCTCGCTCTTCATCGTCCTCCAGATATGTCAACACAAACAGCCCATGCCCACTTAAATTATAATAGAAATGCAAAAATTAAGATGCTCTCATCTTGTTTTCTGAAAAGTACGATGAAAACAACCACCTACACTGTGTGTACTATTTAAAGATGAACAAAACATAAGCTCTAATGCCATGGTGCAGTATCAGAACGAACAATTTTCTCCACTAATAAATTATATTGGCAAAGTAAACAAAACAAAAGCTTTAAAATAAGATTTATTTTGAATTATTTATCACAGCTTTGGGGGTTTCTTCATCCCTAGGGCCTGGAACAATGATTATAGCCAGCAGCCATATCACCCTGTAGCCCAAGTTGCCCATTGAAGCTAAAAGCAGGGTTGAACCCGATCAGTACCTGGATAGGAGACCTCCTAGAAGGGATGTCCGTGAGGCCAGCAGGGGGGGCTCACCCTGTGGTCTGTGTGGGTCCTTCACTATACTGTCAAAAAAAAGCACAGTCCTTCGGATGAGAAGTTAAACCGAGGTCCTGACTCTGTGGTCAATAAAAATCCCAGGACAACTTTCGAAAAAGAGTAGGGGCATAACCCCGGCCTCCTGGCAGATTTCACCCATTAGCCTCTGTCCATCATCATGGCCTCCTTTTTGACTTGTCAGTAGGATCTACTGTAAAGACTGCTCAATGCTGACGTTCAGTGGTCATTATTGGGAATTAATGCTTAAATGCTTAAATTATGCACCCTGTTTCTCTCTTTAATAAATGTAACCTCTCATTAATACACAGACAAATAACCAAATTATTTTCTAAAACTACCTCTTATAATTAGTATCTGAAAATGCAAATCTATGTTGATGAGTGAAACAAATATGTTTATATTAAACATAATCTTAATCACAATCATTAAGTTTTGGTGCCCATGTAAAATAGCTAAATTAGCGTAAAAAAAGAGTACTTATTATGGAAATAATATATTTAAGTGTGAAATTAATGTAATGTTCACAATTGAATATTAACATTTTGCACTTAAGTGTGTTAAGAAACATGAAAGCGTACTCTCTTTAAGTACACTAATGTGGCCTTTTATTTGAGCAATTTAAGCTATGTATCTGCAAGGAAGCTTTTAAATACACCTTTGAGATTTTTTTAAGAACATCACAAGTGCACATTCATTTAATACCTAACTCATACAGGACCTAATAAAATATAGACAATTTTAAAATGTGACTCTCAGTCATATTTCACATAATTGTGCAGTCTGAATGGGTATAGGTGTCAACAAGGTGTTCGTTGATTTGAATTGAAAAAAAAAAAAAAAAAAAACGTGAGGAAATAAAAAAGGTCATCTCTGTTTTATGTTTTTCTACATGTCAACAAAATTATGTTTCGGTAAGTTTACATACTGAATTTGAAATGTTTAAGATGTTAAATAAATGTTTAATGATTTTATTTTAGATTTTAATTACATTTGACCAAAAAAACAAAAAAAGTTTCACTGCTTAAAAAATAAAAGATAATGCTGAACTATGCAAATCTGTTAACGTTTTCAGACTCACTAAAATAAAGTGCAAGAGGGAATCAAGAAAGAAAGCCTAGGATATACAAGACTTTCAGGTTCTTGTCTCTGCATGTTGACTTACAACCTTATACAACCTTCGGAAAGTTACAGCACAGACATTTTATCACAAATAATATCAAAATTACATATGGCCTAATTCAGAAATTCATCTTCAGAATTCGGAATGTTCATCTTAGAAAAGGTGCATTTTATTAATGAAGTAGTTTTATATGAATTGCATTTCTTAACGTATTTCTAAATAATACGACATGTAAACGTGAAAACCCATCCACTAGATGGCAGTATTAGGCAGTTCAGTATAGAGCTCGTCACTGGTCTGGGATCGAGGAAGATTCCTCCGGGTCGATGTATTTTCAATATGGCGACGTGCATGTCTGTAATATAACTGCGAGGGTGGAAGAATTCGTCCTCTTTCCTCCTTTGACTGAAAACTAAAGTCAGCATTTAAGAAACGTCCGCTACTTTGTTTTAACGTACATACAGGTAGGTCTAAATTAAACATGAAAGGAATCATTTTACACTGTCTCAGTGTGTTTCACAGTTAAACTGACATGATAACCATCTTAAGAGCAGATTTTGCAATTGTTCCTACAGATGAATTGAGAATGTCTTTTCTTGGAAGTCTGAGACCAATGCTCTCGTCTGTTTTGCAGGGTGAGTCCTAGCAACATTATATGAATTAAATACTATTAAAATAAATAACTGAAATAAAATATGCCACTTTGTCCTATATTATTTTGTCAGCATCGCATTCTGTACCTTTCTGGTCTGGACCCGTCTTCACCAGGACAATGGCCACTCTCAATCAGATGCACCGCAGGGGCAAACCTCCTCCACCTCCCCCAAAGATCAGTGCCACTTTTGGGCATCCACAGTTAAAAGCTGTAGTTCTGAAGACCATGATCAGGAAACCCAAGAAGCCCAACTCAGCCAACCGCAAATGTGCACGAGTACGTCTTTCCAATGGTCAAGAAGCCGTTGTGTACATCCCAGGGGAAGGACACAATCTCCAGGAGCACAATGTGGTGCTGGTAAAAGGAGGGAGGACACAGGACTTACCAGGGGTCAAACTCAAGGTGATCAGGGGCAAATATGACTGTGCACATGTTGTAAAGAAGAAACAGTAATTACTATGACTGTGTATAACTGGACATAGCTGTAATAACAAATAAACTTGGTTTGAAATGTCGATCATGCAGTGTTGGGGAGTAACTAGTTACATGTAACAGAGTTATGCTATTTAATTACAAAATAAATCTAACTGTACTCTATTACAGTTACTGAGAAAAAGTGTAATTAAACTAGTTACTTAGGAAAATGTTAATGATTACTAGAGGGCTGAATGTTTTCTGTAAAAGGCTAGGATATGTTGAAATTTAATCATATAAATTTGCTGCTTTGCCTGATGTTTTTGATGTGCACGATGTCTCCTGCCATTTAAAGGCTGTTTGGTAAAGCAATGCTATTCTGATGCTTTTGATTGGGTCTCTCGTTTGAATTTGCAGCACTACGTCATCGATTACATCAATCCTCATTGCAGCTGAAAGCTTTAGGCTACAACCTGACTGAGAGCTGCCACCATGGCGAAGGCTAAAAATGCATTCCAGTGCTGGAAATTTAAAAACGATTTAATCCAGAAATCAGAGAAGGGCACAAATATAACTGTTCAGTGAAAAATATGTTTGACAATCCAGAAATCAGAGAAGGGCACAAATATAACTGTTCAGTGAAAAATATGTTTGACAACTATTAAAAATGCTTTCGACGTCGAAGATTTCATTGTCAAAACTGAGGAAGCATCTCCTGTGATGAATGTTAACCTCTCTCAATTTAAATCTCTAAATAAGTTTTAATTTAATAAGTCCTGTTTTGACTTGCAAACCAGAGCTACTTAACTACACAAAGATTGGTCATTTGAGTCAAACGTTTTATGGAACTTTTAAAAAAAAACAATACCATGGATGTGATTTACGGTTACACTGTAGGGTCTGTTTGGGTTGCCAGTGAGTATGAAACTAGAATCTATTCTTGCTTCTGTTAGTGAGAAATCAATATTAGGCCAATACACTCTCAGAAAAAAAGTTACAGTACTGTCACTGGGGCGGTACCCGAAGGTAAAAAGTGAAAAGGTACATCTTTGTATCTTACTCACCCCTTTAGGGTACATATTAGTACCTTAAAAGGTACATATCAGTACTTTAAGAGTGCGTATTAGTACCTTAGGGTACCGCCCCACTGACAGCAATGTACCTTTTTTTCTGACAGTGTATAATGTTTTCCCTTCTTCTCTGATGATTTTTTTGTATTTTTTTATATCAGTAAGAAGAAAAACATCACATTTTTACTACAGTATAATGATCTAGAATTGTCTTTTCTCTTAAATATAATAAAATATAACAATCTCTGTTTTTTAGAAGTTAAATGTTTGAAAATGATTAACAGTTGAAAAGATTTGTTGGAAATTTAGAAAAATAATTAAATCTCATCTCATGGTTTATCTCTACAAAAAATCTAGAGTCAGCATGCTGTACAAACAATGACAAAAATGAAGATTGAATTCCAAGAAATAGTGTTCACAAGAAACCTTGGCACAAGTTACTTTAAAAAAAAAAACTTTTCGTTCCTGCAGTAAGTAATTTGTAAAACTTTTAAACCACACTAAAACATATTGTTGGTTTAACTTAAGTTACCTGGTTGCCTTAACATTTTGAGTTCATTTTGAGTTCAACAGAAACTCAAATATTGTGTTATCTGAACAACATTAATTATCTAAGTTGATTTGTCAAAAGAAAAAAAGTTGTGATAACAATCATAATTATATATATATATATATATATATATATATATATATATATATATATATATATATATATATATATATATATATATATACAGGAGTGCAGAATTATTAGGCAAATGAGTATTTTGACCACATCATCCTTGTTATGCATGTTGTCTTACTACAAACTGTATAGGCTGGAAAGCCTACTACCAATTAAGCATATTAGGTGATGTGCATCTCTGTAATGAGAAGGGGTGTGGTCTAATGACATCAACACCCTATCAGGTGTGCATAATTATTAGGCAACTTCCTTTCCTTTGGCAAAATGGGTCAAAAGAAGGACTTGACAGGCTCAGAAAAGTCAAAAATAGTGAGATATATTGCAGAGGGATGCAGCAGTCTTAAAATAGCCAAGCTTCTGAAGCGTGATCATCGAACAATCAAGCGTTTCATTCAAAATAGTCAACAGGGTCAAGAACCGTGTGGAAAAACCAAGGCGCAAAATAACTGCCCGTGAACTGAGAAAAGTCAAGATGCCACTTGCCACCAGTTTGGCCATATTTCAGAGCTGCAACATCACTGGAGTGCCCAAAAGCACAAGGTGTGCAATACTCAGAGACATGGTCAAGGTAAGAAATGCAGAAAGTCGACCACCACTGAACAAGACACAAGCTGAAACATCAAGACTGGGCCAAGAAATATCTCAAGACTGATTTTTCTAAAGTTTTATGGACTGATGAAATGAGAGTGAGTCTTGATGGGCCAGATGGATGGGCCTGTGGCTGGATTGGTAAAGGGCAGAGAGCTCCAGTCCGACTCAGACGGCAGCAAGGTGGAGGTGGAGTACTGGTTTGGGCTGGTATCATCAAAGATGAGCTTGTGGGGCCTTTTCGGGTTGAGGATGGAACACTGACAGAATCCATGGATGGCAGGCTTTTGAGTGTCCTTGCAAAGAAAGGTGGCTATATTGGTCACTGATTTGTTTGGTTTTGAATGTCAGAAATGTATATTTGTGAATGTTGAGATGTTATATTGGTTTCACTGGTAAAATAAATAATTGAAATGGGTATAAATTTGTTTTTGTTAAGCTGCCTAATAATTATGCACAGTAATAGTCACCTGCACACACAGATATCCCCCTAAAATAGCTAAAACTAAAAACTACTTCCTAATAAACTACAAAAATATTCAGCTTTGATATTAATGAGTTTTTGTGTTCATTGAGAACATGGTTGTTGTTCAATAATAAAATTAATCCTCAAAAATACAACTTGCCTAATAATTCTGCACTCCCTGTATATATATATATATATATATATATATATATATATATATATATATATATATATATATATATATATATATATATAATATAAAATAAAATAAACACTGCAGGAATGTCCTTTTATGGTAGGCTACAGCCAGAATTATTTTAGTTTCACCTGCATCTCGAATTGCGTAATACTGGCTTGAGCTTTTCACTATCGGAGAACCAGAATCCAGTTTGACAGGGTCCTGCTGCTGTGCTGCAGTCTCTCTCAGGCTCTGCCCGAACATTTAGCTATCTCTCAGGTATGCTTTCTTTGAAAAGCTATGCTAAAATATATATGTATACTTTATATACTGTAATTTTACACCAAAGTACATTTAGTGAGGTTTATGCTCAGAAACCACGCTGGACACATTGTCTGCGGCCGACGCTACGCCTGCATCCTGTCAGTGTAGAAAGTGTATCGATGATAAATTCTGCTTGCGTCCGATGTAAACAGAGTGAAAGCAAAGAAGATACATTCTCAAAAAGCAAATCTTAAGCTTAAATCTTAATTTTGTTTTTAATTGTTAGTTCAATCAGCAATTTTTTTTGTTATTTATACCTTATGTTATTCTAAACCCGCATGACTTTCTTCTGCGGGACAAGAAATTAGATATTTTGAAGAATGTCAATATAACCAAACCATTTAGGTTACAATTGACTTTTAGACTAAGATATTTTTACTAGAAAACAAATATAGACAACTGAATAGAAAATAAAAATCAAGACCAAGTACAAAACCACTTGTATTCCTATCCAGAGTCATGGAGGCCATAGAGGTGACCACAGGCTCCATGACCCACGCGGGCACTATTGACAATATATTCATTATTTGAATTGGCATACATGGAGACAGGGAGCGAACCAAGCTTGACAGCTATGGAAGAGATTTTAAGACTGGGATGGTGAGATTTTGATTTTATTTACATAAAAAAACAAATATGCACAGGACTGAAATCAGCTTCTGTGGTATTGTTTTTGTTTGTTTGTTTGTTTTTACCTAGAAAGTAAAGTACAAAGTGACAACCAGGTTCACCCTCGGCAACCTGCTGCTGATCAGACTTGAGAAAGATCATTTCATGTTCTTGCCAGAGAATGACTGGTTCTGCTCTCTGGTAAAAGTAAGAACCCCAAAGAAAGATGTGATCCATTTCCCATGCTATCGCTGAATGGCAGAGGGGGAAGGGATTGAGCTGCCAGAGGCCAAAGGTTTGCATATCTATTATTGCATTACAAATATCATTTTTGTAAGCAGTGATCATTCCTATTTTTTCCCCTTTTTTTCTTTCAATTATGCCTTCATATCCTTCAAATGTTTGAGGTCAGTAAGGTAATAAAAAAAACTTTGACCCCAAACTTTTTAATTGTAATGTATGTCTATTCTAAATAGGATTCTCTGGAACTCAACTTCAGTAACTATCTGTTACTTTTATGATGTCTGACAGCTACAAAAATCTATGAAGAAAAATATTCACAACTGAAAGAGCACAGAAAAAAATGAGCTGAAGCTGAACAAACAAGTTTACCAGTAAGTCTGCACGACCAAGATTTGTCTTTGCAATCATTTTCTGCCCTCTTCATTGTTACATATGTGTTTGTGAATCTTTGCTTTTCCTTGAGGTGGACTGAGTTTAAAACAGGTCTCCCACAGTGTACGTGTTTTAAGGAGCCCCTGTCTCTTCCCTCAGTGGTCCGCTTCTCTTTCACTAAAGACATGGATTCAGCTTTCAACATCTCCACTGCGTAAGTTCCTCCAAACCTACAACCCAATTTCCAGAAGAGTTAGGAAATTTTGTAAAATGCAAAAATAATCTAAATTGTATATATTTTTAAATAGACAAAGTTTGATTTTAATGGCTGCAACACACTCTAAAAAGTTGGGACAAAGGCATGTTTACCAGTGTGTCACATCACCTTTCCTTAATCATTTGGGAATTGAGGATCGTAATTACAGTTTTGCTAGTGGAATTATTGCCCAATCTCGCCCGATACAAGAAAGACAGCTGCTCAACAGGTCTGTGGTTGTCATTCTCTGATTCTCCTTTTCATAATGGGTCATATCTGGTAGCAGACATATCTCGACCGCAGACAGGCAGTCAAGCACATCCAGTCTACAAAAGCACTCTTTTGTGGCATGTGCAGAATGGGGCCTGGCATTGTCATCTTGATGGCAGTGTATGTATTTGTACAATTCTAATACATGCCTCTGTGTCAATTGTACACATATGCAAGTCACCCATGCCATTTGCACTGCTGCACCCCATACCATGACAGATGTTTGCTTTTGTCACTAGTGAAAGTCTGGATGGTCTCTTTCACCTTTGGGACTGAGAACTCAATGTCCTCAAGCTGAAACGTGGACTCATCTGACCACCACACACATTTCCACTGACTTTTGGACCTTTTGAGATGAGCTCGGGCTCAGAGAACTTGGTGGAAATGACCGGGTTTTTTCTCTGTCCCAAATCTTCTGAAGTGTGCTACGGCCTTCAAAATGAAAATTAGTTTATATTTCCAAAAAAACAATTACGTTGGTCACTGAAAACATTGAAAATAATTTCTAAATAAAATTAATAAAGTTGAAATAACTAAAGTTGAAAGAGAATTAACATTCTTGCCACTTTTCTGGAAACGTGGATGTATTATTATGCACTGTAACAAAAAAAAAGTTGAGAAAACTTAAAAGTTTAAGGCAACCAGCTGCAGAAAGTGTTTTCTCAACTTATTTGTTTGAGTTATCTCAACTTTTTTCATGTTAAATTGTTAAATAAACTTTAACAGCTGAATTTGTCATACAAAACATAAGTTGAATTTTTTACAGTGTGGGTAGTTGTATATCCTATCTGGTCACTTCTTTACACCAATGATGAATTTAGCTTCCATGCTTGATGAGATCAAAATGAAGAAACTGGTGAAAAAACCTGATCATTGGTTTCAAATGGAAGACATGAAGAATGTCTTTTGGTCATCTAGAACCAGTATCTCCAGTAGAATTGCACAGTATACGTTGACATCAGAACATGTGTTTGATGCTGAGTTCAGCATAACGGAAATAATCTACTTGTTTTGTTGTTGGAATAATTTTTGATAGAATATGCACAGCTGCACTGGATGGATGATGAATTTTTTGGATACCAGCTCCTAAATGGCCCTAATCCAATGATGCTCCGCCGATGCTCTGAGCTTCCTCTGAAGTTTGCTGTTAATGATGTTATGGTGCAGCCTTTTTTGGGGAGTGGAACTTCTCTTACCCTAGAGATGAAGGTAAAACCATATCAAATTCGCTCCCTTGCGCTCTCAATTTGAATGTTTGTTTCAACACAAACTATCAATTGTTTAACCCAACAGCAAGGAAACATATTCTTATGTGACTATAAAAGACTGTCAGATTTACCAACTCAAGTCATCAATGGGAAGCATCAGTATGTTACGGCTCCGCTGTGTCTGCTTTACAAGAACCAAATGGGCAAACTTCTGCCTATTGCCATTCAGGTATTTCCTGGCTTTTACTGACTTAAGACAGTACCAGAATGGACTGGACCAAATCTTAAAATATGTATATTCATTCTGGCATCTGTATGTCATGCTAATATCACCCATTTATGTATAAAGTTAAAAAAGTGTACGACGGTCTAACATTGTTCGTTTATATGGGAAGAAGCAGGCGGGAACCAGCGAACATTTGAAGACTTTAATAAATGAATAACCACAAAATTAAAGTAAAAACGCAGACAGCCCCTCACAGACGGCTGCCGCGAACACGAAACAAAACGTAAATAAAACACAACATAAAATCCAGGTCTGGTCCTCTCGTCCTTCACTGTCGTCGCTCCTCCTTTATGCTTCCGTCACTCCTCCACGAGACACGATCCCACGATCGTCCCCCTCACAGTCCCTCAGCATCGCTGCTTGCCACAGAAGACACAAATGAACTAAATAAAATAATATTCTTCATGTTGTTCCAAACCTTTATGAGTTTCTTTCTTCTGTTGAACACAAAAGAAGAACATTTGAGGTTGGTAACCAGACCGTTGATGGACCCCACTGACTTGGAAATCAATGGGGTCCATCAACTGTCTGGTCACCAACATTCTTCAAATTTTCTTCAAAAAGAAAGAAACTCATACAGGTTGAGAACAACATATAGGTGAATAAATTAAAACAGAATTTAAATTTTTGAGTGAACTATTCCTTTAACCTTGCTGCTGAGTTACAGCAAATGATTAATTGTGATTCCCATTCGGTCTGTCATTGCGGTGTCAGTTGCATCAACAGACATCAGAGGACAATCCAGTGTTCCTGCCTAGTGACTGCGAGTATGATTAGCAGCTTGCCAAACTCTATGTGAGGAATGCAGACTGTCTTGAGCATCTAGCATCTTTCTATCTGCGCTTCCATCTGTGGCTGAGACCTTTACAGTGTCATTACTAAGGAACCTCCCGGCAGCTCACCCAATACATAAGGTACTCAAGATACTGTCAGATACAGCTTTGTTAACATTACTTTTTTAACACCTCTGAGAAAACACACTTGTGCCAAAGAAATAAGTCCAGTACTAAACATATGAAGATCTTTACATTACTGCAGCACCTCTCTTTACAGTTAGTCAGTGACGCTCTGTTTAGTTCCTGTGTCCACGAAGCCCCTCCTTCCGAAAAGCGTATGATCTGATTGGTCAGCTGGACCAGTGTGTTTTGATGGGTTAACAACTCCAAATTTCACGCCCTTTACTATAACTGCAATTTAACCAGGCTTCACCCATTTTTTTGCAAATGCCATAGGTGGGAATTATTTAAATGAGGAAAATTGTGACTTTCCCGTAAGAAAACTCAAAACTACAATCAAGCATTTCAGCAACAGTTCAGAAACAGTGCAGACTGATAGAGAATAACTCCCTTTTGTACAGCAACATTACATGCTAAAGAAAGTTGAACATGTCAAAATAGCATAAAAGGTCCTCTTTAAAGTCATCATGACTCATTTTCATATGTGTAATTCTCTCATAGTTGCTGATGCCACACACACGTTATACCCTCCAGATAAACACCCTTATTCGGGACAGACTTCTCGATCCCGAGGGTGCTGTCGCTCAGGTATTGACTTATTATTTTTTAGTTTACACAATTACTTGCAAATCATTATCACTTCAGAATACCAGTATTGGAGATGAAGGCATGCCTCATGAAGAAGGCGCTCTCAGACCTGACCTACAGCTCTCTCTGCCTGCTTGAAGACATCAGTGACCGTGGTCTGGAATCTTTTCCCAACTTCTTTTACAGAGGCGATGGATTACAGCTCTGGGGCCACATAAATACGTATTTTTTTGCATTAATTCACTGTTACATTTCTTTCATGGCTTCTTGAAAACATTCTCCATTATGCCAAATAGAATGACATTATCCCAAATCAGAAGACTTTGTGATGAATTTGGTATCTGTCTCTAGTTTTGTAAGAAGCATCGTGGAGTTTTATTACCAGAGTGATGGTGATGTGCAGCGGGACACTGAACTCCAGGACTGGATCAAGGAGATCTTCATTCATGGCTTTCTTGAGCAGAGCTGCACAGGTAAGTCACACGATATGGCATAGCTGTGATGTCATGTGTGGTGTATACGTGTATATATATATGTATATGTGTGTGTGTGTATAATGTTCTATTTTGTTTTACTTAGTTTGACTATGGTAGTTGGTTTCCCAATGCCCTCGGCTCTCTACAAAGACCCCCTCCTACATCCAAGGGAAGCTCAGACAAAAACACCCTGCTGGACACTCTACCTGACATGAACACCTCTGTATATCTAGTATCAGTCTTTTGGCTCTTGAGCAAACCTTCATCCGATTTAGTGAGTGTTTCCTGCTCAACTAATTATCCCATTATTTTTGTAGGTTATTATCCCATTAATTGTAAATAATCACAAATCCCTACAAATCCTTTCTAATCTTTTATGCAGGTTTCACTCGGGCAATACCCTGAGGATTACTTTTGTCAGACGGCTCCCCAGAAAATTATCAGAGATCATCAAGTAGAGCTGTCCTTTTTAAGCGAGTCCATCAAAGACAGAAACGCAGGACTACAAGTGCCTTACACGTACATGCGCCCTGATGTGATCAGCTACAGTGTCAGCATTTGAAACAGAGCGATGAGACTCAGGACTGCTAAAACATGTTTTAGTATTATTTTGACACGGTTTATTTATTTTTTCAACATGAATGAAATTGAAATCCTTTTTAATATTTATTCGCTGTATAATATTAAAGGTAATTTTTTTTTATATGTATACATGAGTTTTATTTCTTTTGATTTACTGCAGATTTAGTCTAATTTGTCAATACTGATTTGATTTTATTCGCTGTATAATATTCAAGGTACATTTTTTATATGTATACATGAGTTTTATTTCTTTTGATTTACTGAGGATTTAGTCACATTTATCAATACTGGTTTGATTTAGTTGCTGTTTTAAACATCTAAAATTTCAAATTCAACATTTAAGTTATAATATTCTGTTTTTAATATTCTTATGAATACTATTTTATTCGTTCAATTTACTTTGTGTGTGTATATATATATATATATATATAGTGTAAATACATATTTGATTTAGTTGCTGTTGAAACATCAAAAAGTTTTTGAAATATTCTAATACACAATACACAACATGTTGTTATCATTCTGGGTAGTGTTTTAAAAACGAGGCATAATAAAGAATTTATTTAAAAAAAAATAGAAGCATCAAAACAATAATTGATCAGGTCTTTATTTTATGGACTCAAGCGCCACAAATGTTTCATGCATGTTTATGTTTGATATGGAATAATTCCAAACAAAAACGTTTAATACTATCCATACTTTAAGTGTATTAACTTTTACATCACCATTCCCATGAACTGTATTTAATACAAAAAGCTGCAGTAACAATATCCAAATGCAATAACACAACTGTCTAAAAAAGCGGTAGAACAATTCTTATAGTGTTTACACATAATTTGTCTTTTACTGATGTAAAAGCGCATCCAAATGCCACTACAAGACATTCAACGTAGACCTGGATGGTAGACATTCTTCAAAGATTATTTTTCTACCACCTCAATCTTTTGGCAAGAAACAATTCAATAGCATCACTCTCACAAGTTCATCATGAGACTCTTTTTAACAAAAACGTCAGTGCTACAGTCGTGGGTTAAGTTCATCAATGCACCGTGCAAGGTTTTCATTTTTTTCCGGGAAGTGGCCTTCTTTGATTTTCTTAGCAATGTAGCGTGTTGTCTCCTCCCGTGCATTCTGGCTAGAACTCGTAGAGATCTGAAGGAGGTTCTTGAGCAGCTCCTGGTTGGCCTCCACAGACAAACCCAGCAGAAAGCGGAGAAAGATATCGAAGTTGCTATTCTTGGAGTTTAATGCTTTGTCAACTGCACTCTTGAGTAAGTCTGCCAAGGAAACCTTTAAGACCTTCAGCTTGCTCTGCTCAAGGATATTCTTCCCATGTTTCTTGAAACAGAAGAAAACGTGAAGAGCAGCGAGGTATTCCTGAATGGTCGGATGAGCAAAGCAGCTCACCTTCTCGGTGTAAATCATGTACTTCTCTCTGTAAAACTCTGTGCAGAAACCGGTGCAGGCCATGGCTGGGTATGACTCCGGCAATCCAACCTCGTCCCAATGCTCTTTCTCAATCTGAAACTCGTTCTTCTCGAGCATGTTGTAGGACAGCTTTGCAAGTTTAATGAGCAGCTGGTCAGCAGTAAGACCCTTGGTGTCTTCGGTGGGGTCATTCTGCAGTTTCTGAACAGACATTTCAGTGTGACGATGCAGCATAATGGTGTACAGATTGGTAAGAGTTGTGGGCACCTGTGCTGATGATGGAAGAGCCTGAAACTGTTGCTGCAGCACTTTAGATGCCACCCAGCAGAACAGCGGCAAGTGGCACATAATAAACAGCGTCTTAGAAGACTTGAGGTGAGCGATCACCCTCTCAGCAAGGGATTGGTCTACGATCGTCTTCCTGAAATAGGCCTCTTTCTGTTCATCAGTGAACCCACGAACCTCCAGAAGCTGGTGGACGTGTTCTGGTGGGATCACATCCAGAGCTCCAGCCCTAGAAATAGTCCACACGAAGGCATTATAGAGCAGGTTCCCCCGGATGAGGTTGGTAATCAACACCTGCACATTCGAAAGCCTGTTCCCATCGCACCAATATGCTGTTCTTCGGAAATTAAAGGGGATTTGAGTGTCATCTAGGCCGTCGAATATGAACATTACTGGGCAACCCTCAAAATCGAGAGTGTCTATTTCCTTCATCTCTGGATAGAAGGTGCTGACTAGAGAGAGGAGGTTATACTCTCCTTCCAGCATCTTGTTCAATTCCTTGAACTGCAGAGGAAGGAGGAAGAAAATACCTTGGTGGACTTTTCCATCCGCCCAGTCGAGGATAAAGCGCTGCACTGCAAATGATTTGCCACATCCTGGGACTCCTCTGGATAACACAGACCTTATGTGACTTGCCCTCGTAGTCTCAGCGGGAAATAAGTCATTTCCGGTTAATGGCGTCCTGTTCACTTTGCCAGTCTCTTGGAGCTCTTCTATCTTTGATCTGTACTCATGATCACTGTTCACTGATGCATTAATGCCATCTGTAATGTAAAGGTCTGTATAGACAGATTCAAAGGGAACTGGTTGTCCTTGTGGACTAAAACCCTCATACACCATCTCATACTTCTTCTTCAGGGCCAATTTCAATGCGTAGCGCACTTCGTCTGTGAAACATCATAATGAAAGACTTAAAGACAACAGTTTGAAATGCACTTTAATGTTCTAGCGAGCACAAAATAATATAACTTACTTCTTTTACATAGTCCTTGCAGATATTCAATCAGTTTCTTAAAGTTCAGGACATTAAAGAGTGCCAGAGTGATCTTCAGAGACACCTCAATATCACAGAGCTCCAGCATCTTATCCACCAGATCCAAAATATCAAGTCCGTCCAGGGGATCACGGAAGCGCTCGGGATATCGTTCCCACATTAGTTTTTTGAAGTGTTTTAATTCGTCCTGTGTGAGTTTCTTTAGGCAGGTTGTGAGGGCCTGAGATGAAGCACAGAATTAGTTTTCTCAACTCATTGTAAAAGGCATGTAATGGTAATATTGTGATTGCTTTAAATGGATGACCATTGGTTGTAAGCCTTACCTCGAAAGCAAATTTCACTGTCATTGCTGGATGCCTTTTCTCATTTGGGTCTACAACCAACTCTGGTTTTACAGAAACAGGAGCTTTTTGTTGTTTCAGGAAACTTTCCTTCTTGGCCTTCTTCCGTAAGCTTATTTTAAAAAGAAAGAGTTTAGGTGAGAATTTAGAATATTTAGGTGAGAATAAATGAAAAGTACACTGACACTACTGTTGTAAAGTTTGGGGTCTGTAAGATTGTTCTAATGATTTTGAAAGAAGTCTCTTTTGCTCACCAAAGACCACATTTATTTGATCAAGAATACAGTAAAAACTGTAAAGTGAAATATTATTAGAATTTAAAATAACTATTTTCTAATTTTAATATATATTAAATGTAATTTATTCCTGTGATGGCAAAGCTGAATTGTTAGCATCATTACTCCAGCCTTCAGTGTCACATGATCCTTCAGAAATAATTCTAATATGCTGATTTGCTGCTTAAAGTACATTTATTTATATTTACTTATTAATATCAATGATGAAAACAGTTGTGCTGCTTAATATTATTGTGGAAACCATTATATATATTTTGTTTCTTTTATGAATATACAATTCCTTTGAAATCTAAATCTTTTGTAATATTGTAAATATCTTTACTGTCAATTTTGTAAAATGAATGTATTTCCTGAATAAAAGTCATACATTTTTTTACTGATCCCAAACTTTTGAATGGTAGTGTATTTTTTGGATGACTTAAATAATATGCATATAAACAGTATTTGAATTTTAACATTATTAACTGAACAAAAAAACAATATTATGTTAACTTTAATCAAAGAGGAAGTTAAATGCTAAGGTTCAGCTAAATCTTTCATTTTTCCTCCCACATTAAAATGTATTTTAAAATAAAAATGTATGAATCTTTACAACAAAAATGACATTTTAAAGGGGTGCTCGCCACACATGACTTAAAAAAAAAGTTTGGCAAGCTGCCAATCATACTCGCAGTCACTAGGCAGGAAAACTGGATTGTCCTCTGATGCCTGTTGATGCAACTGACACCGCAATGACAGACCGAATGGGAATCACAATTAATCATTTGCTGTAACTCTGAATTCTATGCCAATATATGACAATGGTATTGGCAAAGCTCAGACTGATACAGATGCATCATGTGACTTTCACTCACCCTTCTTCAGTATCACCAGCATCTAGATTCATGTCCTCATCATCACTAACATAGGATTCACTGCTAGAAGCAGACGAATCCCGTCTGCACAACTGAACCCTGTGGAAAGTTGAAAAACTTATCCAGGGCAACCAGAATTACAAGAATGACAACCTATGCCCCAAGCACACAGAGAGCAAAGTCTCTGACTTTTCAAACAACCCATTTTAGGTATAAATTTCACTCATACTGTAGCTAGTCTAAATCATTTCTTTAAAATACACTTATCTTCAACTTTATGATTAATATATTAATCCTGCAAGCAAAGATGGCAATATAAAAGATGGCCCAGCTCTGAACCTATGTCCTGCCATCTAAAAAAAAAAGAAAAAAAAAATTCCCTTCACTGAATGAAGGTGAAGGTGAAACTTACTGGGTGCAACCTTCATGCTCTTCTCTTGTTTCAGACCAGCTTTCACTTATCATGGAGGCGTAACTGGATGCAGGGGACTCTGCTCTCTCCACGTATTGTCTGGTGAGAACGATCATTGTAAATTATATATAAATGGAAACATGAAAATAATCAATTGAGAGTGAATGAGATGTTAATTAATCAAGGTAAACAAAACAGGCTACACAAGTCCAATCTTGCTATGGAGTGTTCCTGATCTTACCAGCAGGTGTCGCACTTACACAACAGACAAGCATGCGTGCGTCTAAAAGCACGTCAACGTGACATGAAAATACTTTCCTGAACCGAATCGCACCAATAATATCAGATTAACAAAAAAACAAAAAACATATTACCCCACAGTATCGGAGTATCCAAGGGTGAACGGAAGTGTCCTCTGAGGAATGAAGTCGCCCTCTTCATCCCCATGTTCACTCCCGTAGGCGGAAGCTCCAACACCTAATGGAATACTGTTGTCTGACGCCATGTCTATCTCGTCGTCCATCTCGTACTGCAACCTTTTCCCCGCTTGTCAGAAGCAGATTGGTGTTGTTACCCTGTCAAAAGCGATACGCATGTATTGCTTCATTTTCCTTTCATGTTGATGACCCATGTCTCTTCCAGTGGGAGGAAGCCAATATTGCGTTATTATTGCTAATTTTGTTACAGTGGTTTAACCCTTTCTAAACCCTGGTTAAGTAACATTTTACATTAATTTGCGGTGTATATTTGTGTTATTTATTCCCTTTCTATAGGCAGTGTGTGAAACAATTATGCTAGAATGTCAGCGAGTTGTTTGTTTAGCAACTGACAGCCAATCATAAACCGCGTCTGTGGTTACAACGAAATATGCATGTTATGTGAGTAATGCACACGCACATAAACTTTAAAATGCGATGTTTTACTTTAAGCGTACTTAGGAGACTCGACACAACTAGAGCTAAACCTTTACGTGGTGTAAGTAGCTATTAGAACAAGTTAACGGTCCAATCAATGTTGTTGACCTTATGAACGTTAGCACTAGGTTTACCAATGCACAGTGTGGAAAAAGTTAATTATGTTGTAGAAATAAGTCAATATTTGTTCAGCCTGTTTCATTGTATAGCTACAATAAAGTTTTGTACCTTCACATTATAGGAACTTGTAGTCAAATGAGATCTTGAGAGAAAGATCTAGGTCTAATTATTTCACCTTTATTTCAGTGTTTCTTGATCCGCAATCCTCTCGAACCACGTCTGGTTCGCATATAATTCCGGAAGACGAAACAAATAAAACCGGTTGGTTAACTTTGTTATATCCTTTCATAAAGCATCTTAATATATAATTAATTTCTTGGCCCGTATGCTATTGCAAGCCTGTGTAGGCTATATTAAACGTTACCAGCGAAGAAACATGTAGTTAAAGCTCACCTATACAGTATGACCACATCACTTTCGGTTTGAAGTTATGTAGCTACTTCCTTATTTTTCTTAAAGAGACAGCAGTAAGAATATTTAGTGACGTAGATCTGAGTGCTAGCTAGTCATCTGTCACCTGCTACATTTATTGTCTCTGGGAACAAACTTTTAGTTTGAGCTGTTTGTGTGTTTTATCACATATTATTTGCTTAAGGTTTATATATGTGTTCCTTATTTATTATATGTGCCTATTTCATTAAAGGATAAGTTCACTTTAAAATTAAAATTACTCCACGATTAACTCACCCTCAAGCCATCCTATAGGTGTATAGCCTATGACTTTCTTCTTTCTGACACAATTGGAGCTAAATTAATTAATATCCCTGTGCTTCAAAGCTTTATAATGGCCGTGAACGGGGTCCAAAAGTTTGAAGCACAAAAAAGTGCATCCATTATTAATTTATTTTAAACAATATTTTTTTATAATTAACAGGGTGTCCCAACTCTGTCTTTCTATGCACCAAAGGGTCATTTGTGTAAAAAGGTTGAAGACACTTGACTTATACCCTTTTTGACACCATTGTGGTGAAGGATCATGTGTTGATCCCTGTTGTTTCTATATTTAAAAAGACCTGCATACCCCCTGTTAAAGGCACTGATCTCATATGCTGTAGATTTGTTATAGTTGTTTAAGCCCCCAACTCTAACTGCAGATGGTGAGTCTGAGTCTTAATGGAGCAGCTCTTGAACCTTGATCTCTTCTCCTCCCCTTGTTCCTTAAAAGCCTCTCCTCAATACCCCTGCAGGCAGCAAGGGTTCTCAACATCTGTCAGCAGTGCACACACTCCCCTTATGTTCCCATGAGATGGGAAATAAACATAAAGCAATGTGAAATACATCTCTGTTATTTTTTGGTATTAGTTTTTATCTTGGAGTGATCCATGAATTTAGTTTGTCTGTAAGTTGTTTTGGTAAATTGGTGCTATTCATCCATAATCACAATACAGATCTGTATGTGGAATAAACTGGAATATACTCATGTTGGAAACATACATTGATTAAGAATTAGAGACATCTCACCCACAAATGTGGTCATTACTCACCCTCATGTCGTTCCAAGACTGTATGACTTTATTTCTTAAAAATAGAAATTTTGAAAAATATTAACCAAATCATTTTGGTGACCATTTACTTTTTATGTACAAAAAAAAAACCGTGAGTCTGTGACATTTCTCAAAATATCTTATTTTATGTTCCACAGAACAAAGTACAGTTTTGGAACAACAAGAGTGTAAGTAAATTGTAATAGATTTTTCCTTTTTGGAAACACTATCTCATAATTAATAGTCACACAAACCAAACTGGCTTGTCTGCATGTTTTTTTCTTTGTTTGGCACAATGTTTCTTTAAAGAAAGAGACTTAATTGGGACAGGCTAGTGGCATGAAAGTCAGCCGATGGCGTTGTATGTTTCCCCTTGAATGATCATGCACAAAGCCCTGACTATAGGTCATTTCAGTTTTCAGGACGGTAGGCATTTAAAACACCTTTTTGAAAAATGCATTTTTTAAATGGAAATTGCTATTTTAGTCATACATTCAATTGAATGTATAGTCTTTATATTACCATATACATATTAATGTTCCTTTAGATTGTGTGTGTGTGTGTGTGTGTGTGTGTGTGTGTGTGTGTGTGTGTGTGTGTGTGTGTGTGTGTATGTGTGTTTGTGTGTGGTTTGTGTATGTGTGTTTGTGTGTGGTGTGTGTATGTGTGTTTGTGTGTGTGTACTTGTTTATATTGCATTGTGGGGTCCCCACGATGTTATATAAACTTGAAATCACCTACATTGTGGGGACTAGCCAGCGGTCCCCACAATGTAAATGGATTAATAAACATTTACTAAATTATGTTTTTTTGAAAATGTAACAATGCAGCATGTTTCCTGTGATGGTAGGTTTAGGGGCAGGGGCAGGGGCAGTGTAAGGGGGATATAATGTATAGTTTGTACGGTATAAAATCCCTTATGTCTATGGAGCGTCCCCACAATTCACAAAAACTGTGTGTGTGTGTGTGTGTGTGTGTGTGTGTGTGTGTGTGTGTGTGTGTGCATCTATATGCATGTTGTATTAAAGAGATTTTTACTTCAGAATGACTTCATTTATCCACCATCATTTCCACCCCAGACCCTTGACTTTCTTTCTTACATATACACAAAAAGAGGGGTTGGAACAGAATGTTACAGACTGACTGTCTCAGTCACCATTCATTTTTACTGTATCTTTTTTCTTCATAAAATAACAGTAACAAGTTAAGAAATGATGATTGGTCGTTTAAAACAAATACTCTTCACCTAAGCGTTTAATATATATATATATATATATATATATATATATATATATATATATATATATATATATATATATATATATATATATATTTTTTTTAATGGCTTCAAAGCAAATGACTCATATGAATCTGCAAACAATACAATAGCTAAGCGATAGAGCCCCCAATCTTTTAATACTAGCCTATTTGAGAGCTTTCATTTAATACTCTGGTTGGCACACACAGCTCGATTATGGAGATGTTTCCGCTGCTTGGCCCTCATGACGGCTCATTTGCCAGAGCCAACGACTGGCAAGAATGGACGAGGCGCGAGTCATACGAGTGTGCGCGAGGGGCGCGCGTGCAGACTACTGTTTACTGGTAACAGCTTGAGACGAACCAAACAGCTATGTGAATTCATCGTTGTTTTTCTTCTACGGCTCAATATACGGAATAAGGAATGGAAACAGTAAAGGCATCGCAACGTGACAGAATATGATAGAAATGAGGATAAACCCTCGCGCGAGACCAAGAGAAATCTAACACTATTCTGACAGCTCTCCCACAAAGACTAGTGCGAAGGAATGCAGAGCAATGCTTTGAACTTAAAAGACCACCAACGCTTCGTTTTTCAAGAGACAGGGCAGAATTTGCTGGGTAAACATGCAGCGGATGAAAAACAGGCAGAATTCTGCATGAGTGGATCTGGAGTGTGCTGAAGCGCTTCTTTCGCACCTTTGTTTGGCACCGTTTGCAAAAACTTCCACAATGGCTCTGGTCATGGAACCTGTAAGCAGGTGGTCAACAAGCCAGGTGGTCGAATGGATGAAAGGTATGCATTTTACATTCGTATGTATTTTGCTATAATAATAGAGGAAATTCTGTACACCCAATAAGGGTCGTATTTACATATTGTTTGTGCTTTATAAAAATGCGAATGTTACCTCTTTGTCAAATTTTTTTGTTGCGTGCATACAATAACTCGTTTTAAAGAAACATCGCTGTATCAACGTGCGACAGCGCGCGCGCACTCTAGCTGTCATGCAATTAAGATGTAGTCTATCTTATTTTGAGCTTGTATCGATGGCTGATATTAACAGATGTTCGTGTCGCCAATACACGTAAATGTATTAAGATATTAGTACGTATTTAAAAATGATGTTAATGAATTAAGTTGGATAAAGACTAGTCACGTCATCTCATCAAATTGAATGTAAAGTGACGGGTCACGTGGAAGATGAGCGATCAGCTGGGACCCCTTTGGCAGTTAAAGGCTCAATGGCTCCTCCATGGTCACTGAAGTTCATGAAAATGTTTTTTTTTAATGAGCAACCACACACACACACACACACACACACACACACACACACACACACACACACACACACACACACACACACACACACACACACACACATGGTTTCCATGTTTTATGGGGACTTTCCATAGACATAATGATTTTTATACTGTAAAAACTGTATATTCCCTTAACCCCATATACCCTTAAACCTACCCCTCACAGAAAACTTTATGCATTTTTCACATTTTCAAAAGACATCACTTGTATTTAGGCTGTTTTCCTCATGAGGACCATAAAATGTCCCCACAAGGACAAGAGTTTCAGATATTGCCATTTTTGCGGGGACATTTTGTCGGTATAACGTAGGGTATATCTGAGCCACACACACACACACACACACACACACACACACACACACACACACACACACACACACACACACACACACACACACACACACAAACACACACACACAAAAAATATATAACCAAATAGGTAAATTTCTTTTGAGCTTTCACTGTAAAACAATGTGCATGTTTATACACAAAATATTATTGTAAAATTACACATTAATATGTTTTTTTGTATACCATTTAAGGGTTTTACTGTAGAATGTGTACAGAATTGATGGTATTTTGTGTTGAAAACAAAAGCAAAAAAACAAAAAAAAACACCTGCCCTCATAGCAGACCATTTGATTGACATGTCAAGAAGCCATTCACAGCTGTTTTGCTTTGTGCCCTTTACTTATACAAAGGCAGTCGAATTATCCCTTTATTTGTCTGTGTCTGATTTTGTTTTAGGTGATGTGATAGGTAAACAGTGTGTCATTATGGAACTTGAACACTAGGCCTATTACAACACTAAATATATTTGGCATTAGATAAGGGAAACTCTTTTGAGAAAGATAATTTGAGTGTAATGGGCTGGTTTATTTGCTCAGGAACTGAGAAAAGAGAGGAAGACAGTCATTTGTAATTCAAATGAGGAAAGTGTTCCACTTGGCTGAATGTTTTGCCTTTAAGTTATTATTTTTTTGAAAAAGGTAGATCAGCTTCTCCATCTCATTCCTCCCGGTGAGGATTCACAAAATAGGAATTTGGTACTCAATGTGTATGCTTGTGTAAGAATATGACTGCAGGTGTGCTTTTCAGCAATAACCAGCTTTGTTAAAACGTAAAACAATGTGCACTTATATGCCTGCACGTGTGGATGTCTTGGCTTGAGTTTAGTTTGTCAGATGGCGTTTGATGTGTTTGAGTGTGTAAATAAGGCAATGGCTCAAATGCATGATGATAAACTGTGTTTTAATGTGTTATTCGTTTCCGAACATGCTGATCTACATTATGCTTTGTGATTTAGATCACAGTCCATATGTGCGGTGAAAGCAAATACCTAGAGGTTGTGAACTGTTTAATGTGCAAACATCCTTATATTTGGAGCAAATCTAAACTTTCAAGGAACGATAAGCGATATGCAAGATGAAAAGGCAGTGTAGGAATCATAAAGAATTACAGTGAGGCGGTGTTCCTCCCTAAGGGAATGCCAGAGAGGGTTTCTTATGCTGTTTGCACACTAAAAGCATGCTCACAAGTACACATCGTCACTCTTTAAGTTAACCTTTTCTGAGGGTCATATAAAGAAATTTAAGAAGCTTCAGACATTTTGTTTGATGTTTGCTTCTAAAAAGCTGGGGAATTTAATCAGCATCTGTCTGTTATGTGCAGACAAAACCTGCATGCTGCTATATCAGCTGCTTAGACACACACAGAGAAGCAGGAGATAAAGTGTTTATGTGAATGTGTATCAGTGTAAGGCTGTTTTAAACTCCTGAGCTGATGGTGTCTGTGTATATCTGTGTGATCATTAGAGCCTTCTGATCAGCGACATGCAATATGCATTCAAAGTTTCACTCACAATCCTTGCACAATGAAAAGGATAGTTTACTCAAAAATAAAAATTATATATATATATATATATATATATATATATATATATATATATATATATATATATATATATATATATATGTGTGTGATAATTTCATGTTGCTTTTGTCATTTTTTGGAGCTTGACAGCACTTGGTCACCATTTGCTTTCATTATGTAAAAGAGCAGCGTGAACGTTCTACTAATGTTCTCCTTTTGTTTTCTACGGATGACTTTTGAATCAACATGAGGGTGATGACAAAATGAAATAATAACTATCGCTTTAGCAGCATTTATTAAGCTAAAAGAACATGATGCAGCATGCAGTACATCTATGATCAGTCTGCATGGCTATGCTGCCCACGTAGCCACACACAATGGCACAAATTTGTCAAGTAGACTGCAATTATTTTGTCTGTATATTAAGTCTCAGGATTTTTTGCTGTATATGAAAATGCATCTCCCCAGAACACTCTTTAAAAGCTGTATTTTCATCTCTGCATTATGTATTTGACTGTTGTCTAATTCCACAGCCTTGCATTCCTTGCAGCATACAACATTTGTAAACTGTAAAGGCTATTCCTATTGGGTATGTTTTTGTACTCGAAGCTTCTAACATATGGAACTTTTTGTGGGGTTTGTTATTTTGTTGTGGCTAGCATTTGACATCTATAAGCACTTCTCAATATGGTTGAAGGTAAATGGAAATGTTGTATGGATAATATGGATGCCATTAAAGGTATGAGATAGACCTGACAAGCAGCAAATGTTAGTGTGATGCACCCATCCCTGCCAAACACACCAGTCTCAATGCTGTAACTAGTTTTATTATGGTAATGTGTAAACATTTATGGTTGCAAGAAATTCATGGTAAAAAAAATAAAGAAATGTTTTAGGCATTACTGGAGTGGAGGAATTCAGGTAGCTATTTATTTTATAACAACCATATACATCAATTACTGATATAATGTTAATATACCCTCGGTAGTCAGTATAGTAGTTCTCTACCAACTACCTAAACTACTAAAAACTGCTTGGTACCTTAAAATATACTGAAAACAACTATACTGATTAAGGCCAAAGTAAATATTTTAAATTCATAACTGGACTTTCTATGGACAGTTGCTATAATAAACATGCATAGATGTGTACAGTGGTCAGAGTAACATCCATGACAATAAAAGAATCCAATAAACATCAACACAACAACATAAAATGCCATAAAACACACATAACTGATATTTTTGCAAATTTTCATATTTTAATTAATGTCCAAAAGTTTGGGGTCAGTACGTTTTGTTGTTGTTGAATTTGTTTTATTTTATTTAGCAAAGGATGCATTAATGTCCATCAAATGTGAAAGTAAAGACATTTATAATGTTACAAAATATTTCTATTTCAAACATTCATTTCAAGAAACAAATCTATCATGGTTTCCACAAAAATATTGAGCAGCACTAAAGATTGGAGTGAAGGACCCTAAAAACTCATCTTTGCCATCAAATATATTCAAATAGAAAAGTAAAAAAAATTTTTTTTAATAATAGTGTACCATTTTAGATCAAATAAACACCCGAGCATAAGAGATTAAAAAAATCTTACTAACCCGACCCAAACTTTTTCAATCTTGCACTATTTTTCACTGTATGTGCTTTCTTTTGGATAGTACAGTAAAGGAGAAATCAATGGGGAAAGAAAGGGGTCAATGGGATGTTGTGGTTTGGATGCAAAACACATGTCACCCTTGTGAGTGCTTTGTCCATAATGTATCAAGAGCAATGTGTGCTACCACTGCACCATGGCTCCAGTGTAAGATTTGATCTAGATAGTAAATTCATGATGCATGCTGTGTTTCTTGTTTCCATATTCACAGGTTTCCTAGCATGCTGCGATTACCATTTTGCAGCTCTAACATTAGCATACAGTTCAGTGGTGATGCCCGCAGGTTGATGCCTCGGAGGGCCAGTCAGCAGAAGAGCCCTGTGACCTTCCCTCAATGATCTTTTTTTCCTGCCCCCCTCAGTGCTTCCTGTGACTCACTCCGAAACACCCACCCCCACCCCTTTCCAGAATAATGGCAGTAAATCCAATAAAACTGCACACAATGAAGCTCAAATATAGCCTTGATTAAATGCATATGTTTTACTAATCTATTTAACTGAACAGTGCAACAGGATTTCACACGTAATGACCAGACACAGACTGTTGTGCTGTTTGTTGACAGACACTGTAAAATAACTGTGTGCTGCAGAGTACAAATAACAGGCAGATCCCTGCATAATACCACGAGGAATAATATTGGTGGGATAGTTTCCCCAAAAATGTAAATTCTGTTGTCATCATCATGGCATCCTCGTTGACTTCCAAACCTGCAGTAATTTCTTTTGGACATTTTTTTCAATTGTAATGGTCGTTCCTCAACATGAAATAAGCAGCGATCTCTAACATGTGAATGATTTGTTCTTTTGAGATTTGTTCCTTACCAGTGAATTGGCTGATCCAGTTCACAATTCATTCATAAATCAGAATCAACTAATTCAATTACATGCAGCCAAGTAATCTGTCAGTAATCTGAATGATGGCTCAGTCTGACTGAAAATCATTCTACACCTCAATCGACCAGATTGAGCTCCATCCAAATTAAATTCGAATCAGATTAAAAGGGGTGGTGTAGACTTGAAATAATCTGATAAATTCGGAAAAAATAAGCATTTAAATGCTTGAATCGACTACTTTCTCAATCCGATTTAAAAATACCTTGCGCACATGCTCAATGCCATGATATACAGTATGCCAGGTGTCTTTTTATATACACTATGTTGCAAAAAGTTTTGGGACATCTGCCTTTACATGCACATGAACTTTAATGACATCCCATTCTTAATCCGTAGGGTTAAATATGGAGCTTGCCCACCCTTTGCATCTATAACATCTTCAACTCTTCTGGGAAGGCTTTCACCAAGGTTTAGGAGTGTGTTTATGGGAATTTTCGACCATTCTTCTAGAAGCGCATTTGTGAGGTCAGGCACTGATGTTGGATGAGAAGGCCTGGCTCGCAGTCTCCGCTCGAAATCATCCCAAAGGTGTTCTATCGTGTTGAGGTCAGGACTCTGTGCAGGCCAGTCAAGTTCTTCCAAACCAAACTCGCTCATCCATGTCTTTATGGACCTTCCTTTGTCCACTGGTGCGCAGTCATGTTGGAACAGGAGGGGGCCATCACCAAACTTTTCCCACAAAGTTGTGAGCATGAAATTGTCCAAAATGTCTTGGTGTACTGAAGCATTAAGTGTTCCTTTCACTGGAACTAAGGGGCCAAGTCCAGCCCCTGAAAAACAACCCCACACCATAATTCCCCCTCCACCAAACTTTACATTTGGCACAATGCAGATAGACAAGTACCGTTCTCATGGCAAACGCCAAACCCTGATTCGTCCATCGGATTGCCAGAGAGAGAAGCATGATTCGTCACTCCAGAGAACATATCTCCGCTGCTCTAGAGTCCAGTGACAGGGTGCTTTACACCACTGCATCCAATGCTTTGCATTGCACTTGGTGATGTAAGGCTTGGCTGCAGCTGCTCGGCCATGGAAACCAATTCCATGAGGCTCTCTATGCACTTATCTTGAGCTAATCTGAAGGCCACACAAAGTTTGGAGGTCTGTAGCCATTGAATCTGCAGAAAGTTGGCGACTTGTGCGCATTGTTCATGTGCTGACCCCGCTCTGTGATTTTATGTGGCATTCTCTGGTGCTGAATGTGGTGACTGGGCACTGTGTATGCCCTAAAGTCTTGTTTGGAATACATATAATGTACATGTAAACAAATATGTAAATTGTATTGGAATTTATTGGAAATGTAAGGTTGGAACATCACAGTTTCTCCTTTAGAGGAAGAAAGAAACTGGTTTGTAACGATTAAATGATGACATTTTTTTGATGAATCTAGAAAGTGTTCATTTTATCTGTCAAACTCTAATCACCCATGCTTAGAGAGTTACGAAACCCCCAATCCCTCTTTTGGTTCTAGGCCACACCATTTGCCAAATCATGGATTCAGGACAGTTTAGAGGTTTTCAGGTCACGGTTGAAGTGGACCAGCTTCTAAGCCACTTTAGTCAACATACTGTAAAGCTACAATCAGATTTTCTTCTTCAGTACAAATTTCTCTCATTACATACCCATTCCTTAACCTACTTACACTCTCACCCTCTTGTTTCATCTTCCTCGGTTCTAGCTGTTGGCCGACCACCCGCCTCGCTTGAAAGAGATTAATGGTCCCAGATGAACGTGTGGCGCTCTTCTTTGTAGCGTTTAACACAACTTAGCCACAGCGGCTGCAATTAACAGCAGATTAATGTCCTCCTAATCAATGAGTTTACTGTTTGTGTACACTGGCGCTGTGTAAGCTGGCCTGTCTCGCTCAGCCACAGGAAAAGCAACACTCAATATAGGGATTAGTTAAACTGTTTCGTGATGCTATTTATAATTTTATTTTGGAAGTTCATCTGAAAAACTTGTTTCTGTTACGAATCTGTCATGGTACAATCTATGGCACTCGTACGGCAGTAGATCCATTTAGAGACTTAATAATAATATTCCTATAATATTTCATTAGCATTACAATGCAAACGCCACAAAAACTATATATCTGAATAGGTCATTGATGTAAGTATTAGATATTTCTTTATTTATTTATTTGTCTATTCAAACGTCTCGCATATAAGCTTCTCATCTCACTGCCAGTTTTGTCTTGGTAATGAGGTCCTACTCAAGCGCTCTTCCCGTCCCTATACCGTCTCTATAGCAACTTACAGCGACAAACGTGATGATTCCTTCATTTGGAACAGGTTTAGATCAGCCTGGTAAAGAAGCGGATTTGTTAAGCCCTCAAATTGTATGCAAAGCCGTGAAACGCTCGCTTTCAGCAGTTTTGAATCGTGCCGCCGGTATCTGAACTTTCTCCTCACGGTCCATTAGATGAATGCAACAGAGAGATGAATATCAGGGGTTTGATGAAAGGGACATTTTACATGCTCTGCATCCTCGTCTTTTGTTGTGGAATGAGCTTGCAGATAATGAAATCTCATGGAGGAGAAAATGCAAGTCTGTGTGGGAATTTAAGGGAGGTAGAGAGGAAATGAATAGTGCTGAGGACAGAAGGAGCGAGCTGGGAGGAAGTGAACATGGAAAATGCTGAGGTAAAGGTGCTGTTTGTTGGAGGCCAGGTTCTGCGTAAGCAAATGAAACTTGTCCCCTGTAAAGCATTTCCGATATATATAATCACATATATATTAAAAGAGTTACAAAAAGTAAAAACTACACAGTGAGAATAAAAATAAGAAATTAAAGAAAAAAAAAACTGTGAGCCATATTACAATTAATTTGCCAAATTACCAATAGTATTTTTGGTAAAAGATTGTATATACATTTATGCATTTAGTAGTTTCATATGTTTTGTGAACCCAGTACGGCTCAGAAGAACTTATCGAGTGAATCTGATTCAAGCTCTAACTCACAAACAAATCCAAGGCTTTTTCGTAAATATATTTTAACTGATGAACCAGTTCATGGAGACGTTTTGTGAATCGGGCATCAAGGCTCACAATATGTTTTTTCTTTAATGCTAGTGTACGTAGACAATGCACCACATACACCAAAGAAGATAATACATGAAGAAACTGTATGTGAATTCTCACAATTTATATCTTTAAACAAACAGTTCAGTGTGGAAGTTGTGAACCCAGTACAACTCACTAACACCCATGAGCAAGTTTGAGCCCATTTCGTGAATCTTTTTGACTGACAAATAACAGAATCAAAGAAATTGTCATTTGTTCGTAAATCTGACATCGGGTTTGTTGTTGTTGAAATCTTAATCCACGCTGATAACAAACGGCACCTCACAAGATGATAAGCAAAGAATGTATGTGCGCAAAGTTTTCCCTACAAGAGTTGATATTATTATGTTCACAATTAATTTATCGCATTTAAGACCATTTTATTTGCTGTCTGGAACCCTGAGAATGGTTAGAGAGAGAGAGATTGTACTATATAATTGCACGACTACCTCCTTGCTTGTACTTAAATGATCTCAAAACAACATAATGCTTCTGGTTCAGCTGAACGTGTGAATTAATTTCTGTCTCTCTTCTATAAATATATGATGTCTTGTGTGATTCTGTGGGAGAAGAAAACAATTGTGAAGGATCAGTATAGATAAAGGGTAGGGGGCACGGGGGAGGCATGTGTTTCCTAGACAACAGCTAGCGCTCGCCAAACAGGTCTTCCCTTATTAGTGACAATAGTGCTTGAAGTCCACTGACGTCTGTTCGTGACAGCAAAGCATTTCAAAGTTGTGTGTCTGGATCGGTCCACAAAATGAAGTCTGTTTAAACAGCTGTGTGCCAAAATTTTCACAATCCCTCACTACTGTCTAAGAGAGCATATTTATGTGTGCTGTACACATTGAGGGTAACCATGTAAACACGCAATAGGCTCCAACACTCTCATGCCAGAGATATATATATATATGAGGCTGTAGTTGCTGATAATCTCTGTTTTAGCAATATTTAATCAGATTATAAGCAAATTATGCTGTAACTAAACACATATGATCCAGGATGCTCTATCAGCTTGAATGATGTCTTGATTTTGCTCATTTTTGTTGCTATTTTCAAGGCTTGGATGACTGTCTGCAGCAGTACATTAAGAACTTTGAGCAGGAGAAGGTGGGGGGTGAACAGCTGTTGAGAATCACACATCAGGAGCTCGAGGATCTGGGTGTTTCTCGAATTGGCCACCAGGAACTCATTCTGGAGGCTGTGGACCTGCTTTGTGCGCTGGTGAGCAAATACATAAACACACACACACACACACAGAGACAGGTGCATTGTGTTCAAATTGTATCTGCTCAAAAAATCGTTTTTTTTTTTTTTTTTTTTTAGAATAACACTACTGTTATGACAAGTACAAAATTATGGTTTTGGATGCAGATTGGTGAAAACAGTGTTCCAGTCGTGTTATATTTCACAATTTAGTGTGTTATTTAAGCTGTATTATGTACATTTATTACATTGTTAGGGGTTTAACAGTTTAGACCCAGAGACCAGTAGTGAAGAATGAAGACCAAGAGTCAGGAGTGCAATTAATTAAAGAAGTTTTTTACTGAAGAATAGTTTGCAGTTTCATCAACAGAAGCCAGCTTCAAGTCTCACAAGGAGTTCATAGCCTGCGTCTTGTCGTACCGTATATACAATTGTCCCAACAGTTATACTGTTTTCAAGGTCTAACCACGTCATTATTGCAAGGTGTATGATTCTGATTGCCCCCAGAGAAAATGCATGGTAAATTTCCTCACATGGTCAGTTAATCAGATCCACGTGTCCATACACGTCACCTGTTGACGCTTTCACCCGAACAGGCGCCAGTTTGTCCAGAACAACAAATCCACTCGTCTCTTAGGAGGCCTGTAATCCACCTTCAATACTGATCTGTAACACAGAATATTGCGCACATACACAGATGCACAGTCTCTCCAAGGTTGGAGCTGGTTAAGCTCCAATCCAAAACATACTGATAACATGTGCTTTCTCTTAGTGAGAGGTACAGATAATAGTACAGGCAATATTCATCTTGATTCTTTAGTGTTTCAGTAAAAGGAAATATAAAATGAATAAAATATAATAAAAATGAAAGACAAATCCATATGTAATCTCTGGAAGCCAGGCTAAGTGAGCAAACACTGTTACTGCACTCCCAGCATATTAGAGGTGTGGGATACCTCCAAAATCCAAACACACAACAACATGTTGCTATAAGTGTTTAGTGACACATCACACATCTCTAGGCCAGACCCTCGGTCGCCACTCAAAGACCAAACACAAACTTTAGAAAACATAAAGGAAGGACAGTGGTTCTATTGATTAAGTAAAATTAACTGGAATAAATCATTAAAAATAGGAGAATAAATATTAATTAAGGCTTTGATTATGAATTTGATTAAAATATTTACAGGTATGTTGAAGTGGCAGTGAATTCCAGGATTTACTTTAAAAGTAAATTATTTTAAATAAAATAAACTAAAAAGCAGTAAAAGGTTAAAATATACATAATTTTACACTGCTTTCTAAATACTGGTCAGAAATAATGAGATTTTTTTTTTAAATCAATTTGCAGCTATAGTTTAATTATTTCTTCAGGTTTATGCTTATAAAAGTATCCTGATGGTGCGTGTAGAAAAAGTAAATATATATTGTCTAAATAGTTTCCACATACAAGAGTTTATATTGTTTTATCTTTCTCACTACACATTTTTGATATGTCAAAATAAATAAAAATAGCATGTGGATAAGCATAATTAAGGTTTAAACTATGCATATTTTCATGTATCAAGATTAATTTATATGGTGAAAAATGTATATTATAAATATGTGTTAATTGTTATATGGATAATATTTATAGAAAAAAAATACTATATTTACTATATTTGTATATTTACTTTTTCTACCTGCCATCAGAATACTTTTAGATGTATCAAGATACATTTAGCAAGGCAAAGAGGATGATCATATTTGAGGGTACGTGTCATCAAAAAGGTTTAAAACCCCTGCTGTAGATATTAACCATTAAAATACCCAAATCCCTCATGCACTATACATTATATGTATTCTTGAAGCACCTAACCCTGTTTTTCCCATGCTGCCTGCATGTTTATGGTAATTGCATCCTGTGCAATTAATAATAGCCAAAACAAACACTTTAAATCCTTGAAAATCCCTTGAATTATCCCTCCATTCCCCACTGTCATACTGCACACGGTTTCCAGGCTGTTCTGATGGGGTACAAGAGAAATAAGGACGCTTATGCAGAAGGAGGGAAGGAGAGGCGGAGCGACTGAAAGATTGTGTGGGCAGAGTGGGTAGAAAACTGGCAGCAGTCGGGTGAGAGAAGGATAGCAAATTAAAACAGGAGAGAAAGGCTCAGAGGGAGAGTGAAGAAAAGTGTGAGAGAAGGAACACAGCAGTCCTGAGCGGATGAAGGAAGAGGGCAGAAAAAGGAGGGTGAATGGGGGTATATTAGCCAATGCCTTTGCAAACTGGCCCCCTGTATTCCTCTTTTTTGTTCCATCCATTTGTTATGTCATGTGCTTAAGCCCAGCTAGTGCCTGAAAGCCTCTTATGTAATGCTTCTCTGAGTTTGTCCAACATGGAGCCCTGCTGCATTAAATATGATTACTCATCTGTCCCTCATGCTGGGTCTATTGCATGACAGATCCCTACTGGCTTTTGTGTGCAGCAAGGCATTCTAGGAGATCCGTACAGTGTGTTGTCACAGTATATGACCATTAGGGGGTATCGGGTAGAGGGATTTGCCTGCTCCCCCTCCCCCTAGTTATAGCTAGAGAAAATTAGCATTTTGATACAAATATGCCCTGTAAATATTCATGATATTTTCACTTAACTGTAAGTGATGGAGAAATTCAGCACTCCAAACAGAGATGGAGACATACATTGATATATTAACACTACCGTTCAAAAGTTTGGGTTCAGTAAGATATTGAAATAAATTAATACTTGTAATCAGTAAGGACACATTTAATTGATCAAAAGTGACAGTAAAGACATTTATAATGTTGCAAAATATTTCAATTTCCAATAAATGCTTTCGAACTTTATATTTATAAAAAAAAAATGTTTGTTGTGTTTGTTTCCACAAAAATATTAAGCAGCAAATTATGTTTATTGATAATAAGAAGAGATGTTTCTTGAGCTCTACATCAGCAAATATTAGGATGATATTTGAAGGATGATATTTGAAGGATCATGTGACACTGAAGACTGGAGTAATTATGATGAAAATTTCACACAAAAAAACATTTTTAAATATATTCAAATACACAATTGTAATTTATTGTAATTATATTTCACAATATTATTGTTTCTACTGTATTTTTGGTTGAATAAATACAATTTGGTGAGCAGAAGAGACTTCTTTCAAAACATTAAATTATCGTATACCGACCCCAAACTTTTGAACGATAAGGTATGAATATGTATGTATTTGTATATTTTTATAGCAATGTATTTATTAAGTTTCATTTGAACTATGATGTTAAGTTCAAGTGAATATAGCGTGTATTGTGTGCCTTTAAGGGACCCTTTTCTCCTTCTCCATTTTCTTTCCTCCATTATTTAAAACCACTCAAACTACTTTTTTTCCCAGTGAACTTATACTGCATCACAGAGTGCCTCTGACCTTGCCTTTACCTTCCCCCGTTTCATTTACATTTACATCCATATTTAATCGTTCAGCAGATGCTTCTATCCAAAGCAACTTACAAATGTAGAACATCACAAGCAATTTGTCACACAAGAGCCAAAAATATATGCAGTACCACATTGCAGAGTTTCAAGGCTAAGCTACTGGAGCTACTAAGCTGGAGAAGAAGTGAAATATCTGAAAAGAGAGATTAAAAAAGGTTATTTATAGGCTATACCTTTTTTATCATCACAGTTTAGCCATGCTCACAAAAAGTTACTTTATCTCTTTCTTGGAGGTTTTGATGGTCTTACTTTCTCTTTCTTATTCAGAACTATGGACTAGAGACAGAGAACCTGAAGACTCTGACCCATAAGCTGAACGCATCAGCCAAGAACCTGCAGAACTTTATAACGGGCCGGCGGAGGGGCGGTCACTATGATGGAAGAGCCACCCGAAAACTTCCTAATGACTTTCTGACCTCTGTAGTGGACCTCATCGCTGCCGCCAAGAGCCTGCTGGCTTGGTTGGATAGGTTAGTCCTGCAAAGAGGCGCAAACACAGCCCATACCCAACACAGATATGCATAAAGACACATTTTCAAACATTAAAAAAAAATTTAATTTAAAATTTTGAAACGTTGCATTGGCAACTAACTGAAATAGAAGATAGTTTATTTTGAAGTACTAAAATTTAACTTAAATAAAATAATTTAAGCTAAATAGAAATATTTAAAAGGAAAATAATAAAAATGAAAAAGGGCATAACTGAAATTACTTAAATAACTAAAAATATAGAAATAAAAGAAACAAAATATTAATAAATATAAATAATAATAAAATAATGGAAGTTTTTGCAATTTATAGAGATTTGTTTTGAATTTAAAGATGGCACAAACATTTTTTGTGCAAATAAAAATAGTTTATTGATGATAAAACAATAGATATATTGAAATTAACTCTTTCCACCGAAGTTTTTTTTTTTAAAGTTGAAGATGCGTAATAGCACTCCCTATGGTATAAAAGTGAAAACACGATAAGCTGGAAAACTTTGTCAATAGCGAGAAAGTGTTCAGTTCTGTCAATGGCAGGAAAGAGTTAAGTTAGTTGGGATAAATTGGTTTGCAGATGCCTCATGATTGGATATTTTGGTTGGCGGAATTCAATTCATACATTTAAAGTGTCCAAATTTGTCCAAGTGCTTTTAGGGCTGCTGTATTTATTTACAAGCAAACACAAAGTTCAATCAAAGCAGCCTCAGTAATCCTGCTTCATCTACCATGCGTGCGGTCACATGACCTCTCATCTCGGCTAAAAGGCTTCATTGTTTCGAACTCATCAGTGAGGTCATTCAATTGGCCACAGATGACACGATCATGCCGATTTCCTTATGTAACACCCATGAGCAATCAGCTGACAAACAAAAGATGAGTAAAGAGCTTACGTAAGTCTCTTCTATTTCGGAGGAGCTGGCCCTGAAAATGGCCAGCGTGTGTGCTAAGCACTTCTGTTTGTCTCTCAAGTGTGTGCGCAAGGTCACGTTTTTGTGAGTTTGAATTAATTCTTTCATCAGCTAAAGCTCTCGTTGGCCACGCCTCCTCGTTAGTGCAGTGCGCCGCGTCTTCTGCCTAAACGCACAAACTCATAATTTCTGAGTGCAATTAATCTGCTACTGCGTCTCCCTAGATTATTCCTGGCCTCCGGGTCTCCCTCATTTATTCTCCACAGACAGGATGACAGCAGGAGTGTTGTCCTGGGTGATCACATTTCGTTTGTTACAGTCTTATTATACAGTGTAAGATAGGAACCCTGGAGTCAGATATGTGCGCTCGGTGCTCTCATTAAGATAAATGATGCCCTTTGTGCTATAGAGGATTTCTGGATTAGGGTTTGCACCATCCAGTCGACTAATTGATTGGTTCTTAGTCAGTGTCTTGAGTTAGTCACACTGCATGCATTGTGGGTATCTGATATATGGTTTGAGTTCATTTGAAGTGTACATGTGACTGAAACTGACAAAGACGATCATGTATATGTGTTTTTTATGTTAAAATACTTGGTTTTCTCTAATATATTGAACATTTAGTTGTAATGAAGCTAGTCATCTAGCTATAGCTTAGTTGACATGTTTTATTAAAATTGCAATAATGACTAGTGATGCATCAGTAAGTATAAAAATGTGTATATATATATTTTATGAATATATATATATATATATATATATATATATATATATATATATATATATATATATATATATATATATATATATATATATATATATATTTTTTTTTTTTTTTTTTTTTGAATATATATATATGTTTTTTTCATAAAATATTTTTGGGCATGTACACTAGTGTTCAAAAGTTTGGGTCTGATAAGATTTTCTTGCGCTCACCAAAGCTTAATTTATTTGATCAGTAAAAACTGTAATGTGAAATATTTTCAGCATAATTACTCTAGACTTCAGTGGCACATAATCCTTCAGAAATTATTCTGATATGCTCATTTGATGTTCAAAAAACTATTATTATTATTATTAATGTTGGGGGAAAAGTTGTGCTGTTTAAAATATTTCTGTGGTAGATTTTTTCAGGATTCTTTAATGAATGGAAAGTTCAAAAGAACAGCATTTATTTGAAATAGAAATTTTAACATTATAAATGTCTTTAACTTCAGATCAATTTATTGTGTTTTTGCTGAATAAAAGTATTGGAAAGTATAACTCACCCAAGTGTTTGAACGGAAGTGTGTAAAATAAATGACTAAAATAGGAAATAAGAGAAAATAAAAAAATTGTGGTGGGGCCCATGAAAATGTTGGCATGGCAAGTACAAATCTGAACTACTCGCATACCAGGCCTTGTTGTTCCTTACAGTTGAGCCCTGTCTATTCTGTAAAATAAATATATACAATATAATACATTTAGCAAAACGATACTGTATGCTGTAATAATAATAATATGCTTCTGGCATATTAACAAACTCAGACCAAAATTCAGTGCTCTGTCATTTAATATGGCCACAGAAGGGAACAGCATGGTATAAATGAAAGACTCTAATAGTGATTAAAAAAATTTTTAACGGTAATCTTTGCCGTCTGTATGATGGGGCACGTGAGCAGAGCTTCCTTCTGCTGCCTGAGCTTCTGTGAATTAGTGCATTGAAGTGAAAAATTCTCTCTCTCCTCTCTTGCAGCTCTGTCTGTCTCTCTCTGTTTTTGTTACTTTTCATCCCCACCCTCTCCACATGGTCCTTGGTTCACCTCTTTTTAGCTCTCATTCCTCATCATGAATGTCCTGCATTGCCTGAATTGGACACAGTTCGGCTTTGGCAGTGCAGCGACAGTAAGGACGGTTAGACACAAAGAGTGGTTGTGATTAGAAGTGATCTAATGGTTAATGGCAGATGTTACTTCTTCATCAGGTCTCCGTTCGCTGCCGTAGCAGACTACTCCATGACCAGGAATAATGTGATTCAGCTGTGTCTGGAGTTGACCACAATAGTTCAGCAGGTATGAACCGAAACACTCAAATTATAACATATCACATTCATCTTTTTTCAGGGATAGCTCACTCCAAAATGAGAATTGCATTATTTATTAACTCCAACGTCATTCCAAATCTGTATTATATTTTGTATATATATTATATAATTCTATATTGTATATATATTATATATATAATATTATATCTAATTCTGCTTTCAGCAAAGCTTCAGTAAAGTAAATGGAAAGTGGATGGTGATATTTTCACTGTCAAGTTCCAAGAAAACGCAAAAGCATTATAAAAGTAACAGGTGGTAAACTAAAGAAAATGAACAATACATAAGATTTTATCAAATATATTTTTAGGGCTGCCAAAGTAAACTTGTTAGCATATTCTGTTCTTTTTTTGAGTGAACTATCTCATTAAAGCCCATATCCATCAAATTTAATGCAAAGTTAAGAAGTCTCTTTTGACCTAAAGTCTATTGTCTATTTCACCCACACCAGTATCATGCCATACTTTAGGACTAACACTCCTTTTTTTTGAGGATGCATGGAAAGCAGGGTAAAGTTTCTAGGGCAGAAGGCTCTATAGAAAGAGGCCATGGACATTTTTCTCCTTCTCAATTTTCTGTCCTGGATTGAAATAGTGCTGCTCTGGCATGGGCCATTGAGGGCGAGGACAGACTGTCCCAGGTGGGAGAAAAGCGATGTGTCCCAGAACATGTATGAAGGCCTGTAGAATTTGCTTGTGAAGTGAGTCTGTACAGTATGTGTGAATAATGCCACACTCTGAAGGGCATTTCACACATTCAAACTTTATATAAAGTTGTCTTCTCTTAATTAAACACTTGTGTGTATTAGCTCAAGCTTTATTTACTCTCTTCCTATGAATCAGGCTCTGATGTGTAGGTTGAGTGTTGAAGGAGATTCCCAATATGTTTAAGATTAATCATGAGTTTGGCCAGTCGAGATCCCCAAGCTCCTTCACCCACGGGCTGGAAATCAGACTACCATTAAGCAGAGTGATGGAGAGTGGAAGAAAATGAGCAGATGAGAGGAGGAAGAGGAAAAGTATTGCACCAGGTTCGTGTGGGAGGATGACTCACGTCCTCCTCAGCTGTCTGCTCAAGACAGAGAACGCTGCCTTTGGCTATTTCAGATAGGTGCAAGTCTCCATGCCAGCAAGCAAATCTTCTTCTCCTTGTGTCCTACAAACAAAGCTCAGCTCCTCATCTGAGACATCCCAAAACTGCGTTTACCCATTAGAGCAGAAATGATATAATGTGTTCGTATCTCATAAATGGGAAACATTTTATAACTTTTGTTGATATGTCATAATTATATAATACAATTATTATATAATACTTCTGATGATTCACCATTGAATATATATTAATCAAAGTTTCATGACATGAGTGCACATTAACTATAAAGCATTATATAACCATTTAGCATTATATAACACTACAAAAAAACAATTAGTATCTTTGTTTTCCAGTAAAAATATCAAAAAAGAAAAAAATATATTTAAGAAACAGAATTGCACCAGAAGACTTGTTTTTAGAGAATATATGTATATTTTATTTTTAAGCATAAATCAAACAAAATGTTGTGATATTTATGCTTAAAACAAGAACTTTCTGCAGTGGGCTAAGAAAAATAAACATAATGCATAAAATATATTCTTAATATTAAATAATTTAAATATAAAAATATACTATTTAATATATATAAAATTATGAGACAAAATACGTATTTACATCTTGTTTAACATATATATATATATATATATATATATATATATATATATATATATATATATATATATATATATATATATATATTTTTTTTTACTGGAAAACAAATACTGATTATAACATTTTTGTGTTATAAATGAAACATAGTATATTTCAATAACGTGCAGTATTTCAGTAATGAGGGTGTGATGGGATAAGAACATAATTTGTTAAGACTGCATTTTCTTTTCTTGTGTTTTAGGACGGCACAGTGTATGAGACAGAAAATAAGATACTGCATGTGGTAAGAGTGACATTTATATTCTCACACTCTTGATTAATTTACATAAAACTCCTTATCTAGCTCCTCTGTTCAAAAATAGATATCTGTGTCGAAGTGAGAAAAAAAGAGAGCGAGAGTATGTGTGAGGTGAGTGAGAGAGAAATAAATTCACATTTGATTCATGGAGTCTAGCCCATGCTGCAGTGTCAGTGAGGGTACAGCTGGCTCTCTGCTATAAATACCAGGACAGGCCACATTTCATCTGAGAGTGACAGTGAGAGAAAGGGAGAGTTTGCGTTTGCAACACCAGGAACACCTTCACTGATTAGTCACCAGCAGCAGATTGAGGGAGAATCGTGATTAGATGGATCAATTCAAAGAAGGCAGCAAGATCATGGAGAATTATGCTTATGAGACCATCCTGGTCACATGATTACTTCATAATATAGTACATGCTGGCGACTCTCGGTCTCAGCGCAGATGGTGTTTACGAAGTGGTGCCGTGAACATGCAATGAAATGATCAGCATATTGTAGCCTAGTAGCGGCTTCAGATAGATCTTTTCTTTCTGAGCCTCTCTTGTTAAACTTTTCTCATGTTTCTCTTTTTCTCTCCGTCCTCAGTGTAAAACACTTTCAGGTGTGTGTGACCACATCATTTCCCTCTCTTCGGACCCCATGGTGTCCCAGGCCGCCCATCTGGAAGTGGTGCAGCTGGACAACATAAGGTCCACAGAGGGACTGGTGGGTATCTGGGTGCCTGTTTTTTTTCATCTTTTCACCTTATACACAAACTTCAAGGAGGTTTCCAACTGGGATGTTTTTTTAAACAGTGTTTTAAACAAAGGAGATCGTATATATGCTGGGCACTTTTTAACTTTTTTCTTTAATTTATCCATTTATTCATATCGTTTATAATTAATATTTAAAAGCAGTTTTGTAAAGAAACTCATAATTTTTTACATAGATAGATAGAAAGAAACCACATTCAGCCATGTTAACCACATCTGCATTAATGATGTTATGCTGGTAGTTGTGTTTGTGTGAGCTTCAGGCAGTAATATTTCGACAGTTACATATAGACACACTTGACACTGTCAGTATCCGCTCAATAAAGCCTGAATAGAGATAGATAAAAATAAACATACACCCTCTCTCTGTCCCCCTATTTCTCTCCTTTATGAGACTGTGTGTCATAGGGGATTTGTGCTCTTATGTCATGTCAGCAAGCTACATTCAGTATTTTCTCAGTGTGTGTCCGATATTTTCAGGCAATGGCTCTAAAGTGTCTTTCTCCTTGCCCTAGGGCATGTACATCAAATCAACCTATGATGGCCTACATGTCATCACAGGCACTACAGAGGGAGTGAGTGGTCATTTTCAATATTTCAGTACAATATTTTATCTCAGTATGACATACATGGACAATTGGTTGTACAAGTAATCTTTAAAGGGGTCATGAACTGGATTTTGTTTTCCCTGAGGTGCACTTATAATGTTAATATGATTTTTACATTTAAAAAATTGTCTATTTTAAATGGCTATTTTCTACCCTGATTTTAGTCCTCTGATTTGAACGCTGTTTGAAGTGGCGTGTCTGCTGTGAGACTTCAGTGTAAACGCCCACTGCTGTGATTGGCAGACATCTTTGTATAATAAATATTACATGTGGAACGCTCTCGAATACTCGTTTTAACTATTACAGCTGTCGAAATTAACAAATCGTGACAAGTGTTGATTATTGCATTATATTTAGATCTATTCCCATTACAGAAGGTTGCAGTGATGAGCATTGAGCAGATGACATTGCATCGTCATTGCGAAGCAATTTCACACTCAGAAAATGCTTTCACCATAACTAACAATGCAAACATGATGTAGATACATTAAGACAGTGGTTCCCAACCATGTTCCTGGAGGACCCCCAACAGTGCGCATTTTGCATGTCTCCTCAATCAAACACACATGATTCAGGTCATCAGCTCATCAGTAGCTACTCCAAGACTTGATGTGGGTGTGTCAGACAAAGGACACATCCAAAATGTGCACTGTTGGGGGTCCTCCAGGAACGTGGTTGGGAACCACTGATTTAAGAGATTCATTGTGTAGTGAAAGAGAGTCACTATAACGAGAGTTTTGGCAAGTGTCCAGATAAATTTGTGCTGCGTAATCGACAGCTTCAGCCGTCATAAAGAGAGTTTTTCTTTGAAGTCAAAATGCTACGATTATTCATTATGAATTTATCTGTCATTACCGGTTTACAAATTAAATACGTAACTTGCTGTTTGCAGAACAGTTGGCACAACCTCATCTTTGTGCAAACGTTTTTGGGCAAAGCCAGTATCGTATTGCGACTTGTTCTTAAAACAGTCGCTGGTAAAATATACAAGTCAGCACTGACGTGACTACGTTTGTTAAAAATAAACTGAATTAATTTTTCTGTTACATTGGGATCCTTCAGCAGCTTATGCAAAGATGATGTTTTTCCACAGCCAGGAATAGCACAACAACTGCGTGGCATCACAATCTTATCATAAACTAGGCCTTCTTTAGATCCACTCGCTGCTTATCGAGTTATCGAATTAACCCCAGTGGGCGGGAACAAGGATACGATGTAAAAGTATGCGTGGTTGTCCTGCTCCCAGAGGCAGTCATATGCAAATGATTGTGCCCCTGTGATGTCAGTGTCACATCACAGGGGCACAAACCAAGCTTTTTACAGCTTGACTAAATGAATGCTTTTTTGTTGATGATGAGGACTTGCAGGATGCATTAATGATACAAAGATACCTCTTATATGCCAAATTTGATCTCTCATGTCATGACTCCTTTAAAACAATTGTGTGTTTTGGCCACATGTGATCCAATGGATTTCTCTCTCTCCCTCTTCCAGTCACTAGCTGACCGCTGTAAGAAAATCCATGCAGGTGATGAGGTCATACAGGTCAATCATCAGACAGTGGTGAGTGTTTCTGTTATACACAATCATTTTACTCTTTAACTGGTAATATGACTGGATCATTCCTGTTCATTAATAAAGAAAAAAAAATGCCCTGTGTTTTCATTTTAGTTTCTATAAAAATATATACTTTATCATATCAAAAATATGCTCTTGTCAAGATCAGGCATCTAAACTTTAACTGTAGCCTTATTATTACACAATAAGATATGAAAATAGATATGGTTTGTAATTTCTCATATAAAACTGAATATAAAAATCTAAAATGAATATATTATTTATAAGAAAACAGGCTTTTGTTTAAAATGTTTTGAGAAAAATTCATTTTGTTTGATGTTAGACGTACACAAGGGTCTGTAAGGGTCAGTACGTTTTTATATATATAAATAAATTAATACTATTATTCAGCAAGGACACATTAAATTGATCAAAAGTGACCGTAAAGACATTCATGTTGCAAAAAAAATACAATTTCAAATAAATGATGTTCTTTTCAACTTTCTATTCATCAGAGAATCCTGAATTGTTGTTTTCAACTTTCATAATAATAACTATTTTCATTTAGCTTTCATAAAATTAATTTTTATTTGAGCACTACATCAGCATATTAGAATGCTTTCTGAAGGATCATGTGACACTGAATTGCTGAAAATTCAGCTTTGCATCACAGAAATACATTTCATTTTAAAATATATTAACATAGAAAACCATTATTTTAAATTGTAGTCTTATTTCACAATATTACTGTTTTTACTGTATTTTTTTATCAAATAAATGCAGCCTTGGTGAGCATAAGATATCTTTCACAAACCCTAAACTTTTGAATGGTAGTGTAGAGTTTTCAATCTTTAAAAACTGTTTAATGATTTAACCCATATGTCAAGACGTATATGGCGTATATGACATAATCTGCTGCTTATCCCTCTTTCCCCAATCTCCTCTCCTCACCTGCTATCAAGACTACAAAATGCTTGTGTGCACTGGAATGTTATCTGATTCTCTTGTGGTGAGGTCAACACGTGTTTTGGACTTGCGTAGGTGGGCTGGCAGCTGAAGAACCTGGTAAACTCTTTACGTAGCAATCCCGCGGGTGTGACCCTCACGCTGAAGAAACGACCTCAGAGCACTCTCACGTCAGCCCCAGCCTTACTCAAGAACATGAGATGGAAGCCCCTCGCCCTGCAGGTACTGATGGGATGTGTGCGGTATGAGGATTAAGTGGTGTGTGTGAATTGATGATATGCTGTGGCATAGTCCCCCAATCTGTGCATGTTCTTTTTTTAGCAGCATTAAGAGCCCTCTTCCCCTCCCTCAGGGCTTTGACCAACTAGATTGCATGGCAAATCTTCATTCCACTCTTCCCCCCATCCACTAACCTTCCTTTTTTTCCTCTTTCATCTTTTTACCTCTAATCTGCTGCTTATCCCTCTTTCCCCAATCTCCTCGTCAGCTTCGCCGAAGCCCCTGTGCATCAGGAAGCTTTACTGTGGCCTGAGAGGAAAATGTGGAATGTCATTTTAGACGCTTGACTGCGCAGTGTGTAAATTGCACGCATTTATTTTTTCTTTGCCGTTTCTATTGCACAGCTGACAGATAACAAGACACACTGATTGTCATGACAACAGTTGAAGACACTGAGACGGCATTTAATTTACACAGAACCAAATCCGCATCAGAGTGCACATTGTGTTTTGAGTTTTAAATACATAAAATCAGGAGGAAACAGACTCGGCATGACTATAAACTCAAGTGATGTTCTTCCATAAAGACACACATGCCAGGTTACTCTGCCATTAGGATGAGTGTGTGATGTTTGGTAAAATGATTTATTATTTTTTGTTGACTGTTATGTTTAGTTAATTTTCTTTAGTAGTTCAATTATTCTTTTGTTAATTATATGCCAGTGTTAAAAAAGCAGTGACATTTTCATGAGACAATAAAAATATCACCTTTTTTGTCAATTAATGACTCATATGTTGCAGAAGATGCAGCTGTAATAAAATGCATGACCTGGAAAGCTTTACATTCTATTTTAGGCATCATATTTGTACATAGAAATCTGATGAAGGGTTTGGATTCAAATATATTGTAAATCATTGTAAATACATCTAAATCTTGGTGATGTATTGTACACTGAAAGTTTAGAGTCGGTACGATTTAAAAAACAAAAAAAGAGAGAGAGAGAGTTTTTTTTTCTTTTTCAGAATGCATTAAATTGATTAAAAATGACAGTAAAGACATATATAATGTTACAGAAGATTTCTATTTAAATACATTCTGTTCTTTTAAACTTTCTATTCATTAAAGAATCCTGAAAAAAAAAGTATCAGTTTCCACAAAAAAGCAGCACAGATGTTTTTAACATTGATAATAATAAGAAATGTTTCTTTAAAGATGATTTTTGAAGGATCATGTGATCATTGTAATAATATTTCACAATACAGTATAGCTGTCTTTTTATCAAATAAATCCATCCTTGGTACATGTGAATGGGAAGACATGTATACACTATAACATTATCAAAAAGTAAAAAGTTAAAATCTGACAATGACCTGTATCAAAACGCAAAAGTACATTTGAAGGTACACTTTCCTAAGGGGAATGCTAAGGCTAACTGTACCACTGTTTTTAGCCCATCATTCCCCCCAGCCCCAGCAGCAGTGTGGCCACACCATCCAGCACCCTCAGCACCCCATCCAGACGGGACAGCTGCGCTCTACAGGACCTCTACATCCCCCCTCCCCCAGACGAGCCATACACACCCAGGTATAGTACAGACACACACTCACACACACACACACACACACACACACACACACAAATTACAATATCTAAAACAAAAGTACACACTAGTAAACTGATGCACACTTTAAATAATCATGAATATGTATGAAACACCACAAACATGCACTTTTGGAGGAAACTACAAAAGTTTTGGGATGGTAAGGTTTTAATGTTTTCGAAAGATGTTCCTTATGCAGAAAAATACAGTAAAAAAGTAACTGTTATTTCAGTATATTTTAAAATGTAATAAATTCCTGTGATGATCATTACATCAGTCTTCAGTGTCACATGATTCTTCAGAAATCTGATATGCTGATTCACTGATCAAGAAACATTTTTAACATTTTTGAAACAGCTTAATATTTTTATGGAAACTGTGATACATGTTTTTCAGGTTACTTTGATGAGTAGCACAAAATAACAGCAATTTTTAATAAATTAAACTCTTTTATAACATTTAATCTCTGTATTTCACCCTTGCTTAATATAACTTTTAATTTCAATAATCATATAATGAGACCACTTGAAAGTGGATTCTTTTGGCTTCTACCATAAGCAACCAGAAACACCCTAGCAACTGCATAGCAACACTGTGGCAGTGACTTTTAATAATAACATAATTATTTTTATTTTTATTAATAATAATAAAAAGTTTTCTTTAAGAAAATTCAAAATCTAGTTCACATTTAAGATCTGTGTAATAGAATATTTTTTCTTACCATTGCAGAGATGAAATGGGGAATCTGACCAGCAATTGCCAGCAGGCTGCTAAAGGTTCTGATTCGCCCAATTCCTTCTTGGATCAGGAGTGCCGGAGGCGATTCCCCCATTTGGATGAGGATGCGGTCCTGTACTGTTACGAGTATGATCAGAATCAGGGCCCTCCACCCGTACGCAGGGACAGCACTCCCACATATGGTACATGCTTTCTTACATGATCATGTTTGATCTTTACAGGCTAGCTTCAGTGTCTTTTCATGCTCGTCTCTTTTTAAGTCAAATTCAAGTTTGCGGTCTTGCCAGGGTGACGAGGGATCAGTCAGTCAGAAGGGATGTTTTTAAATCTGCAACACAGTATATGTATACAGAAACACACTACATTAGTGCCCATAAATCATTGGAGTAAACATAACAATTGAGTTATACTTTATCTTCTTCTCCTGGCCCAATATGTGTATTGTGCAGTATTTTTTATTTGATTTTTTTATTTTGATTTCTCTGTGCTTGTGTACTAGGACGGCTGAGGCCTATTTCCATGCCTGTAGAATATAACTGGGTTGGAGATTATGAAGATCCAGCCAAGCTGAAGAAAGAGATCAGAAGAGGTGTGTGTGTGTGTGTGTGTGTTTGTGCGTGTGGGTGAGCTTTGAGGGGGATGTGTTTTGATCTCTTTTACTTAGGCTATACTAAAGCGATGATTTCATCACTTTAGCCCTGACCTCTTCATTTGCACATTTTTAAATCTTCAGCCATTCCGTTCAGATTGTCCTGATCCCCGTCTCCCCTATATTTACCTCATTTGTTCTGGGACCTGTCTGCCAGTATCTTGCTGGCTCTTTGTTTGAGATTTTGGGATTTTTGGGTTTTGCATTGCCATGGTAACTCCAACATCGAAGTCTTGCCAAGATGCTGGCTTCTCATTGGCTGAGGCCAGGATCTGTTGCTGAAGGAGTAGGAGCAGAGAGAATGCTTTCTTTAGTCACGCTGGCAGAATTTATATTAATTTGTACATGTGTAACAGCATCTTTCAGCCCTATTCTTTGATCATGAGACCTCTGAATAATTTAATTTCAACTCTAACCATTACATTATTTAAAAGGCAGAATCAAAAATGGTCTATTAAATAAAAAAAAAACAGAGTGTATTGAAAATGTGCTTTGTCCCATTTAATTTTCATAATCAGTATACTGTAGTTTCATAATCCCATACATTTATTAACAGAAAACTCCCTGCTGCGATATGTGAGTGAGGACAAGGCAGGGTCGGAGGAGTACCACACAGGACGTCGCAGCAGTCGGCGTAGTAGAAGAAAGAGTGAGAAAGGTGGAAGCCCCGCCCACTACACCCTAGTCCCCACCCTCCAGATGGACATGCTGCAGCAGGACTCGTTGGCCACACCCACATCTGAAACCTCTTCTGTCTATCTCGTGAGTGTTCTGAAGACAACTTTATGTCATGTACGACTATGGTACACAGCATAAAATGATTTAAATCTTTTATTTATTTACTATCTTTCAGACATTTGATCGATCGTCCATGCTCTCTCGGTCAAAGAAGGTTAAGTTAAGAGGTGAGTTAAATGTTACATTCTATGAGCTCTAAAAACCTGTCAAGTGGTTATATTGACACATTGCAAATATTGCAAATATTGCAAATAATTTTAATTTCAATCGGACAAAATATTTTTTGTTTTGTTTTACTAGAAAAATACTTAAACCCTCTTTAAATTTAGTGTACAGTAGGTTTAGCTTTCAGAGAATAGGAAAAATAAACAATTCAAGATAATTTTTTTAATTATTAAAAGAATAATTATCAAATTATTAAAATATTTAAAATGAATAATACAATTCAAAATGATATATAAAATGTTATTCATTTAAGTAAATGCGTTAATTTTGTTAAAGTGTATTATTAAATATATTATTTAAATTATTATTATTCTGTTTTATTTAAAATTATTTTAATAATTTATTAAAATAATATTTTTTATTTAATAATAAAATCAATAAAAAAATTAATTATTTTTAGAATTTTAAGATGTCAAAAAAAAAAAACTTATTGAGAAAAGGACTTGCACTGCAATTATTTTTTTCTACACACATTCATTACACAGTGTCACTCTGAATAATTGTTATGTCAAGACGTTTCTCTGCCATTATATGGCAGACTTTGCAGTACATCAAAAATGCCACTGTTTTGATACTATTCCTGTCATTAATTTCATTTATAATGCCTGCGTTGACATCTCTGATCTCTCTCACTCTCTCTTTGTCCTTCTCAGCTGGATCCCTGCCCTCTATTAGTAAGCGGCGAATCTCCTGCAGAGACTTGGGTCAGGGTGACTGTGAGGGATGGCTCTGGAAGAAGAAGGATGCAAAGAGCTACTTCTCTCAGAAATGGAAGAAGTACTGGGTTGTGCTGAAAGATGCCTGCCTATATTGGTACATCAATGAAGAGGTGAGGGCACGAGGCCATTCATCTGCATGATGCAATACCACAGCAAAAAATGGCCCATTATACTGTTTACATCATTTCTGTTCTTTCTCAGGATGAGAAGGCAGAGGGCTTTGTCAGTCTGCCTGAATTCAACATTGATCAAGCCAACGAATGTCGCAAAAAGTTGTGAGTGGTATTAAAAACTAGAGCTGAAAAAACAACAGTTCAGTATGCATGCAAAAACAGTTTATCCTACAATAGTGTCAGTGTTTTTCTAAACAAGGTTTGTATGGGTTTACTTAAAGTGCCCCTATTAAGCTTTTTTAAAGGTTCCCAATTTTGTTTTGGAGGTCTCCTACAACAGGTTTACATGCATCAAAGGTAAAAAAAACACTTGAATTTTCTCATAATATACATTGAACATTACCATATTTTTCAACAATACTCAAACAACTCATCTGATGATTTAGTCTCTCTAAATCACTCCTTTCAGCAAGCTACTCTGCTCTGACTGGCCGGATGATCCAGTATGTTGTAACTGGTCTAGCGCTTAGCGCATGTCGGAAAACAAAACGTTAACTTTACTGAATTTCAGCTTTGGAGGCTTCCTAAAGATCAGAGATTGTACACACTCTGTAAAGACAGTAACGATGCCATCGATTTTACAATATCAATCTGAGCGCGAGTCTGATGATAAAACATTGGAAGAACTAGCTATTAAACCCAAACCGTCATTTTACTAGCTATTAATAGTCTTTCAGCGATCATCTGGTCTTTCAGCTCGTGGCTCTCCTGACTCCTGCTGCGTTTGTGTTGCTCTGAACATGCATTATTAAGCAGACACATTAAGTTTTTATTTCTACTGTCTGTTGTCTCAAACTGAACTAAATTATTGTATTACTATAAAAAAATATATATATATCAAACCGACGGTGGGGTGTGGTGCCATGGTGTGCGAGTGATGTAACCGGTGTTGAGTCTGAACACCGGTAACACCGGCAACACCGACTATCGTAGCAAGCCTAGCGAGAACTGGATCATTAACAGCAGACGTTAGCCGATCACTTACATGAATGACTGATGTAACATTAAAGCTTGTAAAACAAATCTTGCTCCATCCGTTATCATTTCTCAAAGTAGTAAAAACAACAGACAGACAGCATTAATGGACACAATTTTAGGTAATAGTGGCCAACGTATAATTAGCAGAAGTATTTCAGTAAACAGTAATAACGCAAGTTAGTAAGCACAAAACTGTATTTTATACACCCGGTAAAAAAAATATACATCAATAATTAATCATACTTACAGGTTGTGATTCTGAGGAGCAAGTTGGTTCAACTAACGAGGGCACTGTCCCATCTTTAATGGATAAGCATTTTGTAGATCCCATTTAGACCTTACAGAGATTTGAGAAGCAATCGTCAAAACGTTATTCTGCTGTTGACCACTCACTCTTCACATTCTCATCCTTTGGAAGTGTTTCCAAAGAGAATTTGCTTTCGCAGAGCAGAAAACAGCGTCTTCTTGACATGTACACAACAGGAACCAGCTACAGAGTTTGAGGGCGGGTCAAGTTGTTCGCGGGCGGGCGGGCGGACAACGAAGACCATACGGGGGGTGTTAGGCAAATGTGTTACCCAGTGATGTGTAGCCGTAACGGAAGTGGGATTCGAATTCCTGGCGACTCGTTTAGGCGTTTCAGAGTTGATTCTTTCTTTTTTTAACTTTATTTATCTAGCACTTTCGGCTTCACAACTTTGTATATCGTTTACATTCACAGACAGCTATATTACACATTGCAAGAAAAGTAATATTTGAAAAAGCATAATAGGGGCACTTTACTTAAAAAAAAAAAAACATAAAGAGGGTAAACAAATCACCTTTCCTACTAGAACAGTTATTAGAGTTAAAATTATATAAAAAATATTAATATAACATTATAAAAATTACAAATAAATAAAATGAAAGTGTATTTTACTTTTGAATTTATCTTTGTTGTGATGCTGAGCCCTCATGTCTGTATTCAATATGTTCTAATACATTTTTATATTTCATAAAATGTAAATTGATGTCAGCAACATCACATTTTATAATGTAGTTTGTTTTATTGCAACATAACTTAATAATGTAAAACTGTGGTAATATGGTCTCTTAAAAATATTTAATATTGATTTCAACTTAGTAAAGGATTAATACCATGTTAGAATTTATATTATTGGAATCTGCCTTAAATTTTCTAATCTGTGCACACCTAATCTTGCTTGTTTTCAGTGCTTTTAAGGCTTGCCATCCTAAAATCAAGAGCTTCTACTTTGCTGCGGACAACATGGACGATATGAATAGGTAAGATGAGAAGAAACATTCTAGCGTGTCTGTAAGAAACAAAAAAGACTCATAATGTATTCTGAAACATTGTCAATTCCTCATGAATTCTCTTGCCCAGGCTCCTGAATCTCATTTAATGTTCCCTAAGCTGATCAAAGCTACTAACTTTAGCAACATCCCAAAAGACCCATTCAGCTCTGCATTTCAGCAGTGCTCCCCAGGTAACTTTTATTTTTTTTAATGTTTGCTCACAGGTGGCTCAGTCGGCTGAACATGGCGGCAGCAGCTCACTCGGAACAGAAAAGGATCCGACAGGATCATGGTGAGAAGATGACTTCATGCTCCGCTAAGCCTGTCGGATCAATTATTCTCCCACTCTGACTTTGTGTGGTCTGGTCTGCAAGTCCTATAAATATATGCATATGAAGTACAACATGTTGGATGAACATATATAGGGTATTTAAGTTAAAATGAAGGAAGTCCTTTTTAATCAGAATAAGTTTGTTTTTATTAGTGCTGAATGCGTGAACACATGCGATATTTAACGCAATTAACGCAGCATCCGTTTTCTCCCGGCATTCTTTGGCTAGCGTTACAATATATGATCACACTTTTATTCATACAAATGCTTTTAAACCATTCAAGCGTGATCGCAGTGCGGTACTGGCGTGCGTCTGTGAATCTCCTGTCTGTGACACACACACACACACACACACACACACACACACATTTGTGCGCACAGAAAGCCACTTTAGACAGCATTTGAACGGAAAAAAACACAAAATAATGCCAAAATGCCTGTTTTGTTATGTGTTATGCCTGTTTTAGGGTAATGTGTTTCATGTATCACTCTCTACAATGTTGGACACATAATAGTGATTAAAATTATTAGCCTTTTGCTTGACAACAGCTAATATCAAACAGCTAATAATGTATTGGTAATGTTAAACCATGTTCCCATTCGCCATCTCAGAGTCAGACAGCTTCCTTCTAACAGTCAGCATCCTTAGAAACGCTTTGAACAACGTGGAACGTCAGTGGAGAAAGGCATGTAGTTTAACATAACATTGTAATATACATCATATTCATAATTCACTATTAATGCTATTTGCACCTGATTTTTCCTTTTTCCTTCTTAAAGGTGTTGTTGTGCTCACTGTGTTAAAATGCCCACAGAGCATGATAGAAATGAAAGGAAATGCCCTGGCCTGTATGTTGACAGGATTATTTACTTGATTGGGACAGTAGAGAACACCAGCAATTTCAAACTACATTTTTTTAGACTCTCTTTGGTACACTGCAGTTTTAAGGAGAAAATACTCAGCGATGGTATTGACTGATGAATTTGCACGTGGCTTGTCTTATAGTCAGTGTTAGGGTTAACGCATTACAAGTAACTTGAGTTACGTAATCAGATTACTTTTTCAAGTAACTAGTAAAGTAACACATTACTTTTCAAATTTACAACAAAATATTTGAGTTACTTTTTCACATTTATTTGACTGACAGCTCTCCTGTTCCCAAAATCGAGAGTAAGTGTGGAGGCGGTGTGTGTAATCTATTGTAATTCTAGACTAAATGTGAGCATTTATTCATCTCACTTGCACAATAAAGATTCAGTACTCCTCAAAATGGATAAACTAAGTCAAATGCAAAATGAGAATTCTTTGCAAACCTCCAATAATTAAATATTAAATAAAACAAATATTTGTATGCATTTAATCCCACTTTATTGACCAGTATCTTGCTGCTGACCTTTGATGATTCAGTTAAACCATGAGCAAAAATGACTAGATTTTTGTTTTTATTGGTAAACATCGTAAAACATTGGTAAAACAACGCATTCATTTTCTTACGCAATATTTTAATGCATTACTTTTCAAAGTAACTTTCCCCAACACTGCTTATAGTATATTGTAATAGTATATAATATATTCTGCAGCCTTCAAATTTCAATATTGGACTTCTCATGCGTTTAATGGCTATTTGCTGTCATCAGACTACTGGAGCGAGAGTGACCATGAGGATGCTGATCACATGCCCTCAACACCCAAACAGGACAGCCCTCCACCTCCGTATGATACTTACCCTCACCCTACCTCAGTAAGTCAAGTCTTTCTTTTTCTGCTTGGGTTCCTGTGTTTACACTGTGTCTAACATGCGTGTGAGGACAATGTCAAGATCCATCAGGCTCAGTTTGTGAAAGAATGGTTGGGAGGAGCATGAAGAATCATTTTTACACATGAATTGGCATCTCCGAGTCCAGACCTTAAATTCATTGAAAGTCTTTGGGATGTGCTCGAGTAGACTTTATGGAGTGTTTGACACTTGCATTGTCAATACAAGATTAACAATGCAAATTGATGCACATCTTGATGGAAATAACACATAATATCACAACATTTATTTCCTTCAAGAGAATCAGTAATTTTTTGTCAAGATTATTATTATTTTTGCCTGGGCAGTGTATTTTAAAATGGGACCCTGGACCACAAAACCAGTCATAAGTCGCTCAGGTATATTTGTGGCAATATGGATCAAATTATCGATTTTTCTTTTATGGCAAAAATCATTAGGATATTTAGTAAAGATCATGTTCCATGAAGATATTTTGTAAATGTCCTACCATAAATATATATATTTTTAAATTAGTAGTAGTAATATGCATTGCTTAGGACATTTGCACAACTTTAAAGGCCATTTTCTCAATATTTCGATTTTTTTTACACCCTTAGATTCCAGATTTTCAAAAAGTTGTATTTCGGCCAAATATTGTCCTATCCTTACAAATCTATTCAGATTATGATGGATAAAAAAATAGACCGGTTGTTTGTGGTCCAGGGTCACGAATGTACTTTATTGTGATGGCAAAGCTGAATTTTCAGCATCATTACTCCAGTCATGATAAGAAAATCATAATATGCTGATTTGATCTAAAAAAAAAACATTTCTTATATTATTATCATTATAGAAAACAGTTGTGCTGTTAATAATACTTTTGTGGAAAAAAATCCAGGATTCTTTGATGAATAGAAAGCATTCATTTCTTCCAAAACAAATTGTACTTTGCCAAAACTTTTGAACAGTAGTGTACTCCAGATAAACAAAACTAAAACTGAGGGAAACACATGCGGTGAAGCAATGCAGAAAGACATGATGGGACAAGAGAAGGGCAGAGAGGGGGGGAGAGCAGGATGAAGAATGAGGTGTGAAGGTGTGAGGAGAAGGGAGATGAAGGACACATTAATTATTTAGACTCTAGGGATGATTGTGGCCACTGTAAATTCATAGTCGAAGGACACTTTTTAAGGAGGTCCTATGGCTCCAGCCTTCTATAATCAAATAAGGAAGGAGATGCAAATCAGTCCTATAATCCTAAGAATGAGAATATTGTATGTGTGTGTGCGTGTGTTTGTTTGTTGCTGTCTGAGACTGTTCTATTCAGGCAGAGCATAACTAAGGGTGACAGCGGTGAGCTTGTAAAAGACAACAGCAGGGAAAATGGAAAACAGGGATATAAATGACCCTCTTGTTATTGTTGTCCTTCGTTTTGGATTTATGCTTCTTGTTGCACCAACCTTTAAGTTGTAAAATATAGCAACTAAAAGGTCCTTGCATATTGTCCATTCCACTGTTACAGGTGAGTCCGTTCCAGGAGTCCCAACACATCCGACCACCCTCCACGGAGACCATCCAGTCCCGCTCCCCCCTTTCCGAGACACAGGGGGGCAGCGTGAGCAGTGCTAGCTCCCCGGGCCGTAAATCTGCCAGCCAGCGGCGTTCATGGCAGGACCTCATCGAGACTCCCCTAACCAGCTCCGGCCTCCATTTCCTGCAGACTCTGCCATTAGAGGACTCTGTGTTTGTCGATCCCAGCCGAATCATGCCCGTCGAGCTCCGCCGCCAGTCGACGCTCCCCGCCCAGCATGGGCTGCTACCAGAACACTACATCCCGTCCCTTACACCCACCCAACCTAGCCAAAAGCCCATCACATCTGTAGGAAGAGGAGAAGGAGTAGAAGGAGGTGGAGTAGGAAGCAAGCACCGCAGTTTCACTTTGCCCCGTGACAGTGGTCTTCATGCCATCCTGGCTGCCAGCAGTGCAGCTGAACACGCAGATGCACAGCGCTACCACCTGGGCCGGGCCCATGTCAGAGACACAGGTCAGGAAACAGAGAATTTCCTAACTTGCCTTTGCATACATATGGGTGAGTTAGCATGTGTAGGCAGAGGCAAGTAGTTACTGCATTGTTAATATCTTAATTATATTATATACATTGTAATAACAAAATTATAACATTTATTAAGATTCATAATAATGATAATCATGATTTTTCATTGAAGTCTTATTAGCAAGCAACAAATATGAATTTAATTATAAATAAATATTATGAATATTTTAATAATCTTGATATTATTATGATTATAAATATTTGTCCAATACTTATTATTTTTGTTTAACAAATATGCAGAATTGATTTTAATTGTTTTATAAATATTTTATGAATAATAATAATTCATAAAATCACAATCAATAATTATATAATTAATTCATAATCAAAAATAAAATAATTTTTATCTTTGTTAAGCTTTACATTTCTTTCTAGAACTTCATTTAGAAATAATAATAGATTGTAATGTAGAAGTCATTACAGTCACGATAAGAATCGCAATCTTCCACTTCTGTTGTTTTGAGAATGGCAAGCTAACAATAACTGTATTCACCCATACATTATTGTTTTATATATCATTACTGAATTAATTTTTGTGCAAAATATCATTGAGAGGATGCTGCATTTTGCTTCGCTCCAGTTATTTGTATTGTAGACTGTAATGATAAACATATTGCTGCTTGATTCAGATGCAGTGTAGCTGCAAATCTCAGATGAATACACATCTCCCCTAAGACTTCCAATAGCTTCATGTTAGGTGCAGTCCTACTAATCCAATGTGACAGCTCTCATCCCTGTCTATCCTTTTTTCATCCCTCTTTTCTGTTCAACACATTCACCACTCTTCAGAACTGTACTGTGCCTCAAAGCACACAAGGAGGAGTCCCTTCAGTCCGTGTTAATGTCTTCTCAGGATGGAAGCAGAGGAATATGGCTTCAGGGCCATTTGCTCTCTCTTTCTTCCATCCTGATCTCCGTGATAGTCACTCTAAAGTGTATAACAGCTAATATGATCGTTACAATAAACACCACATCTAATTTTATTGTTTTGTACTATATAACAAAGGTTTTCAACATTAGAGACGAAGAGACAGAGCTGAGAATCCATTGTGTAACACTAAGTGTTGTATTTTAATCCTGGCCTATAATACCATGCCTATAATAATATAGGACCATATTAATGTATTTCATTGCTTTATAATGATTATTCAAATAACCATTACTGATATACAAAACTATATACTTGTGCATTACATTTTCATTTTAATACATTAAATTTGTTGCGATATTGCAAGTAACTCTTCACTGCCCTCTGTAGGTCGAGAGTGGGAGCGCAGGCACCAGGCTGACTCATTGGGGGATTTGTACAGGGCTCTGGAGAGGACTAGTCTATCACCTGTCAATGAGCACAGGTCCTCTTCTCGATTAGAGTACAAGCGATCATTCGTCCGTCGCTGCAATGATCCGTTACTCAATGAGAAGCTGCACCGCCTGCGGATCCTTCAAAACTCGTTCAAGGTACGGTTGCACGACACTAAATAAGAGGGATCATGCAAAATGTTAACATATAGTCCACAAGACAAAAAAATAGCTGCATTTATTCAAATGACCCCGTTCAAAAGTTTATGAACCAATGATTCTCAGTACTGTGTGTCATTCCCTGGATGATCCACGGCTGTTTATTGTTTTGATGGTTGTTCTTGTTTGTCCTGAGCAGTCAAACTGCCCAATGCTCTTCAGAAAAATTCTCCAGGTCCTGCACACTCTTCAGTTTTCCAGCACCTTTTGCATATTTGAACCCTCTCCAGCAGTGACTGTATGATTTTGAGATCCATCTTTTCACATTGAGGACAATTGAGGGACTCAAACACAACTATTAAAAAGGTTCAGACATTCACTGATGCTCCAGAAGGAAACATGATGCATTAAGAGCTGGGGGTGAAAAATAAGAACTATTTGGACATCTTCATCCTGTTCAAAAGTTTTCAACTGTCCTCAGTGTGAAAAGCTGGATCTTAAAATCACACAGTCACTGCTGGAGAGGGTTCAAATATGCAAAAGATGCTGGAAAACTGAAGAATGTGCAGCACCTGGAGGATTTTTCTGAAGAACATTGGTCAGTTTAACTGCTCAAGACCAACAAGGGACTCATGAACAACCATCAAAACAAAAAACAGCCATGGAGGTAATGACACAGTACTAAATATCAGTGGTTCATAAACTTTTGAACGAGTCATTTTTAACAAACTAATATTTTTTTTTGCTTTATGTAAATAAAGTATTTGTCTTGCCACTTTATGTGTGTGTACTGTGTATAATTATGTATATATAAATACACACATTCATATTTATATATATATATATATATATATATATATATAAAAATAAATAAATAAATCGCAATTAATCTATTTGACAGCAGTAATATATACATATTTGATAAACTAATTAAAATCTAAACTTGATATTTTTTCCTAATCATTTTTGATAACACTTTACAGTAAAATTAAAAGCAGTTAATGCATTAGGCATGAACTAACAATGAACAGTACATGGCATTTAATAATATAGGTTTTAGTGTTCCCATTTTTAAAATATACCAATCAAAATCTAAACTTGACATCATCATGCAAGGGAAAAAATTCCTTTTGTTTTCCACAGAAAAAAATCTCTGTTTCCAGTGGCATGGGCATTCATTGGTAGATAATAATATTCGGCCTAAAGCAAGTGATCTTCAGTGGGTGAAACACAATTAAACTGATCAAAGACTTTTTTCTGTGGAAGATGCCATGACGCTTCTGCTTGGCAGCTTTAAATGCACTACATTTATTTTTATTTTTACTAGGGGTACTTATATTTCAACATTTTTGGACATTTGCACATCAACTTGAATAAAAAAAAATCTTGCTTTCAGCTTTTAAAAAGAATCTTTGTTTTATGTCTCATGATCATAGACGTGTGTTGCATAATTTAAAATGCATCATTAATCGGCATGTCTTGTTTTGACAGGACATCCCTCTTCAAGAGGCAGAAACTAAGATCATCCATCGGGATGTGTAGCTAGATTTACAAGAGAACGCAGCAGGGCACAGCACCAGTCATTTCATCTGCTAAAAAAAGATTCATTCTCTTTCCCTGGAGGGTTCATCTTAGTTGCTTTTATCGAACATCTACAGCTTTCTTAAGGAATATTTCTCATTCTTTTACTCTGTTACAGTGTTCATGAATTTCCTCTCATTGCACTCACTTCCTTTGCTCTATGTTATTGCACATGATAATAATGGCATTATTTTGTATGTACAGTTTTTTTCTTTCTTTGATTATTTGTGTTTGAAATAATGACTTTGGCCTCCATCTGGGGCCAAATAACTGCACTTCCAACGAACTCTACCCTACAGTAGTCTCTCATGACTGAAAGAAAAAAACACAGGGAAAGAATAAAACTACTGATATAGAAATTATTTTGTTCTAAATCTGATTTGCATGGCCATTGTCTGGTTAATAGATTTTCTGTCTGTGATCTGTCTTAACTGAGAGTTTCTCTGAAACTAACATTTTCAATGGTAAATGTTACTATGACTGTAAGAGAAGAATTGACAGGATATAATGATTGCGTGTCTGTGTGCGGGTGTGTGTTGAAAGCCTAGGTTTGTTGTATATAATGTATGTTGTAATATTCTGACCGTTTGCACCCTAGCAGCAAGGTTCTTGCAATAATGTTGAACTAAAACGATTACTTAGTTTGACACTGTCTATTTTTGTAAGCATGATATTTATTGAGCTGTTTGTACATTGTTTTGTATGCTGAACTATGTGTTATCTGAAGATAACGGCAAGCATAAATCCCTTTTAATGTGTTCCTGAAATATCTTTAACAAAATGAAACTTTCATGTGAAAGCACCAGTGTTCCAGTATCTCCAAAAAAGTAATTTTATCAATAAATTGTTTGATGTTTTGACATTAGTTCAAGTTCCAATGTGACTTGTATCCCACCATGAACATTTTGATTTATTTGTATGGCTATATATTTAGAGGGTTGGGCCATCAGGACATTCAGGGGATTGTATTTCTAAAATTGTATGATTTTAGAAATAGCCAAATTTTTAGCATAGCATTTTTAGTCTTTTTAGACGAGCGCATCAATCTATCGCTTATTGCCGTTGCAGAGACTCTATTCTTCCGGTGAAATCACAAAACAAATTGCACACAAACGTGTCCATGCTCTTAATATACAATCATTGATGAACATCTTTGATTTTAATGAGGAAAAAAAACTATATGAGAGCGGATTAGAACCCGGAACCTTTGATACTGTTTACAAAAAATCTACCACCAGACCAAGCTCAATCTATTAAGATTGAACATTGGTCTGAGGAGTGGGCTCTGTATTTTCTACTGCACAAGAGGTGTGATCAACGGGCAGAGTTCAAATGACTCTACGAAATTGGATAGTCCCGTCGGTTCTCTATCAGTCATTGTGTTAAACTCTGCAATATCACGCTGGTTTGTGATTGGTCCCTGCAAATTTGTAACAGAAGCAGGATAGAAATAGGCACAGGCTTCCAGCCTGAGCTGCAGAGTGAAATCAAATCACCGGCAGATCGGGCTGGGTTTACCCTGTCTACCACCAGACCACTAGGGAATCCAAATGTTAAGGGCGAATCTATGTATTTATACACTAACATGAAGTACTAACAATATATTTGACACAAATTAATGCAAATATTAATTGCAAATAGTCCCAAAATGATTATTTCACAACTTTAATTAAACCTAGAATATCATTCACTGTTCTGTTTTTTTATGCTTAAAAAAAAAAAAAAAGGTCCCCCCAATGTTCAAGACATGGTCAGGGCCTTGGTTGATATCCTGATGATGACAGCTGGGCTATACTTACATTAACCTATATGCAGGCGCTTCCTATGATAGGCATTCAGTACACATGCCCACAAACGTGCTACCCAGTTTAGTTCAGTTGGCAATGAAATGCTTGGAATAAAGCCAGCGTTATGAGGGTATTGGTAAGGATTCAAATTAGGGCACCCTTATTGAAAGTGTGGTGGGAGAGGCTTTCATTAAAATCTAAACACTGTCTGCCTGCCTTTGGATGATACAAACAGAAAACCAGAACTAAACATGCTGTAGTGAGAGGAAAGTATTGAGTGCAGTTTCATGCTCAAGCAGAATTACCATGGTACCGGTGTTGGGGAAAATGAATAAGTAATGCATTACAATATTGCGTTATTCCTTAAAGCTACACTGTGTGATATTTTCCCCCATCTAGCGGTGAAAAGGTATATGACCATCCAGTGAATATTGGTTTATTTTCCTCTCAATTCCAATTTCGTTTTAACTCCTACGGTGGCCGATTTACATGGCTTCCAGTTCGACCTCGTCCATGAGTGTTCCTTCAGGTGATGAGGTAACTTTAGAAAACTATTATAATTTGCAGTTATTTAATTTGTCAGTTAACATGTAGGTTATGACATCTATGTAAAATGAATAACAGTTTTACGTTTTCGTTATTTTTTACCATTTCATTGCTAACATCAGCTATCAGGTTCCCAGACGAATGCAAGCTAATCTTAGTAAAGTGACTTTTATCGGTGCTATCGTTATTCTGTATATTGTACGACATCACTAGCCCGGCTCTTCACATTCGACATGGTGCCATCGAGTGTTAAAACGCGAAAGGCGAAGCTTGAATTTACGGGTATGTCCCTCTTTGGTTCATGTACTTTCAAGATGGAGGGGCAACATGGCGACGCGTATTCGAACCCCTCACCCTCAACCCAATGTTGGGTCAAATATGGACTAACCCAGCAATTGGGTTGTTTTAACCCCAGCAATTGGGTTGTTTTAAGCAAACATTTAACTCAACCGCAGGGTTAAAACAACCCAACTGCTAAGTTAGTCCACAATTGACCCAACATTGGGTTGAAACAAAACAAAAACGTGATTTTTACATCATCTGTTTGTAAATTAGAGGTTACAGCACTCTTGTTTAAAAAAAGAAAGAATATATATATATATATATATATATATATATATATATATATATATATATATATATATATTTAAATTACCTTTCAGAGCACGTGAAAGACGGTCGTGGCAGTCGATGGAACGGTCAGAGCTGAATCTTTACGAAAGTTTATAATTTGCTCGTATTTAAAACCTTGCAAAAAGCCGCACGCAATCACCTCCAACAGAAATAGGTCTTTTACTTATTTTTGTGCTTCAGTGGATAAAGGTCTATGATTTTGCATATAAGGAGAATGGAGCGGTATGAAACATTATTCACACTGAACTTTTAAACTGTTAAAAGAAAATCCTGCATAGGAGAAACTAATCCTACATAGAAGCGCTGCGCGCTTTGACTGTGTTGCTTCAAGCGCATCATTCTGCACACGGGATGTGCATACGTGCTTTGTGAATGGAGCCTTTCATATTATTATACTTTTGCACAATGAAAGAATATTAATGGCATATCTTGTTCTGTCCTACCTATAATATGTTGCTTTATATGTATTTATATATAATTAGTTTACCCTTGTTTATCAGTTTTCCTGACATTACACATTTTAGCACAAAAGCCTAAAATACTTTGATTGCTGTTATAAGGGTTAGCTGTCATTAGATTCCAGTGTGATTTTTTTATTATTATTATTATTATTATTATTTATTATTATTACTTGTGGATGTCCCAATCAGGATGTAGGAGGATGTGACATTTTGAAATAAATGTTTATTTTATATATTTTGGTTGTAATTATGAGTTAATAAAAATGTAACTGGTTGTGTAAAATAGGCACATAATATCGAAATATTGATTAATATAATGCTGAATAAACCAGGAGATCAGTTTTTTTATCATTATTAGTCCTTAGTCCTTTTACATTTTTGTTTAAAAAAAATATCGTGATTTATGGAAGAAATCTAGTCTATGGGATTCTACATCCGGAACCTGACAGACCTCCAAGAAAGATCACAGTTTAGCGCCTAAGCATGAAAAGGCAGCTTAATTTGCTGGATTTTTTCAGATATCCGAAAATAAGGAAGCGTATAGCGATTATGTGAGTAATAAAATATCTCACCTGTTTTACTCTAGTAAATTAATTGATTAACGTTGCCTTAATTATTATTATTATTATTTGAATAAATATGCTATCAAAGTTTACCTCAGACGAAACTCTGGTAGTGTCAGAAGATTTGGCGCACAATCCTGCAGTGTGACTTCTCCTACGACCATCAAATTATCTTTGTTTTTCAAGACAAACCATGATCAAAATGAGATTTCTTTGTAGCCACCATTTAAATCCCGCCTGTAATGCAGCTCACTGTCACCGAACGCGTGATTCATTGATTATATAAAACTGGACGATTTTCTTGCATGCGTCCGTTTTAGCGCGCCTCAACTATTGTACAGTCTGACATTTATGACATCTTAGATCTTACAGTGTGACATGGCTTACAGAGGGGATCTTGTTTGTACAGTGTGACAAGAAAGAATCTTAAAGGACTGTTATAAATTGCACAGTGTGTACTCGGCGCTTAAAGGGTTACTTCAGCGATTAGCATTAAGCTTTGTATCAGTAGAAACCCGGGAGTATATTCTAATTATTGTACTTTCCCCCTCATATGACCCTGAGATGAGAGAATTATGTATTTTATTTCTGGAAAAATTCCTCAGATGACGCAAACGTCATTTTGCGTCATCTGAGGAGTTTTTGTCCAGAGGCTAAAGACTACAGCCAGCAGGAGGCGCTATTCCCACATGTTTTCAACATCGCACTCACAGCACTTGGCTCCGGGAGCTGCAGAGATTCATGTAAACAGAGCGGTGGAGACCAAAGGGAGTGTTTCAACTGTTCAAATGAACTTCCTATGAAAGTTAAGCTTCCAAAGACATGAACTGAACACGCGCTGTGAATGCGCCCACGATTACCTCCGCTCATGTGATGAATGTAATCCGACTCCTACTGCGTTTGTGTCATGACCGCCGTGACACTCAATCGGCTCACTCATAATATATTGAACAGACACGTTCAGTCTTTAATTGTAGCGTCTCTAACTGAACTGATTTTATGAAAATGAACGCGGTGGGCAAGTGATCCATGTTGTGTCTAGAGTAGGGCAGCGAAGTGTATTCTGGGAATTGTTGTCTTTCATCCCCATGAGACAAAAATACATTTTCTGTGTTTTCTCAGTCTAGAAGGCACCAAATTCAAAAATAATTTCAAATTTCTACTACATTAATGACCCAGTTTAAATACAGATTCATCTTCCCAGCACTGAAGTACCCCTTTAACTGACTAAACAAGTCGAATTGTGGCAAGTCTGCACGTTTTATTTACATCACTTATATAGGCTATGTTTTACTTTATTGTTTTATGTATCTATACAAATACAGTCTTGATAACTTAATGTTTAAAACAACTGTAGGTTAAAACTGACAATTGAGTCTGGTTAAACAGGTGTTATTTAATTCTCAGAAGTGACGAAGGTAAAGTAATGCTATTAACATTGTGTAACTCACAGCTAAGTTAATTATTCTACCTTCGTAAGGAAAGTTTTCTCCGTTTTCTCACATTCTTGGCTGCGAGCTTTCTGTGTCCAGTCAGTTATATGTCAGTTATAAGAAATAAGCACACCCAATTTTGCAATTAAAAGTAATAATGTAATTAAAAGTGATAATGTGAATTGCTTGCTGCATAATGTCAAAAGGGGTGGCAGAAGTTTTTTTTTTTTTTTTTAACCACACTTTAACAACAATTATTTACCATCAATAAATTGTTCACCCCCTGAATATTTCTGGGCTACAATAATACTATGATTGTATTAGTGTTTATAGCTGGTATTACAGTGTATAGTTACATTCATAGATCATAACATGCTACATGGGTCAACATTAAGAGTAGGCTAATATTTCAGTTTTTTTGCCTCTGAGCAATGATGAAAAACAGTTCATGGACAAAAGTGAAAAGAACAGCAAAGAAATGCCTAGCGAGAGAGAGAGAGAGAGAGAGAGAGAGAGAGAGAGAGAGAGAGAGAGAGAGAGAGAGAGAGAGAGAGAGAGAGAGAGAGAGAGAGAGAGAGAGACAGTAGCACAGACCAGCAGAGAGAAAGAAACAGTAGTGTAAAGAAGTTTCAGTTCCCTGAGACTGAAATCCTGGCTCAGAAGTACCATGTCACAGTGTCGACTTAACAGTGTGGCAGTTTGTCACATACACAAAGACAAACTTGACCTACTTGACAAAGAGACTATCTGCCAACAGTTTGTCTCAGCAAATGAACATAGAAAAACAATATTTGGTTCCTTTTTTAGGTCAAGAAGGGGAAACATCCTTCTTATTCTTTTTTCATGTTCACCCACTGTTTTTTGACTGATTCCTAATAGTCACATACAAAGAAACATGCATGTACATAAACTAATGCTTAAAGTAACAGTCTACATAATGTTCTGACTAGAACACACACACACACACACACACACACACACACACACACACACACACACACACACACACACACACACACACACACACACAATGTTGTGTTTCCATGTTTTGTGGGGACATTCCATAGGCGTAATGCATTTTATACCGTACAAACCGTATTTCCTATCCCCTACACTGCCCCTGCCCCTAAACCTACCCATCACACACACACACACACACACACACACACACACACACACACACACACACTTTACACACACACACACACACACACACACACACACACACACACACACACACACACACACACACACACACACACACACACACACACACACACACACACACACACACACACACACACACACACACACACACACACACACACACACACACACACACACACACACACTCACACACACACTGCCCCTGCCCCTAAACCTACCCATCACAGGAGACTGCATTTTTTTGCTGCATTTTTACATTTTCAAAAAACATCACTTAGTGTGATTTATGGGATGTTTTTCTCATGGGGACCAAAAAATGTCCCAACAAGGACAAGGATTTTGGATATTGCCATCTTTGTGGGGACATTTTGTCCCCATACCGTAGGGACTACCAGTCCACACACACACACACACACACACATACACACACACACACACACACACACACACACACACACACACACACACACACACACACACACACACACACACACACACACACACACACACACACACACAGTGTGTATTTCTTTTACACCTTTTGTTATATATTACACAAATTGACACATTTGAAAGATTTAAACATTTCTGGATGTATATTTAGTGAATTTATGTAGATATGAAAATGAATTCTTGAAACAAATTAAATAAATTAATTCTTTACATGATTTCCTGAAAATGTGTCTTTGTTTTAATTTTGATAATCCATTGCATATTAATATGGTATGTTGAAACTTGAATGATAATTGAAATGTATACCTTTCCTACACAACATTGGGTTACATTAATTTCCGCACATTACCCAACATTCAGTTTTGCCCCCCACCTGTCAGACCAGAGTTGCACCCCTGGAGTGAGTACTGTGAATTCGGACATACTGATTTTGTCACATGCTGTTTTTTGCTTACTATAAGTTGGCAAGTAGGTGGACATTTTGTTGTAAATTTAAGTAATGCATTACTTTACTAGTAGTTACTTGAAAAAAGTAACCTTATGTAACTTGCTACACATTATGTTTTTACCCAATGTTTTTATGTAAGCTACCATGATTTTCTCTGTAATACTTTGAGGTTCCTTAAAAACCCTGGTACATTAATATTGTAATCATTTCGTCACACTGTTGTAGCCTACACATCAAAAGGCTATTACCATCTGATACTGTACTGCCACAGGATAAGCAACAGATGGTCAAAGTCTTCTTAGTTGTTCCAAACTGTTAAATGCACTGATTGTGCAAGCATTTCTATTCATCATAAACATTTCAAGTTCATAGTGTGAACATGCTATTACTTGAAAAGTGTAGATGTGTTGACTTGTTGTGTGCAGAGGACACAACAAACACAAAAAATGTCAGGCCTCTCCAATTTAACATTTTCTAGTGACTGGTCACCTCTACATTTTTCAGTTGGCCAAATTGAAATTTTCTGTGAATTGATAGGCTACAATTTAATTAACAGAAATTAAATTTAGCCAACTAAAAATGTAGATGTCTAGCAAATTTTTAATTGGAGACCTGAAGTTTTTTTTTTTTTTTTTTTACAGTGAATCATATAGATCTATCACAGCAAAAATAACTGTACATAAAAAAACCTTCATATTACATCTGATAGCCTAAAGCGCGCCCTGGATAATATAATGATTTTTTTTTTTTTGGTTATCGAATTGCAGCAGTGAGTCCACGCCCTAGCGGCCCTGCATGTGTGAAACCGGGTCCGGGCGCTTCAGGGCCACTCTTTCCACGAATCGATGTTATTGAACAAATCTTTTAATTAAACGAACCATTTGCGTTCCCTTCCGAGCACTGAATCATCTGTTCGTTCCGTCTCTGTCAGTTGTCAGTTATTATAACATGAAAAATAATTGTAGGCTACATTTGTATTTTTTTAAATTATTTGAAGCTAGGTAGAATACAAAACAGTAGGCTACAAAAACACACAAAAATTAACGTTATTTCAAATCATTGACCAAATGAAAATTGATAGATAATCTCCAGAATGACACTGAACGAATTATTTGTCAACGAATTTGGAAAATATCACTACATTAAGTAAAAAGTATCTAAATTATATATTTTGTTAACAAGATGTAAGCTGCATATTATGCATATGATATGCATATGGATGTGTACTCCCATACATAATATTATAAGCAATTTTGGTTTCCAGAAAGTTCTGGGAACGTTAGTTTTTTATATTAAAGATAAAATAAACCAAAAAATATTAAACTTTCTATGTAGAACGTTAGGGTGGTTGTCGAATGTTCGCTTTTGGTTCCAAAAAAAAAAAGAACAAAAATGTAACGTTGGTTCCAAACGTTCGGTTCCAAAAAAAAACCCACAAAAAAAAAAACAGGTGGGAACTTTAAGTGAACACTCGTGTATGCTATATGTTAAGCAACAGTTTCCCCCTCAATTAAAAAGAAAGAATTGGTGAACGAATCTACTTGATAAACGGATTAAAAAAGATTCGATTCTCTGAGAGGAATCAAACTCCCCAGCACTACCACCACCCACTTCCGAGCTCTCGACTCGACTGCAGAGACAGACAGACAGACAGAGCGCTGCAGTGCACACAACACACACCTCCCTCCGGCGTGTTCGTTCTGTCCTTCTGTCATCACAGACTCTCCACCGATTCACCACCGGCTGCCTCATCCAGGCATGGCAGACGGCTTTAACCCATCATGGCAGTGCTACATTACACCCTTGACTTCAAGCTTCGTGCGCCAGGTAAATTTCAGTGAAATGTATGGATGGGGCGAGTGGAAGAGAAGAAGGGGGGCTCGTGTTGCACTGCAGACATACGGGCCTCCTCGCAACTGCCCTGTAAGCGATTTATTGTCTCTATAATAGCAGCGAGGCTGCAGCCACTGCTGCATTGCCGAGACGACCGCGGGATGCATGTCATTGCAATCAAGCGAAAACTTATATTGTTATGCATAATATCCTCCTGACGTTTGCTCTGATAAATGACCTTCTGGGTAGCATAGCGGTGTTAGCAGAGGCTAATGTCGGTATTCCGACGAAGCTGGCGTCGGCTGTCTGTATCATGCATTTGAATGGAGCTCAAATGTGCATAAATATATGCCCTAGCAGGCGAGCTAGCCGCAGCGCATACTAACACAGATATTTCCAATTATATATGACCTATTATTATGTATGCACAGCGTGTAAACCGTCTGTGGGGATATATGACATAATTTTGAACGATTGACGTTTTTCTGTATGTTCACTAACGTTAGCTCTGAATGTCTTTTACCTCTCATGTCAGTTTCTCTATCTCACTGGCTAATAATATCGCCAGCCGATGGGTTTTCCATATTTGCGTACTGCAGCGATCATACTAAGATATTACACACAAACATGCCGTATCTTTTTTTGAGCAGTGTGACAGGTGCAGAGTATCATGTATTATTAATATTATTATTATTATAGATTTACATTATATAGATGTACTGCTACAGATCGATATGTTACAATTCACCCTACTTTATAAACTGTAGAATGGATAGGAATCAATATGGATTGGCTTGTTTTCTGCAGATTTCGCATAGCTGGGTTATTCAAGAGAAATTCTATCTAATGGACAGACGCAGACCCTCTGAGACAGGGATAGCTGCAGGTCAGAGTAAAATAGGCATGCCAAAACTTGAATTGCTACAACAGAAACCCTACCAGCTCACCCTGACATACAGCATTTGTGACTAATGATAAATACCTTGCTCCACGCCCCTACCTTTCGGCATGGCCCAACCGTCCATTACTCCAACATGCAGATACCCACACCTGGACCCTTTTGCAATTTATTTGTGATTAGTGAGTTTTAAAGGCACGGTTCACACACAAACTTTTTATTAAGTATTTATTCACTCTCATGCTGTTCAAAGCGAATCTGACTTTCTTTTGTGGAAAACAAAAGATGTTAGGCAGAATGACGGTCTCAGTCACCATTTATTGCAGTGTATGAGAAAAGATGTGATGCAAGTGAATAGTGACTAAGTTATCAGTCCTTAAAGGGATAGCTCGCTCAAAAAAAAGAAAAAATGAAAATTCTGTTATCATTTACTCACCCTCATGTTGTTCTAAACCTGTATTCATTTCTTTTTATCTGGGAAACCACAAAAGAAGATATTTTGAAGAATGTTAGTAACCAAGCCACTTTGGTTACCATTGCCTTTTATTGGACGTAAAAAAATAAATAAAAAAAAAGTTATTCTCAAAATATCTTCTTTTCCGATGAAAAAACGGGTCATACAGGTTTAAATGATGACAGAATTGACATTTGATGTGAACTCCCTTTTAAGTAGTTTTAGAAAAATGAGTTGATCTGTGTGAATTGAAACTGGCTTCATGGTCAGTCATCTTTAGTAAGAAGATCTTCTTAAGGGTCTCTTGAGGGGGAGGATAAATTAATCGGTCGGTTTTCCCTCTCTCTGTTTAGCTGATGTCTCTGCGACTGTGCGTGGCCTGCAGTCTATGTTTCAAGAGCAGGAAATGACAGAGAATGTCCACGACTCTGAGGGACACGGATATCTTGCAACCTTCGTCGGCAAGAATGGCAGGTGAGCACCTTTACCTCTAATATCTTTAGTTAGTAGAACATCAGTGTTTCACAACATTATGTAAAAACACTTCAACAGGAATTTGAAGAATGATGCTGTAATCGCCCTCTCATTAAGGCAAGTTTGTTTTGCAATGACTCATACTGTAATTGAGGGGAAATTAAACAAGTTTCCTTTCCATCAGGCCATCCCATGGAGTGTTTTCATTTTTGTTCTGTAACAGCTAAGCATAATGTTAAACCTAACTGACAATAATGATGACCGACCACACAAATGCCCCACTGAAAACACCAGGTGTGCTCCATGGTTCAGACCCTCTTTAGGATGACCATTGATTGGTCAGTTAAGTGCATCCTCTGTGCAACAAAGGACTGCATTTAGTAGAGCGCCGGGTCATTTTAGTGGCTTTGTGAATCTGATCTAAAGGCTTTGGCACTCACTTCCTGTTTTGTGTGTGGCTTGCTGTAAACACAGCTGTTGGGGCTTTGTTTGGGCTTAAGCTGGAATGAATATGGCCTGAGCGCTGCATCACTTTTTTGACTGTTTTTGACTGCATTTTTGAGGTTTTAATTGTGCCTCTGTATTTTCTTTGTATCAGGTTTGCCATCTTACGAATGCACTCCCGTGGTCTGGTGACCTTTGACCTGCAGTGTCTTGAAGGGGATGATGAAGTGCAAGTGAACAATGTGAGTTAACAGAATGTAGGTGATAGAGATACTAGTTCCAGAGGTCGACCAATTGATCGGTTTTGCTGATTAATCGGCACGATTGCTGGAACAATTGGTTACCTGCAAAAAATCCATATGATAGTTTTTGCTGGTTGCGTCCATTGCTGGAGTGACGGAGAAGGGTCCGCTGTCATGGCTGCACTGAGCGGGACACTTCAGATGCAGATTTAAAGCATAAACAACCAAACAGTATGTATACAGTACATTACACTGTGGCCTGGTTTCACAGACCACAGATTAAGCCAGGATTAGGCCTTAGTTCAATTAGGGCATTTCAGCTTTTATAAATGTGCCTTAGAAAAAAACATTACTGGTGTGCATCTTGAGACAAAACAATGGCACTGACATATTTTATGATATGCCATTGCAGGTTGCTTTCAGTTAAAACAGCTCAAACATGCGTTTTAGTCTGGGACTATTTTCAATGCTATGGCTTTCTTGTAGATATTTAAAGATGGCCATGTTTAAGCATGACTGTTTGGATTTATATCCCCTCTCCCCGGCATTGGTGGAAATTTCCAAGAAATTTCGTCGCTGCAGCCTGAAGCACAATGATGTACTGGATCAGATCCAACATGTACTGGACGCGCATGCGCGGTGGTTTCGTTCACATTTTGATGACGTCACGTGCGCAGTTGAGAGATTTGTGAACTGGATAAATACTCAAACCGCTCGCGCAAAAACAATTATTAATAACATGCTCACGAAATCAGGACACACGTTTGCATTGTCCCTGGAATGTGTACCGGTTGTACCTTGAGGATTAAAATTACAGATAATTAGGCTACTTACTCAACAGCAAGTATGACCAGAATATGTTACAATTTTAACTGTTTTGCATGTATGTAGAGAGAAACTAGGATAACTTCAGCATCATGATGACTTATTCATCAATAATTACGTATTATTTATCAGTACTACTACTACACAGGTTAGAACATCATATATACAATATTGACCATACATATGGTCAATATGTAGCCTATGTTCTAACCTGTGTAGTTATAATGTGTAGTTATAATGCTTATGCGCTGGTCTTAAGTGACATACGCATTAACTAGACTCGCACTCGCATTATAACTATACGCACTAGCCATAACGAACCACCATCCAGTACGTATTGGATCTGATCCAGCTACGTCATCGTGCTACAGGCTGCAGCGAGGAGTGTTTCGAAATTTCCGTCATTCTGTGTTTTCATTGTTATACAGTAGGGGGCGCTATTAAGCATCTTCTGAAAGAGTAAAGGATCTCCGTATCAAAACACAGGTGAAAGAAAAGCATAAACAAGCAATAGCATATGTATGCATGTTTATAATATCGCGATCATCAACATTAAACAGCATATAAATCAAAACTGCCAAAATGTTTCTGATTGAAATATTGACCCAGGAAGATCTATAGGACTGTGTGACCTTAGGGGGTGTTGATGGACTCGATCTACTCCATCTGTGTTTTGATCATCGTTTTGAATCCAATCTAGATGTAGTCTAGTTTTCTGCTTGTCAAACTTTATTAAAAAAAAAAACGAATTAAACAGTTAGAATATTCGGTAAATTTTGTCCATTTTTGCTTTGTTTTTTTATTTTCTGAAATATTCTGGGGAACCCTTAACACCTTCTGGAGGACCCCTTTGTTTTGTTTTTTGGTGTAAATAAGTTCTGCACTACTTTTTGTTTCATTCAGCATCCATTTTAAATGAATTTAATCGGTTGATTAATCAGCCAGTGCGGTTCAACCTTTTTGCTTATATGGGGGAGTCATGACCTAATGGTTAGAGAGTCAGACTGGTTACCCGAAGTTCGATTCTCAATACCGGCAGGAAATGACTGAGGTGCCCTTGAGCAAGGCACATAACTACAAATCGATCCCCACGGTTTGCAGTGTGTGTTCACTACTCTGCTCCTAGTGTGTTCACTAACTTGGATGAGTTAAATGTAGAGGACAAATTCCGAGTATGGGTTATCTGTGATCATATTTCACTTGACGGCACTTTGTAATCAGTAAAATCGGTCGACCTCTAATGAGATAACGACATGTGAGTTAATCTTTAAAACACATATAATTTAAAAACACTGTTAAATGTAATCTTTAGCTAATCTTAAAATTAATATCTGAACATGTCAGCTTTATGTTTGCAGTTGCCATACTTTTGCTTTTAAAACATTCTTTGTCACTTTGTCACTGTCTAACTATAGGATGCAATCTTTACATATAATCACATTTTACTCAACACTCTGAAGTCTATATTTATACACTACCCATCCAATGTTTGTGTTTGGTAAGGTGTTTTTAAATGTAAAAACAGTAATATTGTGAAATCATTGGATATGCTGATTTGGTGCTCCTGAAACATTTGTGGAAACTGATAAATTTTTCTGGATTCTTTGATCAATAGAATGTTCAAGAGCACAGCATTTATTAGAAGAAAACAAATCTTTTGTAACGTTATAAATATCTTAACTGTCACTTTTGATCAATTTAATGCATCCCTGCTGAACTTAAGTATTAATTTCTTTAAAAACTTCTGAACAGTATGTCATACTGGCCACAGATCAACCAGTAGGCGAGAGTGGTTCAACCATTCCAGAATGTGTTTACTTCCCTAATTCAGAAGGTCATAATTAAGCCAATGTTTTCTTTGTAGCTACTGAATGCACTAGAGAAGAAATTAAAGGCTCTCCTGGATGGAAATATCCAAAGGATCAAGAGGTGAAACTAGCATTATTTTCATCCTAAATCAATTGCCATAGACAATGAAACTGTTAACTTGTTTACTAACACTCATGTCGTCCAAACACGTGTCCTGACTCCTGTGGAACGTTTTTGTGATCTGTGTCCTGTCAGACTCCCTGCGCTGATTCGAGGCAGTGATGTGGATCGATATTGGCCCACGGCTGACGGCAGGCTGATGGAGTACGACATTGATGAAGTTGTGTACGAGAAGGATTCCGCCTACCAGAACATCAAAATTTTGCATTCGCAGCAGTTTGGCAATATACTTATTCTTAATGGGGATGTCAGTAAGTCAAAAGGGTTTTGTTTATTTACTAGTTTCAAATACACAAGAAGATGTTGGGTTATTGTATCATGAGTGTGTGATAATTTAGTGTGGTCAAATGTCAGATCTGGCAGAAAGTGATCTGCCCTACACTCAGGCCATTATGGGCAGCGGAAAGGAGCACTTTGCTGGAAAGGAGGTACTTATTCTGGGAGGAGGAGATGGTGGAATTCTCCATGAGGCGGTGAAGCTCAAACCAAAGATGATCACCATGGTTGAGATATCCTTAAAAATGGAAAACAACTTAGTATTTTGTAGTTCTCTAATTGGTTTTAGATATATACTTTCCTTAATTAAGTATTTACATTGACGAGCTGGTGATTGATGGATGTCGCAAACACATGAGGAAGACGTGTGGGAATGTTTTGGATAACTTGAAGGGAGATTGTTATGAGGTAAGGATTGACTTTGTGACATTTTATCAGTTAAAGCTGTTATTTATGTTGCTCCTGGTTTCTAAACATACCAGTCAAGCGAGATCAAGTGAGAGACCATAAACGTGAAGAAGACAAAAACACTACCACACACTATTTTGTTCCTATAGTGTGTGGAGGGACTAAGACAGTACACCACAACACTAACGGATTCCATTCACGACTGAACCCTCGTGAAATCTCTCAAAATTTCTCGTGGTCAAACGTGACTTTAGAGTAAACAAACATGGCGGACGGACACCGGGCAAGAAGAAATGGCGATGATAGTGTTTGGACTGCTTGTTACAGATAATTTGCGTGAAAAAAGAAAGTTTTGAAGTCATGTTGTGTTTCCGTCAGCTTGCTTTCTGATTGGGTATGGTTTCATTCCACGGGACAATCTACAGAGTGCGTGCGCGTTTGTTTTCCGGGTTCCCCCGACACAACAGGATTTCTGTTTTTTCAATATTCAACATGTTGGATACTTACGATTAGAGAGAGTTCTTCCTGTCGTTCTTCCAAGTGGATTCAATCACGCATCACACCGCAGGAAAATCTGAGATGATCATTTGTAGAACCATCAAGATTCTTACCTAAGATTTTTGGATATCTTGTAGCGTATGGGTGTCTTAAAGGGATAGTTCAGCCAAAAATGTAAATTACCCATGATTTACTCACTCTCAAGCCATCCTAGGTGTGTATGACTTTCTTCTTTCACACAAATACAATCGGAGATATATTAAAAAATGTCATGGCTCTTCCAAGTCTTATAAAAGCAGTGAATGGAAGACGAGATTTTGAAGCCCAAAAAAGCGCATCCATCCATCATTAAAGTAATCCATATTTAAAACTTTATCAACTAAAATAACTAGCTTTAGACAGATGGCCGTACGCATCGATTTACTATGAAAGAGTAACTCTCTGACCTGAAGCATGACGTATTGACGAACGTGGAAGCGCAGAGGATAAAGCAAAACACCGGTCACAAATTAGAAGTCTAAAACTAGGATTTTTTAAAGAGAAATGTTGGAGGATTTCGGTATAAGAGAAGAGGAGCTTGAGTTTGTTGACCAGCCCTATTTGAACAGCGAGAGGTGTCAAAGCTTAAGCTACTTCTAATTCCTACGTCATATATCGCGCCAGGAGGTACTTGTGAAAAAAAGTTATAAATATGGATATTTTTCTTCAGGAGGCATTTATTAACCCCCTGGAGTCGTATGGATTACTTGGGCTTCTAAATCTCATCCTCCATTTACTGAAATTATAGAGCTTAGAAGACCCAGGACATTATTTAATATATTTCTTATTGTATTTGTCTGAAATACGAAAGTCATATACACCTAGGATGGCTTGAGGGGGAGTAAATCATGGGCTAATTTTCATTTTTAGGTGAACTATCCCTTTAAGATTGTTTGTAATGTTTTGAAAGAAGTCTCTTACACTCACCAAGTGTAACCATGCATTTGATCAAAACATCCATACTTCAAATACGGTAAAATACAGTAAATAACTATTCTATTTGAATATTTTTTTTAATGTAATTTATTCCAAAGCTGAATTTTCAGGATCATTTCACCATTATGTAAATAAATATTTTATTTTAATGTTGAAAAAAAGTTGGGCTGCTAATATTTTTAAATAAAATAGAAATCTTTCATTGTCACATTATAAATGTTTGTACTGTCACTTTTGATAAATTGAATGTGTCCCTGCTCTATTAATTTATTTTTACTGACCCTAAACTTTTGAATGGTAGTGTGTATTAGACTGTGTTACACATCCTCGTTTGTTCTGTTTTGGCTCTCTCTCCGAACCATTTGTCAGTTGCTTGAAGTTACAATGAGGCCCCTTTCCTGCTTTTGAAACAAGTGCAATGTAGTCAGTTGAGGGAAATTACACAAAATATGGGCAACTGCCAGTTTTTATTATGGCTAACACTTCCCACAATGAAAATGACTTTCTACCCCCTAATTTGTTTATGTTTTGTTTCAGATTTTGGTTCAAGACTGTGTTCCCGTACTTAAAAAGTTTGCAGAGCAAGGGAAGACATTTGATTATGTCATTAATGACTTAACAGCTGTCCCTATTTCCACAGCACCAGAGGAGGGTTAGTTTATGTGCGCCTGCATATTTCTGTCTGAGCCTTACATGTTTTGAAAAATGAATATAAAATCAATATGAATTCAATTAATTTGATGTCTTGTTCTATAGATTCCACATGGGAATTCCTGAGACTCATCCTCGACCTCTCTATTAGAGTTTTGCGGCCTAGTGGAAAGTATTTCACGCAGGTGAGGAAGGCATGTAGTTAAAATCGCTAATATTTAGCTGTTTTTCATTCCTTTAATATGTTATTATGCTATTTGCTGCCTGCAGGGTAATTGTGTGAATCTGACTGATGCGCTCAGTGAATATGAAAAGCTTTTGGGGAGACTTTCGTGCAAAGTGGACTTTTCCAAAGAGGTGGTGTGTGTTCCCTCATATATGGAGCTGTATCCTTTTTAAATGACCTGGTCAGTCCCTCAGGCTGAAATACATTAATCATGGGTGGGAAATGTGTCTCTAAATAAGCTATTCATTATTTAAAATGTTATTTATTAAATTTTAAATTGTGTGTGTGTGTATTATAACATTATTATAATAAAAAAACAGTATTATAATAAAAAAATGTTTTGCTGTTGTCCAAATGAAATTTGCTATTGTTGACAGGGAAACACTTATAGCCACCCCCCTCACATGAATGGTCTGTTCCTTAACATACTGACTCAGATGGGTGTTTTACACCATCTGGAAGAAGTAATGTCTCTTCCTCCTCCACTCTCTCCTCCAAAGTCCTGCCGGAATGTGAAGACTTCTCCCTCACCTCTGATGCACTGAGGAGAGACGTGCACATATCTCTCCAAGCACTGTTTCTACTGTCCCTTCACGTCCAAAAAATTAACAGCCTTCCCTTTTTTGACATGGCTATTTGCATTTTTGTGTTTGAAATTTGCCTGAGATCGTTGATTTGTTTGTTTGCCAGCGTTGGTTTGATGTTGTTTGCGTGGGGCCCTCCAGGGAGCGCTGTGGTGCGGTGTGTGAGTGACACTGCTGATGATACTGAAGCCTGGAGGGTGGCGAAGCATCCAGATACATTTCTGACTCCTGCCTTTGAGGATTTACTCTTATGATTCAGATTTTACAATGCTCTTTGTGTTGTACTGTAGCTCTACAGTTTTTCTTTTTGTTGACCTTTTGCGTTTGAATTTTTTTCATCCTTTTGTAACTGGTGGCTTGAGTGATTTGATTTTAAGTTCTTTAAGGGAAGTTTATTGGCAGTGTTACATTATGGGATTTCACCAAATAGTCTATTGAAGCCCCTAAATATGTCTTAAAAGGGAGAAAAAAAAGTCCTTGCTGTGGCAATTTTCATTTTTGTTTCCTTTTTTTCCTGAACTGTGAATGTTTAATTTTTTTATGATTAGCACAAAATAGGTCCAAAGTAGGTTTCCCTGCTTAATGTTTTTGCATTGTTTTATAGTAAGAAAGTTTTTACTGAATGTAGGCCACTTAGATTCATGCCTTTTATCCATATTATGGTGCTTCGTTGATATTATTTATTTGATTTTATTTCATCATATACCAGTGATCCTGCCCTGAAAAGAACTTCTGTTAATGAGAATGATAATCATCTATTAAAGCAATTAAGGAGAAAAATGTAAAATCTCTTATCTCTGGTCTCATTATTATTATTATTATAGCTCTTCACAATCATAAATGCCATCAAAACTTATAACCAATGTAAAAATAACTGCAAAATAACTGTTACAATTTAAAAGTCTAAATTTAATACATTTAGAAATGGCTCACGTGTATTCTATGTGCAGTAGTGTTTCATTGCTAACAAGAAATTATCATTATATATATATTTTTTTAATGATCTGTTTAGGAATATGAAATATGATATGGCCTTACAATATTTAGAAAGACTGACTTTTTTTAATTAACAACGCAAACAACTCTGTATACAACAATACACAAAATGTATAAAAAATATGTTCGGCACTGACGATGATCAGTCCATCATCCTTTGTATTGCATTACGTCATATTTTCAGGGTGGTTTACGTGCAAAGGAACCAAAACTGGTGTTTTCTGTTAGTTGTAGTTCTTTCCATGCGCCTTGACGTCAGCGTTAGCGTTGAGAACCATTTACTTGACTGCATTTCCCATAACGCACTGTGGGCAAAAATACTGGTGGGCGGAGACTACTCGTGTGAACATAGATTTCTGTACCTGTCTTCTGAACTAGACTGATTTATCGTTAATGTGTAAATTGTACAACTGTACTGTTTATAGAAGAGGATCGTATGGTGCAAAGAGGGCTAGACGCCTTACGTGCTCAAAGGGTTTTGTTTTCCTCACACCATGGAGAAACAGTTGCATTTGAATTTGCTAGCCTCCAAACCCCCAATGGCAGGTTTGCAGTCGGGATCTAAAATAAGAATGGGGTGAGTTACACTTCATCATATCATATCGTATCGTTCATTATAATCATATGCACATTAGTGCATGCAAAATGTTTACAAAACAAAACTATCGTTGATAGCTGAAAGCTGTCACGATCTGGATTCATGAAGTGACTATTCAAAACTGTTCTCGGGATCTATTGCTTTATATGTGCTTTGAACTGTTTCGATATTTGTCGCACGGAATAAAAAGCAAGTGCAACATCCATCCATGGTTAAATTTGGCTCCTCTGACGGTCTCCAACTGTCTGCGGTCCTCTGCGTTGTGTCTCATATAGCCACCGCTATCACGACTCGTTAGCCATGACTGAGTCGTTCAATAAATCGATTGAATGAGATTTAATCGGCTCGAGCGGTTCTCGAGTCAAAAACAATGCAACAACCGTCGCCACGTCGAGTGAGCGGGCGATAAGAAAGTTGCTACAGATTATACAAAATTAAATGTATTAGAAATGTATTGACTACTTGATTATGCTCCTGGGCAAAAGAAAGGGACCAACCCAAAAATGGCAAAATCCGTATTGGACTTTTAATGGTCTTAACCATTTTAATCACTGGTCCGGATATGAGCAAGAATTGAACCAGTACTATCCATAAAGTGTTGCTCCACTTGATGTTGATGGCTTCAAACAGTTCACAACTAACTTATTTGAAAAATGCCAAATGTGATACCAAATATTCACTATAGGCAAAACACTTAACTCTTACTGGCATGAGGGCGAAGCAACCTGTCACTCACATCAGATCCAATCAATTCCTGATGGAAAAAATCAAGTCCCATCCTACATTTTTCTTTTTTTCTTGTTTGCAAAGCCGCTTCTCTTGCATATCTAACAGTAGGGAAGAAAATACTATCAAAACTTGTTTCATGCGTTAAATGGCAACTTATAATTATGTAATGGCGCAAAGTATTAGATTAATCTGTTCTTTGACACAAACTGTTCGAAAGAACCGATTTGCTTAAATGAGACTGAATTCCCATCACTAGCTGGATTGTCTTCTGATTCATGTTCATCTTTACACCTTGACATCTATATCCATTTAGTCAGTCATTTAAACTGTGACCACTAGGTATCTTTGACCTCACAAGGATTTTAAAAATATTCACAAGAAGACATGGATGCCCCTGACTGTATTTTGTTCTCCCGTCTCTCTATGCAGACCAGGAAGAAAACGAGATTTTACTCCTCTGTCCTGGAGTCAGTACTTCGAAACCATGGAGGATGTGGAGGTGGAAAATGACAACAGCAAAGACATATCCTTTGGTTAATTTCTGAGGAGACTCTTGGAAAATGATCAAATATTGCGTTTCATGTACCTCATGTAATATAATCCATTCTATTCTGTAAAACATTCCTTAACTCCTCTGTACACTTTCAGAATTTACAGCAGTGGCTCTGATGGTCCCGTCCTATTGCTTCTTCATGGAGGAGGTCACTCTGCACTGTCTTGGGCAGTGTTCACTGTGAGTCCCTTACATCTCACAAAGCAGTACATCATGTTTTCATGACGCATCATAAAGAGACAGATGTACAAAAGGCCCTCTGTTCTGTGCTCTAAAACACAGCATGTGTAATGGTAGTGTGTGTGTATAGATATGTATTATTTACTTTATAAATAAATATACATACATGGACAATTAGGCCTGTTGGTAGCAACAAGCTGAGCCCTAATTGTCCATGTTACCAACAAGCAGAGACCAGTATTGTGTTTTGACCCATATACACACACATATACACACTCACTGCTGTTTAAAAGTTTTGTTCAGTAAGATTGCATTCAATTGATCAGAAGTGATAGCAAAGACTTTTATATTGTTACAAAACTACATTTCGGAATTTTCTATTAATCATAGAATCCTGGAATTTTTTGTATCACATTACACAGAAATATGAAGCAAAAATATTGTTATTAATATTGTATTATTATTATAAATTCTGTTATCTGATGTTTGTATTTTCAGTCTGTTATATGCAGTAGGATTAACTGCAGGGTTGTAGCTATGGACCTCAGAGGACATGGTAAGGGGTTTTAAACCATTATTTCTGTAAACATATTCATTTTAGTTAACTAGCTGATAACAAACCATAGACTTTTGACATTTAGACATTTTAAAGTCACATGGGTCAATAACATGCATGTAATTAACACAAAATATATGATTTAATGGACCTTTTTCAAATGTCACGTTTTCTCATACAAATCAGGTGATACTAAAGTAAAGAACCCTGATGACCTGTCTGCTGAAACAATGGCTAAGTGAGTCATTCTCATTTCTCTTTTTTCATTGTCTGTACAAAGAAAGTTTTTGCATCATTTAGGGGTGCTTTTTTACACAGCACCATTTTCAACTAAAAATTGAACACTAATTTAATCGCAAATTTACGGAAATTGTGACATGTGCATGTGTATTTCATGTTCAGTCTATAGGGTTGTAGTGTTTCTTTACGAAGTGACCTCTCCAATTACTGGCCTGGCATGCATAATACATTATTTTTAATTGTTTTCATGGATCCATGTGAACGGGGATTGTTTTGACAACGTTGTCGTCTGTACGTGAAGCGCAAAAGGAAAAAAAATCAGTTTTAAGTACATCGTTGTCGGGTAAACATACCTTTAATCTAGAAATGTTACTTTCAGGGATATTGGAAAAGTGGTGGAGGCAATTTATGGTGAAAATCCACCTCCGATCATGATTATTGGACACAGCATGGGTGGAGCAATAGCAGTTCACACGGCTGCATCCAATCATGTTCCATCACTGCTTGGCCTTTGTGTTATTGATGTAGTGGAAGGTAAGTTTTCACCCCTCTTCCTTTTTTTCCCTAGTTCCATACTCCACACAAGCAAACACCGTTAATGACAAAAGAAAGTGCATACATTAAAACAATCGCTCTTTTGACATCTCAGAGTTTCAAGCAGTGGAATTGCAGTTATTGATGTGTTTACAATATTATGAAACCACTGTATGTTTTGTCATTGATTTCAGTGCAGTTTGATTATATGTGACTGTGTTATATATGCATTTTTGCTCATTCTTCAGGAACAGCAATGGATGCCTTGAACAGCATGCAAAACTTTCTGAGAGGTCGGCCAAAAACATTTAAATCTGTGGAGAACGCAATCGAATGGAGGTACACAGTTAAATAATATCCATTGACAGCTTTTAAACCCTTTCCCCAGCATTTATGGAAATTTCCGTCATTTGTAAGAAAACGTTTCCCCCTCCACTGACGGAATGTTCCGGCTTTCTGTGTTTTTACTGTTATCCGCTAGGGGGCGCTAGCGATATCATATGCGATCTCCAACATTAAACCGCCTATAAATCAAAACTGACTGTTACTGAATGAAATGTCGACCCAGGACAAGATCTAGGACTGTGCAAGCATTAGGGGTGTTGAAGAGCTTGATCTACTCCATCTGTGTTTTGATCATCGTTCTCAAGCCAATATAGATGTAGTCTTTGACAAAAACACAATTTTCTCCGCTTTTTGATGATAAAAAAAAGAATGCATGAAGCTGGAATAAAACGTTATGTGTTGTTGTTTAAAAGCAGAGGCTCTGTTCTTTCTTTTGATATATTGCATGTTCAGATATTCATACAATAAAATATTCTGGGGGCCATGAAATATTATAAAATACGCTGGCGGTGGCTGTCAACTTTTGCGCTGGTGGGGAAAGAGTTAAAGAACAAATTGATGCTGGATTATGTATAAAACCTAGGGCTGTTAATCGATTAATTGCACAAATTTCTGTAATTGTTATTAATTGCACCTAATAAAGACAGCATTTTTAATATTTAATATTTTAACTATTTGTTTAAAGGCATCTTTTTCATAAGTACTATGATTTAAGGTCACTGGTATTGATGCCTCTATTAAATTGATTTTATTTTCAATTTCTGGGGATAAAATAAGCTAAGCCATTCAACATTACAGTATAATTGAAAGCCAGACCTAAACTGTAAATGATCAGATCTGCGTTTCCCAAAAGCATTGTAAGCCTAAGTAGATGGTAGTCTCTACAATCAACTAAACATGGTCCAGATCAGTATGCTTCATATATCCCAACTGGTAACTGTTTTTTTTCCCATTACCAGTGTGAAAAGTGGTCAGATCAGAAATATTGAGTCTGCACGAGTGTCCATGGTTGGTCAGGTGAAAAAGTAAGTCTTCCCTAGTATGGATTCCCTTAACTAGCCACAGGAATTGTAATTTTGTAGAAATATTTAGCCATTGTATAAATTGCACTGATCATATGTGTTTGGATGTTTAGATGCGAGGAGCCATTGAGTAGTCCAGGGGTTTCCAAGAGCATCAGTGAAGGCATTATTGAAGAAGAGGAGGAGGATGAAGAAGAAGGGGAATCCAACCATAAAAGGAAGAAAGAGGATGACCAAGAGGTAATAAATATTTCCATTCTTTTCTGACCACCCTGTCAAGGCTTATATTGCAACAATAACTGGCTGACTGTATACAGGGTCAGTAGATGTTTTTTGCTTTTATTTAGCAAGCATGCATTAAATTGACAGTAAAGACATTTATAATGTTGCAAAATATTTCTCTTTCAAATAAGTGCTGTTCTTTTGAACTTGCTATTCATCAAATAATCCTGGAAATATCACGGTTTCCACACAAACACCACAAAGGCACAATATGTAAAGATTTTTGGATTAAAATATGCAAAAACCACTAGAACAATGTTATATATTTTGTTGACTTATGTACTTACATTATCCCAAATGTTTTCAAGAATGTTTAAATCCAGAGAAATAAGTAATTTTAACCGGACCGTGTCTGTGCGTTGCCTTTCAATGACTTCTTACCCACTTTACCCGCAATTTCCGGTTTTATTTATTTAGTAGAAACCATGGAAACACCAAAGAATTTAATATATTATGTGTTTTATTAGACAGGTGAGCAACTGTTTATAAACATTCATCGACAGAAACGAATCATTGTTATATAGTGCTACACAGTTAGTGTTATTGTTTAAATCTCGTTTTCTTTATTTACGACGAGTACCATGTTTTACCAAGCCTAATATCGATCTTGCTTACTGCTGCGTGCAACAAGTGTCTCGTAGTAGCCACCGAGTGAACGCACAGAGTAACATAATATAGCTTTCCACTCACACAAATGTATACAATATGATAAAAAAGTGCTGCGTTACTCCACATACGCATGACCGGAAATAGCGGAAGTGGTCGTCTACGGCATAATAAAAGCGGCCAGTGGCCTTGTTCTGCTGTGACTGCTTTCAGCCCCATCCTGCTTCAAACTACAGTAAAGTTAATAAATCTTTAATACATTAGCTCATTCATGAATATGATTTCTGCCCGAGTCCAGTCTGATTATTTTCCACCGGCTGTAGAGGCGAAGACAACAACTCCCATGATTCCACGAAATCAAAGCCACACCTTTGTTTTGAATAAGCAGCATCTAGCAGAGAAAATTACATAGTGTGCCTTTTAATATTGATTATAATAATAAGAAATGTTACCTGAGCACCAAATCAGCATATTAGAATGATTTCTGAAGGATCATATGACACTGAAGACTGGAGTAATGTTTCAGCTTTGACATCACAGGAATAAGTTACATTTAAAATGTATTTAAATAGAAAACAGTTATTTTAATTATGATATTATTGTTTTTGCTGTATTTTTGATCAAATAAATGTCTTGGTGAGCATAAGATACTTCTTTCAAAAACTCTTACAGACCCCAAACGATTGAACAGTAGTGTACATTTATCCCGTACATTATTAATTATGTTTCACAATGAAAATTAAACAACACGTTGTTTTATTTACAAATGATTGATGATTTTTTCCGTTTGGCAGATAAAGAAAGAATGTCTGTACACCTGGCGTATTGAACTCGCGAAGACAGAGAAGTACTGGGAGGGCTGGTTTAAAGGATTGTCTTCTCTCTTTCTCAGCTGCTCCGTGCCAAAACTCCTCCTGCTGGCTGGTAAGGCTTAGATGAGGATTTTAAACTTAAAACAACTCTTAAAGTGCCCCTGTTATGCTTTTTTGAATATTCGCTGTCTGTGAATGTAAACGATCTGCAAAGTTGAAAGTACTCGATAAATAAAGTAATTGACTCTGAACCGCCTAAAACAAGTCGTCAGGAATTCCAGTCTCACTTCTGTGACCTGCATACGTAATGTGGTAACACATTTGCATAATGCCCGCCTATGGTTTTTATTGGTTGACCAAGAACGTCTACTTTGACCCGGCCGAGAACACTGTAGCTGGTTGGTGTTGCGTACATGTCGAGAAGAGCAAATTCTGTTTGTAAACACTTCCAACAGCAGCAGCGGCGTATCATCTATATATCAATCAACCTTCTGTATCATCTATATATCAATGCGATTCAGAGATGAAAACTAATGTTGTCCACCAGAGGGAGCCACAGGATAGAAAATCCTTTAAGATCACAGTTTAAAGACTGAAAATTGTTCAATAAATTAAAAGTGCTGTATGTAATTTTTTTTTACTTTATTAAAGCATAAAAGTACCATAATATGTTTGCAGATATTTAGGAAACATGTTAAATTCACCTACTTGCTTCTCAGAAAAATCAATGCTTCAGCCAGTTTATCTACTTTGAAATGTGCGTTCCGTGTCGGAATGTCTACTTTTGTTTTGGTCTGTGTGAAACCGCACGTTGCCAGTTTACCCGATAGTATTTTGACACCCCAGGTTGCTAGTTGGCAGAAAACGCTGCAGCAGTCATGGAAGCCAGCAAACAAACTGGGTCAGAGATCGCATATTCAGTCTACATATGAAAAAATGAAAGTGTTTTTTGACCTTTGATGCATGAAAAGCTGTTTTAGGAGACCTCCAAAACTAAAATAGGAACCTTTATAATAGCATAATAGGGGAGTTCTGTCAATCTTGAATTCATAGTGACTTTAATGTGTCTCCCACAGGTGTTGACAGGCTTGATAAAGATCTTACCATTGGGCAAATGCAAGGTAAGGCATTGATATTCCTGCTCTTAAGGCAAGTCACGTTGCTGTGGCCAGAAGGTCCTTCATGTCTTTTGTGGTTATTATTACAGGAAAGTTCCAGATGCAGGTTCTGCCACAATGTGGCCATGCTGTTCACGAAGATGCCCCGGAAAAAGTATGTCTGTTTTGTATTACAGGGTCTCACAGTCATTGAAAATTTAGTTTAGCCTTTTACTGCATTGGCTTTTTCTGAATTATAACATGCTGTGTTGCAGGTAGCTGATGCTCTAGCCACCTTCATGGTCCGTAACAAGTTCACTGAATTCAAGGAGGGTTTCCCCTGGTAAGAAGTTACATTTTGATTGAATTGTATAATTTGTGTATTATTATTATCTGCTTTCTAATCTTGCCCTTTTGCGTGTGTTCAACAGACGATGTGTAGCCCCACTCGTAGTGTTCATCCAGCGCTGTCATCCCTCTCTGCTCTCCACCAGGGATTAAAATACAACCAAAATCATGACGCCTCTGCTGCGAACTCATTCTTAGCACCTCATTCTTAAATTATATTCAGTTTTGTATGACTTTATGTATGTTTGCTGTAGTCATTACAATTCTCATGGCTACTTTGGCAGGAAATAATTATACAATAATACTTATAATTTAAAATCGTTATGTATATTTACATTTTTTATTTCCCCTTTAACTAATTTTGTTTGCATTTCCTCTGATGCCTTGCTTGTTTGTCGTTGTAATTAGGATAATTGCATCATGTTGTGTTCAAAGTGTTGGTTGTTTGCCGATTTCAAGGGAAACAATAAAAAGAGACGTTTCCGCAGTTTGTTCTCATTTTAGTTCAGGGTAAAAGTGTTGATTTTCACAGGGTGTTGAAATCGATGGAGCACCATCCTGCTGCAGAATTTGGCCTCTTTTATGGTTGGGAATATAAGAGGTAGCTAAGATTTCTTGGTATTTTAGACTATTGAAGTTGCCTTCCACCCTGCAGATCTCTCGCACACCCCCATACTGGATGTAACCCAAACTTCACTGTTTTCTGGGTGAATCTCGGATCCATGCGGGCTCCAGTAGTTCTCCTGCAATATTTGCGACGACTGTTGTGTAATTCAACAGAAGATTAATCTGAAAAATCCTTCTGCCACTTTTCCAGCGTCTATCCTTTTAGCAGGCTGTGGGCTTTGGCAAATGCCACACGGTTTTTCAATTGTCTTTTGTTTAGTGATGGCTTCTGGGCACTGATTCGACCATGGAGGCCATTTCGAGACAGAATCCGACAAACTGTTCTGGTTGACACAGGGACTTCAGGTGACCTGGTCTCGTGGAGCTCTGCTGCATTGGAAAATGGGCTGGCCTTGGATTTTCGAGCCAACAAACAGTCCTCTCGAGCAGTTGTCTTGCAGGGTCTGCCTGACCTGGGTTTGTCATAAACGTCTCCAGTATCTTCAAATCTTTTTTTAATCCTCTGTACTTGACGCTGAGATACTTTGAAGGTGTCTGCCACATCAGCAGTGGATCTGGTCTTCAGCCTCTTGATAATCAAAACTTCAGTCTCAGGGTGAATCTTAGGCATGTTTGCAGAGATCTAGTTGCAGTTGATGTGAAGGTCTAGTGCACTGGGGTTCTTTTTATACACACCTGAGATCTAATTGATCCATTATTAGTCACAGGTGAAGCTCATATGACAAGGCGACAACACTTATGTCTTAATTGACTCAATGGGCTTTACCAAGCTGTGAATATTAAAATATTTTTTGACTGTTTCATTTTGCACTGAAACATTATTACAAAAGCTGTTGGGATTAAAATGAGCCATTTCTTGTAAAAAAATCTTGACAAGAAATATATTTCAGCAGCACTTCAGGTCAATTTGTACACAAGCGACAAGACTTTTGTCAGGGACTGTAGTAGTTTAGCTCCTGTGTAGACAAGTTACCAATTATTCTGCCCTTTATCATTTACAGTATTAGCAGAGAGAACTGTTTCATATAAAAACAAAATGGACATTTTAAATAAAATATTCCTAAATGAGTCATAATCAAATTCATATGTACATTTATTTATAGAATCAATATATAAACATTATAAAATATATCAAGAATCACAATCATTTGTACAGAAAATATATTACATTTAGCTTATACTAAAATATTGTGCAAGATAAATGCTACAAACAAATGTTAAACTTTTGTATACTGTTAATTATTCAAAACATTTATTTTGCATACACTTAACATTCAAAGTGTATATGTGCATAACAAGCTGTATGCATATATGATAAAGATGTAAAAAACCCACTAAAAAAATCATATAAGAATAGGAATTTTTTTAAATATAAAAATACATTTATATTCTTTTTAAATAATAGAACCATGCAATTTAATGTGAAAGTTTATGGTTCTCTTATCCTTCTCATAGAAACATTTTTAAATATGGCATTCATCATTAAAGATTTACTTTTGCTAAAATTATTATTGCACATTAACTTTTAAATCATCTCATACTATACAGTTAATGTACATTAATAGAGGGCTTTACTTTGCCTGAACGATAGCAGAAATAATATTTGAACAAGGGCCACACGGCTTCATCTCTCATACCATAGATCAGAGGACTCAGACAACGTGGTAACATAAGAACAATAAGATAATTAAGATATCTGAGATTTATGAAGAGAGAAGAGCTGTCAGTCACCATGTATAGTGCTTTGTTTATTGTGGCATACAGGAAAGAGGTGAGACACAGTCCCAGCTGAATCAAGTGCAACAGCACCGTCCTGAGGGCTTTTTTAGCTGAATCTTTATCAGAGGAAACAGACCTGGCTGTGATCATAATGCTAATGTACGTGAAAATAATGATCACTGCAACCGACACAAAATAAAGAACATCAAACCCTTGAGTTTTATCCAGCTGCCATTTGAATAGAAGCAATTTCTCTTGTGTGCAAAATAAAACTTCTACAAATAAACTGGGGTTGACAATTAAAACAAAAATAATGTCTGTTATAATATTTATAGAACTAAGGAACCAGATGATTCCTAAGGCGATTCCGGTCCTTTTTGGTGTGGCGATGTTGCAGTGTCTCAGAGGGAAGCAGATCGCCACGTACCGCTCCAGAGACATCACTGCTAGAGTCAGAGGAGCGTTACGGAAAGTGCAGTAGGAGATAAAGACTAACAGAGTGCAAACGGCTCTGGTTACTTGAAGGTAATACGCTCCCATAGTGTACATTGTAGTAGTGAGAAGCAAAAGCACAGAGTCATTCATGAGCATGTGGCCAAAAAGGATGTAGCGTGGCGTTTCATGGAATATGCGTTTGCTTCCTAGAGCAAAGAGCATCACACAGTTTATAAAAAAGAAGAACAGGGATAATAAAATAATTACTGAAATTTTGGTACTGGGCCCTGCATCCATGTCTACCTTAAATATTTGCTGATAAATGAAAGATGCATCCTCAGCAGTGCCATTGGACCCTGCCATAAGCTGAAAGAAGAACAGAAAAACAAGGCTGATTAGAGCAGTTAACAATTATACTGATAGCAATGTATTGTGAATGGCATCTTTAAACATTTTTTTTTTTTTATGTTTACAACATACCTCAGACACAGATGTGTTGTCTTTCTTCAGTGAGGCATCAACCTTTCATCTGCTCCAGCTGCAGATTCCACAAACACAGGCACTGCTCCTGAACTTATATAGATGTTAAACATTGACAGACAGAACCACATGGGTATGCCTATATGCCACTGGGTGTTTAAGAGGGAGGGAGCAAAAGAGAGATAGAAAGATGTGTATGGGTGTCATTTTAAGAATTAATATGGGGCCCAAGAATCAGAGACCACAAGTGAAAATCCTTCTAACTCTATCTAATTTTATAATATCAATATTTACTCTAATAATGATAAAGTGAAAAGTATAGTTAACATGGTAGTTTTATATTTACCACACACAAATAAATAACTAATATGATAAAACAATTCTATTCATTAACTAGACATTTTTAGTTTTTTATTTATTTTAATTATAGTATTTGGGCACTAACTATGGTTATCACATGAAATTTGTATTCTGTTGGTTCGTTGTAGCCTACATAACTGATAAACAGTATGACAATTCATAGATTATGTTGTTGAGACTGATAGATATTACAAAGGTTTTAACATACTGAGGCGATCATTGATTGTTGTGCATATAAACTAGCCTTAATTTAATCCCCCATTTGGCTGCTACATTCCTAGTGTTAGCAAACGCTAGCTGGTCTGTTAACATGAATATGTGCAAGCCTCCAAGCACAGACGCCACACTTTAAATCCTACCTGTTGCCTTTCACTATCCACTTGTTAAGCTGCTGTCGCATCCCTTGACATGCCATCTCCTTTTCCCTCTTTCTTTTTCTATTTTTAGCCCCCGACAGCTTTTTTGCTTTTTCCATCTTTCAACTTTGCGTATAGTACTATGACAACTGTACTCCTGCTCGCTCAGCGCGCTCACGGGGTGCCGCGCCCACTCGCGAAATACAGAAATGATTTATAAACGCACAACAGCATCTACATTTAGAGAATTAAGAAAAAAAAAATTATACCATCGCTTTGGCGCCCCCAAGGTGCTGCGCCCCTATGCGCCGCATATAGCGCATACCCACTTTTTGCGCCACTGAGGACAACATTAACAACAAATGAAATTCATCACTTGTTCATCTTCCCATGATTGTTCCCATTTAAATTCGAACTTCAACGCTGCATCATGGCATCATCGAGACCATAAATCATCAGCTTCTTTGTCTTCAGGAGCCAAATATCTGTTGAGTGCGTGTGTGTAGAAACAATTATAAAGTGTATGTTTGAATTTAAGAATAAGAGTTAGTCTGTGATGGCAGGAACTAAGTAAAGAAAAATGTGTGAGCCCACTCGTGGGGGGTCTGGGTACCATAACATTGTGTACCTGCCTCCCGTGATACCCTCAGGGGGTGTTTCTGCCAATCCTGCCATCGTTGGTGATTCGGGAAGCAGAGACACCTGGCAGTTTATCTGTCACATCTTCGCTCACAGGCGATCTCTCTTCAGGGTACGTTTGGTCATTCTTGCCAGTTTTGGGGTTTTTACAGCCGGTACTTCATAGTACCCATAAAAGATGGGGGGCTGTGTCCAATTTGACACCTGATTGGGCTGAATCATACTCTGCGAACATACAGGTTCAGGATGCTAAAGCTCAAACTCATTTTCTCACAAATTCAATCTGAGGATTGGTTTGTGACAATAGAGCTAAAGGATGCTTATTTCCACATCGATATTTGGCCAGAACCCACAGCGTTTCTCAAGTTCACTTTCGGAGGTGAAGCTTACCACCCAGCAAGCAATAGCCGTCATTTCACCGTCTAGGTTAACTATAGACCCGATATAGCCCGGCTATGAGTAACCCACTTTTAGCCAAAATAACCTTGAATTTGTTACAAGTAATTTTTGCCCAAATAATTTGTGATACGTATGATATTCCATCATGTAAGAAAAGTGAAGAGTGATTACAAGGTGTTTGGTTTCATTTCTTTCATGTTTCATGCGTATAGGCTGTGCATAGCCACAATTTAGCTCCTATATAGACCGGCTAGTTTGCAGCCCACTTGTAGCCAAAATTCAAAACTGATTAATTAATTTTGGCAATGTAGCACAATGATATGGTTGATATCCCATAATGTTCGCAATGTCAGTAATATCTGCAAGATGTGTCATGGTCATGTTTCATGACAAGGTTTATCTGGGCTACGTGTAGTCTGCTTTTAGCCCACCCGCATTTGTAAACATATTAATTAGTATTATATTTAACATTCACTTAAAATGTAAGACAGTCAAATAATATTGTAGATCGTATATATTATTTGTCTCTCTTCCATTTTAAGTTACATATAAAAATGCGATTACAACTCTCAACCGCTAGATGGCAACTGTAGCCTGGACTACTGGCAACGCCAGATCTCGCGATAAACATTTCTGTTTTGAGTGATTTTTTTTACACAAGAGGAGGAGAACAACAACGGGCAACAGCAAACGTTAAATGACATTCTTTGGCCTTGTAAGTATCTGTGTTTTCGTTTATACATGTATTCATTATATTATTTGTTATTGTGTAGGAACCCTGATATTTTAGCTAGTAACATTGTAGAATAAGCCATGTTGTGGTTAGCTTAACATGCTACATGTATCTGTAGCCTACGTTAGGTACCTTCAAGTCGATAAACAAGAAGCATGTGCATATATCATAATTTGTTATGAAAGCCACAAATATGCTTTTACTCTTTGGATCATTATATGAAAATATGAGTCTTTGACTTGGCAAGGCAAAGTTGTATAGCACATTTCAAAAAGCCATAAGTGCTTTACATAACACATAAAAACAACATTGGGTAATGTAAAAAGAAGACATTTAAAAAACACTTTAAAATTGCTCAATAGAAAATAAAAACATGATAAAAAGGAGAGTAAAAGTATAAATCAGTATTCCTTCCCATTTAATAAAAGGCAGGCAAACAGTAATGTCTTTAAACTTGATTTAAAAGAATTAAGAGTTGCAGCAGAACTGCAGTTTTTCTGTGAGTTTGTTCCAGATATATTGTACATAAAAACAGAATTCTGCTTCTCCATGTTTAGTTTTGACTCTGGGGACAGAAAGCAGACCTGTCCCAAATGACCTGAGAGGATGGTTCATAATGCAGCAGAAGAGCAGAAATTTACTTTGGCCCTTAACCATTCCATGCTTTAAAAGCCAGCAGTGGTATTTTTAAATAAATTCTTTGAAAGACAGGAAGCCAGTGTAAAAAACTCAGAACTGGAGTGCCGTGATCCACTTTCTTGGATTTTAAGACATTAGGTTGACTGGAAATTATCCAGCAATCAGTCAACACAGCACAATAATGAATATACAGAACAGAACACACACATGCACAGCACATTGCACAGTGCACACACAGAGGAATAAAATCACCTTTCCTAATTGTCTATCTCGTTCTAATGCAAAATGGTGGCTAAAACATATTTTAAACCCAAAAATGATAATCTGTCATCATTTACTCACCCTTAAGTTGTTTCTTTTGTCTGTTGTACACAAAATAAGATATTTTGAAGAATCTATGTAATCGAACGGTTTATGGACCCCACTGACTTCCATCGTATTTATTTTCCTACAATGAAAGTCAATGGCTATCAAATGTCTGGTTATCAACATTCTTCAAAATATATATTTTTGTATGTTCAACAGAAGAAAGAAACCCATACAGGCTTTGGAACAACTTGAGGGTGAGTAAATGATGACTATCTCTTTAAACATGTCACATACACGTATCTTAACCTTTTATTGCCCAGCTCTAGTGTGCATACAAGCAAAAGAGAATGACTTTGTCACAATAACTGTAAATAAAGTAAAAATAATGTCAACAATGCTTTTCTTGTGTAATGTTTTGTTTCTTATTTGACAGATGCTGTGATGGCCGACTTCCCAGCGGCAAAAGAGTTTGAGTTAAGGAATGCAATAAAGCCAACAATGTTTTAAAAACCAACAAAAGGGTTACGTCTTTATTTTGTCATTCTTTATATTTTTATTTTACGTTGTTAATATTCCATATTTCTTATCCCAATTTGATATTTAATTGTATTTTTAACATTTTGTTTGTTAATTTTTATGTTTTGATCTTTTTGTATTATCTTAAGTTGTCTATGTTGTCAATGTTCTTTTTTAAATAAAACCTTTATATTTAATTTGTTTGGATGGATTGTTATTATTGAGAACCTGTTATATTTGAGTGGAAATAATTCTTTGGCTATTTTGTTATCTGTTAGGTGTATATATATATATATATATATATATATATATATAAGAGTAGTCGTTTGTTAGCCGTCTATTTGATGACTGGTCTATTCTTGGGCTATGATTAGACGTCTATTAGATTTTCACTGACAGCCTAAATTCAGCCTTGTTTTAGCCTAGACCCATATTTGCTGTCTATTAGACGTATATATGTAGTCGTTCAATAGCCGTCTAATCTTGGGCTATGATTGGACGTCTATTCTTGGGCTATGATTAGACGTCTATTAGATTTTCACTGACAGCCCAAATTTAGCCTTGTTTTAGCCTAGACGTCTGGGCTATGTTTTAACGGCTATTAGACGTCTTTTAGACGCAAAATTGTTTGCTGGGCAGTATCGAGTTCCTACTTTAAGCCTAGCCTTGTCTCCATGCAACTTTATGGAGTGCATGGGTGCGACCCTGGCTCCTCTGCAACTCCAGAGCCTCCAAGTGCTCAATTACATCAACAATTAGCTGATTTTAGCACAGTCAAAAGAGCTAGCAGCACAGCATTGAGACCACATGATGTGTTTGAGGCTCAGATTAGACCTCAAGAAGAGTGTGATATCTCCTAGACAGAGAACCCCTTTTATCCTTCCAGTGTCATAAGGGTTATGTGTAGAGGGCTTTGTACCCTCTAGCTTTGGAGGGGAGTGGTTCTGATATGGGGGTAATATTGTAGCTTTATTCCAAACAAATATATTGTTATCCACAAATAAATGTAAAGCGAGTCACAAAAAAATAATTTCACAAATCAATAGAATGAGATCCACAAATAAATGCAGGATTTTCACAAAAATGAATTAGATTCACAAATAAATACAATGACATTTGTGAATAACAAAAAAATCCACACATATATTTTTATGTCACAAACACACAACTCTGCCTTGCATAAGTTGCATTCATTTGTGAATCGCTTCTTGCGCATTTGTGGATCGCAGCAAACCACGTGGATTTTGAAACATTTCTAGCGTCTAGACTCAAACGAATCCACAAATACGTAGACTCCACCCACCATCTACTTAAGCCAATCAGATAACGCCATATCGTGCTGACTAAAAGGCATCAGACTAAAAGGCATCAGACGAAAATGAGTCGGACTAAAATGAGTCAGACTAAAAGGAGTCAGACTAAAAGGCATCAGACGAAAAAGCCTCAGACATAAAGTCATCAGACGAAAAGGAGTCAGACTAAAAGACATTGAACAAAACAGACTCAGAATGAATGTTTCGAATTGCACCGCCTCAATATGATGTCACATAGGCTACACGTGGTTTTATACTGCTGAGATTATTTAGTAAATTTATATTATCTGCTGGTTTTATTTTCTTATTTAAAACATTAGCTAAAAATAACACATGTTATTCATTTTATGTAGGCCTATAAATAATCCATTGGCAATGTTCATATATATAGAGAGACCGAAAGTAAACTTGATATTTCTTAGTTTTAATGTTACACTGTTCAGCAGAAATAAAGGAGTTTTTGTTTCCCTTCACCATAGTTTGCCAATAAGCTAGTTGCAAAATTTAGCCAACGTTTTAAATGCAAATAATAAAAATTTACAAAATAATCTTAGCAGTATAAAACCGCGTGTAGGCCTATGTGACATCATATTGAGGCGGTGCAATTCGTTCTGTTGCCCGTTTCGAATAAAGTACAGCTTTCTCTATATATGCTTTTTATTTGTATTTTGTTAAGCTTGAATAACAATTAGCACACATAAAGAACATTGCCAAGGGATTATTTATAGGCCTACATAAAATGAATACCATGTGTTATTATTTAGCTAACGTTTTAAATAAGAAAATAAAACCAGCAACTAATATACATTTACAAAATAATCTCAGCAGTATAAAACCGCGTGTATGTTGTGACATCATGAGGCGGCAATTCGAAACATTCGTTCTGAGTCTGTTTTGTCCGATTGCCTTTATGTCTGAGCCCGTTTTGTCTGATGCCTTTTAGTCTGATGCCTTTATATCGGATGCCTTTTCGTCTGATGCCTTTTAGTCTGAGGCTTTTTCATCTGATGCCTTTATATCTGATGCCTTTTAGTCTGAGGCTTTTTCGTATGATGCCTTTATATCTGATGCCTTTTAGTCTGAGGCTTTTTCGTCTGATTCCTGATGCCTTTTAGTCTGATGGCTTTTAGTCTGAGGCTTTTTCGTCTGATGCCTTTATATCTGATGCAGTCTGATGGCTTTTAGTCTGAGGCTTTTTCGTCCGATGCCTAATTGTAGGAGACCTGACACCTGAGGAGGTTTTTCCTGAGACCTAAAGCCTTTCAGTCTGAGGCGCGATGCCGTTTTGTTTAATGACTGAAGCCTTTTAGTGTGAGGCATGACGCCTTTTCATCATATGACTGAGGTGTCCTAAAATGAACACGCGATACGTACACATCGCGATATTTGGCATCAGTTCACGTGAAGGCCTACCTGATGTTGGTAAGTAGTCATAAATACAACGTCCTAAATAATGTTTGATAATATAATGTCTTTTCTGTTTGTTGATATTAAATCTTATATCCCTTACTGCACTGTCATATCCACTGAGGCTGTTTCATTGCTTTCTAATTCAAAAAACCTTACGAAATGCTGTATGGCACGTGACGTGAAGTAGGCCAACCAGAGATAGTGCAAGTGTAACGTTAGTTCCAAAGTGACATTTGTAGTTGAAGATTAGTACAACACTTAATTTACCATGCTTTAACCACAGTTAGTTTTACCGTGATGATGAGGACACTAGCCTGGATGCCAGCCGAATTTACCCCCGCCCAAAACATTTTTGCTCGGGCAATTCGGTCTGGAATCGGAAAAAAATGGCGTTTGGTTGGCAAAATATGTTATTTTGGCAAGGTTGCCTGCTAAAAAATCCTGGGTTTATATAATCTCATTATTGGGGTCGCTTCAACCCGCGGACATGGAGAAAAACACGGACTTGGCGACACAGTGCAGTTGAGTTCTGTTGACATTTATCAACTAACGTTACGCGTCGCTCCGTTGCTGTGATTGGTTGTGGGTCTATCCAATTGAGGTCTTCCCTGGTTCGGTTGAAACACGCCCCATAATCAAAGCCCAATGGAGCGGTATCAGACTCAAATTCTAACTAGAATTAAGTATGACCACGTCGGTCTAGGAGGACACAGTAACCACAACACTTACCCTACTTTACCACAGTAGGCTATTGGTAGTTTTAATGTGATTTTTGTTGTAAATGCACACTAACTGCAACACTTACCATGATTTTACCACAGTATTGGTAGTTCAATGTGATATTTGTTGTAAATGCACAGTGACCGCAACACTTACCATGCTTTTTCCACAGTATATTGGTTGTTTTAATGTAATATTTGTTGTAAATGCACAGTAACCACAACACTTACCATGCTTTGTTGCATGGTACAAGAATTATAAGGTAAATCAGTACTTTTTCCTATATACAATCCTATATATTATATATAATGATATTTTATTTTATCTTTTTTCAGCTGAAAAGACCAAAAGGGCCTTTCGGACTCAGTCAGCTCATTCTTTTTTGAGGAGAAGTAAACTGAGGAGACGGAAAGCTGCAAAGGTTTTGTTTTGAACCCTTTATCAAACATATTATCAAGCATTTGTTGTTTCTTAAACTTTTTATTACAAAACCCATAGCCCAATCAGTAAGAACATACTCAAAGTCTTAATAATTCACAAGATTTTACAAGTTGTCAAACTTGTATGATACTCGTACATAATCCTGTAGCTTTTACTACTACTGCTGTCATTGGCTACGGCCTTAATTCCTGTACATAGGTATTGTAGTATTTGTAAATCAATGGTGCTCCTTCTTGGAAAGTAGTTGGATGTCCCACACAGAAATTTTATATTAATTCCATGGTATTCTTTAAAATTATTACAAATTAGTCCCTGTCTGTTCATGTTCCAGTGATGATGTCTCTCCACACCTAATAACC